>CP092886.1:178768758-178934990 GCA_030710605.1 Cordylochernes scorpioides | reverse complement strand
CGGGTAGGACATATCTATTTTTTATTACAGAAAAAGCTTAGTATAGAGTAGACCAAATTAGAACGACACTTGGTTCACTCGGTCTGATTTTGATTTTTGATAAATAATTAAATATACCTACTATAAAATAAGAAAAAAAAAACACTCATTTGCTACGGCAGTTATGCGTCATATGCTGGGAAGAAAAAATAAATAAGCGAAGAGGAAGGTTTATAGAAAATAACAAAGCCAGAACCATGGTAATAATTTATCAATAACTGAATGAAGGCTGATATGAATAAAGATTTTCCCCCTATCTTCTTTCTTTAAATAGATGATATTTTGTATTTTTAATTTTTATTTTTGTGATTTAAACACATCAAACAGTATTGACAATCTATTGTGAAATTGAGGATATTGTATTCCTACATTTCCCACTATATTGTCAATAGTATAATTTTAAACCACAAATAAAAAATCAAAATCTAAAATAAAAATGATCATCTCTCATCAAGAGAGATGTTTGGGAAAATATTTTTTTTACATTAGCCTTTATTTTATCAACGAAATATTATTATTATGATTCTATCTTTGCTCTTTTCTCATAACCTTTTCTTGTCCATAATTCTTATTTTCTACCCAGCATATGACGTGTAACTCCCGAAGCTACGATAGAAGTTTATTTAATTATTTATCAAAATAAAACCAAACCTCTTATTTTAAAACATTCCTTCACATAATATCCCCAAAAATATAAAATATATCTTAATTATATAAATATCATCTATTGATGTGTTAGTCCAAGAACAACTTCATTTATTAATAGAAACCCTTTTAGTGATAAATTATTTTTAAGCTTACTTTTTTCAATCAATTAGGATCCTCTCGTCCTGATAAATATTTTAAAAGTGATTAAAATTATAATCCCAATGAATTAAAAATATTTTGAGTAAAAGGTAATCTCCCTCTTTCGCTTTTATTCTTTAAAATTTATTTTTCCTTTCACAATTACCAGTTCTAATTTTTTAAATGATATTGAAGCTCACACATACACACACATATATATTACATATATATATTAGGAGAAAATACATAAATATGTTCTATAAAATTATTTAAGAAGAAATCAAAACTGGTAAATGTAAAGGAATAATAAATTCAAAAGAATAAAAGTTATAGAGCTCTCTCATCGTATAAAATTGTATTTTATCATTGTGAGTATGTGCTGACTATTGTGCTGTTAAAATGGGAACTCCCGCGTTCCATCCTCACATCAAGTGTGAAGAAAGGTTCCATTCACTCCATTGTCTAGCCAATAAACTTCAAATTACGCTCCAACCTTCACATAACTTCTCTCTCTATTACCTCCATCTAAACCTCACAAATAATTACGTCCGAACTCTAATGGATTCCTAAACCCGACTAATTTGTTTGCATTGCTAAATTACGCGTGCCAATTTTATATGCTCGATAATTGAATAGTGTGTGCGTGTATGTAATATACGGTACACCAGAGCGATGTCCAGCGAGTGCAATTTAATCAAGTTCATATAAGGTACTTGAGAATTTTAAAATATAAATTTGCTTATATAATCTCGTTCTACCAACAGATCTAGAACGACAACGAAAGATTTTTTAAAACGGATTTTATCATCAATTTATATAGATAATATTATATAATAGATTATTTTAATCTAAACATTTTTACAAATAAGTTTGAATTAATTTGTTAATATAATATATGTCCCTTAATTGCTTTCTAAAAATGAACAAATATTTAACTATCTACTATTTATAATTTATATTTTCATTTCCCTTTTTTTCTTCCTATTTTAAACCTTTATAATTATTAAATTAAATAACTCAAGCACTTAATTTATATAGATTATAAAAAATATATATATTTCATTAACATCATTATATCTGGTTTTAGATTGACGAAGGATATTTTTCAGAAATTAATTTACTTATAATCCTTTTTAATATTTGCTGGTTTTTTAAGAGTTAATTAGTTTCTTTTGTATCATTGAGATGAGAGATCTTCAAAAGAAAATTAATATCTCTACTTGATTATTTTCTTCAGATACCATTTCTATTGTTGATTGTAATCTGCTACTTATATAACCCTGATAAAGAAATCTTCAATTATATAAAAATTCCCATTGAAGGAACCCCCCCCCCCCAGTATATAATACCGAAAGGCTTTTCATAATATAAATTTAGTTCTGAATACATGTGAAAATGTTATTTACCATCTAAATATTTTTATTTGAGGACGACTAGGTATAAGCCGTATATTTCAAATAGCCACAATCCGGGAACGAATCCTGCATTGATAACTTTTTTTCTGAATAAGAAATTGCTCAAATAGTCTCCGATTATTGCAAAAGTCCAACCCTTCTAATGAATGCAAGTAACCAAAAAGGACTCTGTAGGTGAAAAAATCAAACTACTTTTTTCATATGTAGACATGTCGTGTACTTTATCTAATAAAAGAGTTTGTGATAGTATTGAATAAGCGTTATGTATTTTTATAGAACATTGTCTAGGGAATTTCGTACACACATATTATATATGCTGTTAAAAAATCGAGGTATTCTCTCTTGTATCCATGCAGTATTATATAGAGCTCTTAATAGATTTCAGTTTCCTTACACTCCGTTCAAATAAATTATAAATATTGAAGCTGAGTTTAGAGATTCGGCTAAAAATTTAGAAGGTGTATATTTTTTAAAAGTGCCAAAAAACGTCAAGTAATTAATGCTGGCCCCAAAATTTAATTTCACGCTTAAGATTAATTCTAATGAAAAAAAAAAAAGAGATTGATAATGATCATCATAAGCAATTTTGGGATATTTTCCAAACTATTTTTAAAAAAGCGATGAGAATATTTTCATATTAAAATTTTGAAGGTTAATTGCTCTCAATGGAGAGTTGACATATTTCTTGTTTTTTTCGGAAATTTTCTGGTTTCTCTTTAACATGATGAGAACTGAATAATAGTTGGATCTTTGTCTATCGCAGTGTCGGGCAACCTTTTTCGAGTTGCGGCGCACTAAGCTTAATTTCTTTTTTTCGCGGCGCACCTGTGGTTCTCACTATAAATTTCCTCGTAGGTAATTAAAATACAACAATAAATACTAGTAAAAATTTAAACATATATATATCACATTTTATTAATTTTCAATATTAAATTAACATAATCAATGCGAGCATTGCGATTGTTTTTGAGAGCATATCAAATCAATACGGGGATCTACTTGTGAAAGACAAACGCGCATCTCCTCATCTATCATTTGAAGTCTTTCGCGCTTCTTAGACTTCATTTCTGTGAGTGTTGAAAAACCTTGCTCACACAGGTAGGAACTTCCAAATGGCAACAATGATTCGATGGCCGCATTACTAAGTTTAGGAAATTTGGAGTTTAAGCACAACCAAAACTCAGATAGCTCCTTTTCAGTGAATAGTCTTTTGAAAACTAAATCGTTTTTTAAATCAATTAAGTTTTCTTGCATTTCTTCTTCCAGATGTTGAATTTCACAGTGCATAAATGGGTTAACTACCCATTCCATCTTTTCAACGTCCAAGTAAGGAAAATATTTATCAAAAGAAGCGGATAGTAATGTCAAAGTTTCTTCGACTTCTTTTTTGATAATAGATTTTGATGGATTCTCTTGAACCATCGGAAAAGATGCAAAGTTTTCTTTAGCAATGTTTAAATTCCATAAACTGAGTTTTTCCTTAAACGCTTTCAACTTGGTGGAGATAGTGATAATGTTCTCCTGAGCACCTTGCAAATTTAAATTAAGGCTGTTTAATTTGTCGAAAATATCACCCAAAAATGAAACTCGTAACCACCAAACATCACTCATCATGAAAGGAAAATTAATCTCTTCGTTATCAATGAATGCCATTATTTCATTTTTCATTGAAATAAATCGATTTAAAACTTTGCCTTTCGACAACCATCTGACTTCAGTATGAAACAATAAATTTTTATAATCGGAATCCATTGCTTCACAAAATGTTGAAAAAATTCTCGATCGAAGAGCATTTGATTTGATGTAATTGACTACTTTGACAACTTCATCTAGAGTTGTGACAAGGATGGGAGGAACCGACTTTGACACTAACATTTCTCTATGAATCATACAGTGAACAAATTTGATATTTGGATTTTTTTTATGACATGTGCTATCAATCCCTTTCTTGAACCTTTCATAGCTGGAGCTCCATCCGTACAGACGCTAACACAATTTTCCCATCTCAAGTTATACTTCATAACATTTTCATCAACTAATTCAAAAATGTCCGCACCAGTCGTTCTTTGTTTTAATTCTTTACAAAAAAGTAGTTATTCGCAATTTTTCCTGTATCGACGAACCTCAAAAATGCCAGCAATTGAGCTTTATTACTAATATCTGTGGTTTCATCAAGCTGTATAGCCCATTTTGTTGATGAATCATTAAAAGATTGTTTTATTTGCAACTCAATATCTTCTGACATATCTTCAATTCTTCTCGCAATAGTTTTTGATGCTAGTGGAATTTTCGTAACCTTCTCCCTAGCATCATTCGTTAACATACATCCAGCCACAATTTTTAAAGCAGGCAAGATAATTTTCTCTGCTTCCGCGTGAGCTTTCTTCTTTCGAGCGATGAGTTGAGCTATCATGTAACTAGCTGTTTGAGCTTCATCTGAGGTGGTCATAAATTTCTTGAATTTTTTTGATTGCTTTTGAAAACTTGATCGTATATTTTCAAAGTAGCTTATTGGATTGTTCATCTGCTCCCGATGATTTGTCTCAATATGTCGAAGTAGTTTACTTGGCACCATTGTTTCGTTGCTGAGGGTTTTTTGGCAAATTAAGCAAAACGGCAGTGATGGATCATTAACAGATGGTATAAATCCATATTTGAGATAATCTTCAACGTATTTCCTCTTATTTCCAGTTGATTTTACTATTTTCTTATCTTCTTTATTTTCGTTTTGATTTTGTTTATCACTGGCACCTTCTCTAATTAGAAATCTCTCCATCTAGTTTTGAGAGAATTTAGAAAACACACAAATATAATAATAAAATGTTTAAATAAAGTTACCTTGAGTTAAAAGTGAGTGAGAATTTCGTAACAAAAATATTTTTTTCCTTTTTTAACCAACAGATTTTACGGTGTACAAAACTTATTGTGTGAATGTGTGTGTGTTTTACAACATGCAAAAAATATGAAGAATTACTACAGCAATACTTTGACGAAAACTCCGAATAAATTTTTAAAATAAATTTATAATTTTTTTTGTTTTCTTTTTTTAAAGCTTTGTAGCTTTGAGTCTCTATTAATAAACAGCTGTGACAAAGATTGTAAATGACGGTTAAGTTTGGTCATATTATTTTAAAAATTAGGTATTTTCCCGCAGTATGTATTCAACTTTATTAAATAAAGTTGTTTTCGCGGATTGTTTTTTTTTTTAACTTATGATTTTAAATAGGTACGTACCTATTTGCATTTTTATTTTTAATAATGGCACGTGCCAGTTATGTACGTCAAGATTATGTACATACGTTATATGAAATATAAAATTATGCAAACTGTTGTATTTATAATACCAAAATAAGTTTTATATAAAATGAAATTTGCTTTTTTTTTAATTTCATTTTTTATATGAAAATTTTTGAAAAAAATTATTAAAATTGAATAAAAATTATAAAAAATATTTTTTGAAACATTATTTTTAAATTTAACCAAAAGTTCTAAATACCTACAAAAATGTTCGCGGCACACCTAGAATTCTTCGCGGCACACCAGTGTGCCACGGCACACCGGTTGCCCGACACTGGTCTATCGGATGGTATCTACTAGATGTAATTGTACTGGTTATTTTTTGGAGTATAAAGAATGGTCATTGTACAGCGATTTTCTCAAAATCTCTATACACAGTGTTTACAATAAACACATACAATTTAATCTGTTTACATATTATGTTTCCTTAGAATCTACCTTATATAAATCTATCTCTAAATATTTGCTTCATTATAGTCAAACGGCATCGGACTAGGCGATAAGCAAATATGCATTGTTAAGGCAAAACCAACAACACAAATGGAGTATATAAATACATCTTAATATATAGAGGTTTTTATCTACTGACTTCAATCCCAGGATTATTTTACATAGATAAACAACAATCAAAGTAATAGCATGCCAAATTTAGACACCTTTTATGTTTAACATGGCGATAATGAGTGTAACTCGATATTTCGTACCATTCTAACGTTATTTGGCCGGCAGGACACCGCACGAAAAATAAAATAAAAGGCCAGCCGAAAGTTGAGAAGTTAATTAATCCGGCCTTCAAATAATGATTGTCAGGATGCCTTCCCTAATCCCCCACCGCCAGGCGGATAATTAAGCGGATTCACATTACAAACAATCTAAACATGGGCTGCGTGTAAGCTTTTTGGATAACATTTTTAGACAGTTAAATTACACCTGCATTAGATACGCAGGATACATTCAACGTACTGTGATATTATACGTCTTTTTGGCGATCAAATATTCGTGAAAATTTATTTTAGTCAGTGTAGAATCCACCTCGAACTAAAACTTGGAACTAATGTATACCCTGGCCTCTCTTTGAGGCGGTATTTCGTTTGAGGTTAAGTTAGTTTACCTAACTTCTTTTTAGTTTTCAAATGTGAATCCTGTTGGATATTTTCTCTCATCGAGGTTTGCTGCATTTTATAACGCTCATACGAGAAGACTTAAACGAATATTTTCTCTTATTGAATGTTTTACTTAAAAACCTTCAGAACATATATATGCTTGAACGGGTAAAGCACCTATGGAAGGACAGACATGTCTGAGAGCTTATGAGCTATGAAATTTTAACAAAATAAACGTCTCTTATCCAAGTATTTTTGTTTCAGCGCTATATATGTTTGGATGTTCTTAACTCTATTCTTTTCTGCTATTAGGTTGAATATGAAGAGTGACCCGGCAATAAAAATAGATTAAAGCATTTTTTAAATTGTAAATTAAATAAGATAGTTGATTTTCGTGTTAGAGTTATATTACTGTTCATGTAGGAGTCTTCGCCCCCACATAATAAACTAAATGGGGACAGAATAAGGAATTTAATATAATGAAAATATATTTAACGTAATATATAAATAAGAAAATATTATTTTTGAAATATTTAATAAGTTTTACTTCTAATTATTCTTTTAGTTTCATGCATGTGCATTTACATTTCTATCTGGGCTGGATCACCAATTATAACTCAAAATATATTTATCTAATTATAGTATATGCTTCTGTAAGAAAGCATTCTATAATTAAAATCTCTATATTACGAAGCACATTATAATCACTGTAAACATTTCATAATGGAATCTTTTGTAAGAAGACATTTTATAATGGAATTCTATTTAATAAAAAATGACAGTTTCGAGAATTAAAAAAGGTAAAATACAGTAGAACCATATCATTAGAGACCGCCTAAAATCACGCTTATCTCTGGTTTCTAAATTGGAGGGTGGGTGTGACAAGATTATGTTGGTTCTTGGTTTTACAGTGTTAGCTCATTAGATGCGTATTTCATGAGAGCTTTTAGTGTATTGACCTTCTTTTAAACAAAACCCTTGGTGCAGTTTAAGTAGTTTTGTCTTCATAAAGTGATTGTTATATAACGTGGTGAATAATATTATGGTGAATTCATAAAAGGCATTGATGTTTTGGCCTTATATTTATAACAAAGAAATTTCCTGATCGTGCAACTAAAAGTTGCTGATGGCATGCGCCATCTGACGGAATAAATATCAACTACTAGTTGATATATATCAGCATGGCATAAGATGAACCATTGTTCAGTCAAGCCATTCAGCACAACCTAATCCTTCTCTAGGTAGGAACTCTAAGCGCATGCGCTCCAATCGATCTTGGGAAGTTGGGCCAGGATTTAATGGATCCAAGACTGTCTTGGGAGTGTCTAGAAGTCCCGGGATGGTACAGGTGGTCTGGAGGACGCTGGAAATAAAACTTCAGTAACGTCCGTATCTTGTAAATAACGGCTTGATATATATGTAAAACTGATTCTCCTGGAGTGGTAACGAAAATTATAATTTTATATTGAGGTTAGTGGGTATTTTGGACCTTAACAAGACCAAGGTTGGTGTGTTCGTACTTGATAAAGTTATCTATGGCTACTAACAGAGTCGGGGAGTTAATTAAGTATAAATAATCTATTTTTAAAATTTCTCATTTAATTTCTGCAAAATAACTGTCCCGATAAGCTAATGGATTCAAATTTTAGGTAGATAATCTTGTGCTTTAAACAAAGCAGCCTTACCCATTTTAATTAAACAACAGCAGAATTGTGTCCTGTTGGCTTTCTATTCGATGGAGTGAATATGTCTTTTGGTTGAATAGACACTGTGTGATGATCGGATAACCTAGTTTGATGTAATTTTATATTTTGTACATTAAATAATATAATCGTGTGAATTATAAAATTCTAGAATGTTTTCTATGTTAATAATATCTGAATATACAGTCGAAGCTCGCATTAGGAGCCGTCTAGATACACGGATAGCCCTCTTCTCTCGATGGAGGTAGCCTCAGTTCATTTCATTCATTTTTTGACGAAGGTTTTCACTTAGAGAGGTGGTCGATTGAACTTAAATATGTGTTATACTTTATATCAAAATATATTTTCACACAAATATATTCCATTAAATTTGCTAAACCTTCATGTTATCTAATTTGCTTCCATATTCAATATTAGAGAACACGCGAAATAATTAATCTATATGAATAAATATGTTTCTGTGTTGTATGTGAATGTGTTTAATTTGAATGAACAAACATTGTTTTATCCACATACCTTTCCATAAAATTCTATCTATACTGATGATGATGAGATTATAACACCCTTTAGAATTGAGTTTTGGAAAGGTTACAGTCATAGTTTCAACAATGGGATATGAATCTGATAACAGGTTAAGTTACATATTATGTTTGTTCCACTTACGTTTCAAATACATCGAGGTTATCTGAATACAACAAGATATAGAGAGTTCTATCAGCTATATAGAGTTATAGTTAACACTTGCGAATATATATATCAAACCGATAACGATAATTTGCATTATTCGTTAGTTCTTGTAAGCTGCCTGGTGGGTGGGTGGAACACCACGTCATTTGTATAGTATTCTATAAAATATGTCAAACGCGGAACATCTAAAATTTAGGGGCTTATATTTTAAAAAGTAACAAAGTAATTGTTTATCTAATTTAATAATTGAATATTAACAGCGTAATCTAGCAACCATAAATAGACTTGAGAGCCATTTTGACTATAAAACTCAAATGTCATATCTGAATAGCCAATTCTATACCGGATTCGAAATCTTTGTTTTTTAGCAGTAAGATGTAAAGAAGTCTGTTTTTTTAATGTGATAATGCTAATACCTTTATATTGATATCTTATTCTATAGGTAATGCAACTTATAATTTAAAATTTGTCGAACTTTTCTGTATTGATTAGTGTTCAGAAATATAGATTAGGTATAAAACTTGCTCTCCTGATAATTCATTGTAAATGTATGGGGAGGGTTGATCTTATTCAATTAGAAGAGAAAATGACTTGATTAGAAATTTATCTAACTTTATAGTTCTGTAAATTAAATATTCAATTATAGAGGAGAGCATAATAAATTATTTTACAATTTCTTTTATTCACTAATGCGTTTTCTAAACTAAAACTTTGGTTATATAGAGAAAAACAAGTTCTAAGAAAAATATATTTATATATTGAGAAATATTTTAAAAGATATTCCCCTTCAGTTTAATGATGTTTTGGGATTATAGAAAGTTGTTCTTATATATGGAGTTTGTTTTCATATTTCGCCATCTTTCAAAAATAAAACAAAACGAAGAGAACTTAGTATTAGACTAAAAGTTAAAACATTTAAACAAGCTTCAACAGGAATTTGTTTTAAATTTCATTTTTTTTTCTTGAGGATTCCCTTGTGTTAACACACAAGTATAGAATAAGATCGACTTGTAGAAAAATAATAATTTCTTCAAGTTCTGTTTGTGTACTTCCAACTTGTAAATTTAGTGTGCAAGGATCGATGTAAAACTTTTTATTTTTGGAAATTCACTTGACAAGATGGACAGCGAAACTAAAGCATGTTACAACATTGCCGTTCAAACGACAATGTAACGTAATTTCTCTCATAACTGAACTAGCCATTGATATATCGGGTTGGAAGGGTACCAATCAGAAAGAAATCGCCATCTAATTATAAAATAAACCAACCACGAATTATACTACAGGATTTGAAAAAATTCTTCATTCTATGGAACGGAAAGGGAGAGTATTTATAAATCGTGCGTATTGCCAGCTCCTCTGAGGCACGTCCTGTCGGGCCGAGATTTCCCCAACTGGGAAGTTCAGAAGATCGAGGTGGGTTTTTGATTAATTACGTTTTCAGCATTGTGATATATATATGTTAAAAATAAACTTATATAAAAACCTAGGTATAAAAATATATATTTTTTATACAGATAAAATCATTCTTGAGCCATGATCTCTCTGATAAATGAATCCCTTACTGAAAGATCACTTCAAAATATTTTTCAATGGCCAATTTTGACTAACTACTGTGGGCCACTTTGAGAAGCTACCAGGGATATGCATGTTTTAGGTGATCTCTCATAGTACAGCATATCTTTAAGAAATTTAGGCTCATGAAATTGATAATTGATAATGTATAATTAATCAATTTTAATTGAATCCTAATTATAAATGATATAAATAATAATAATTATTATTTTTTCCCACGATTTTTCGTGCATCTTTGTTTTCCATGGAGAGTTAATGGTCATCATATTTACATTTTATCGGAAAATCGAATGCACTCAGTATATACGAGTATTTACTTGTGGTTTATCTATTCACAAGAAAATGACTTCTATCTAAATTTTTAATAGGCAGTTTCATCAGAAGGTTATTTGATAGTAAAACGCATAATTCTGAATTTATGACGAAAATAATAATGAATAAGTAATCTAACTATCTACACGACCATTTATGTCAACTGATCATATGGATTATGTCAGTTTGCCGTCGCAATGTCCTTGTGAACGGAAACTAGACTTAAAAAAATATTGAATTCCATTGAGCTCATCGGGTTTTACGTTTTTCTACTAGCATAATGTGCTACATATTCACTGAATTCTTTTTTGATGTGGAAGATAAAAAAGTTAAAGATGTTGCAAGAAATTGTGAAAAAAATTCAACTGATTTTATTATATATTAATGAACGTATTTGTATATTATAATTATTTTAAAAATAATATAAAGTCTGTTGATTCTCATCAATGTCTGAAATACAAAAAAAATAGTATTATAATGCCAAAAGTGCGTTCATAAAACTACATGAAAAATCTTCCGTTACTTTGGACCTTACTCATTTTAAAAGAGGCCCCTAGGGCCAGCTATTTTGGTCAATTAGTTACAGCCTGCATTTCGCTGACAAGTTTCAATATCCTGAAGCGCCTATCTCGTTTACTTCTCTTTATTTATATAAAACGGTATATGTACAATATTTTAATATAATTTCAGAAAAAAAAACCCTAAAAAAAGGGCTAATAAAAAAAATATTTTAAAAAATATAATTTAATTGTTTTATTGTGCTATTAATATCCTAACTATATATATGAAATATATGTGAAATATTTACCTATTAACGCTTAGACAAATATAAATATTATGAAACGTTTAAATATAGTATTAATTTAGAAAAAGGCATCTCGCTTTTAATAAATCCCTTAAAACAATGCATTCCTCCTTAAACTTCTATTGGCAGAACGAGTTTTAAATTATTTTTATTAAAAGGAAGAGGTGCCTTTTTTATATATAAATACCATTCAGACTTTTTTAAAAAACGATTTCTGGAAAAAAATCGGCCTCTATCACTTCACCAACTGAAACATTTATTGGGTCGAGTTGGCCGATTTCATAACTTGTCCCGTAGGGTTTTACAAGCCCCTCCCACATACTGATGATAGCCATAGTCCAAAACAAGGATTACAGATTTTTTCCCTAATTTTCTTAAATTGGTGTCGTCGCTTGTAATTGATCTGAAGCTGCGAATTCTGAGCAATGGAGCAAAAATGTATTGTTTTAAAGAAATTAATAAATAAATTCTTAATAAAGACATTTAAACAATGCATATTTTATATGCATCGAAACAATGAATTTCTTTGATATTCCCAGCGCAGAATAGCGCAGATTTATAACAAAAGACCTAACTGTATATCATTGTTTCGAGCTAGGGCCCTCATCATAAATTAATAATTTGAATTTCCATATGTCAAGGACAAACTGTAGTTACTTGCCCATATTTATAAGATAGGACTGTCCAAAAATAATGCAGGACATTGAAGGAATTCAAGATGAACATTTGGTTAGATTCCAAATAGGAATGGGAAGATTAACTTTTAGCTTTATTTTATTGGAATCTATGCTGCACATGCAGTTCTTGGATGTATATCGGCTTTTCCTAAATCATTTATTTGAAAAAAAAAGTATTTACATTCTCTCTCGGAAATCACGAAAAGTTTACTTTTGTTTGTTCTTTCAGAAAAAAAATATATACTGTATTGGAGCATTTATTTACGCGTTTAGAACGAGTATAATATAGCAGTAGGAATTACCACTCCATTCGAGTAACTAATGGAAGAGGAACTCAGGTGAAAATCGAGCAAACATCTAATCAAAACACGGACGATATATTTTGCGGATCTTTCATAGTTTCTGTGTACAACCATCAGACAATACAGGGCTTTGAAAGAGGGAAAACGTGAGTGTTTCTGAGGTATTCGTTTTTCGTATATTTTTCTTTAATATCGACTTCAATAACTCAATATGTAAAATATAATATACGACATGTATATATATTCCAAGATTGCGCTAGATATAATTGAAGGTTGCGAGGGGGTAGAATTTTATTCAGGGTTCGAAAGGGACAACTCGCTACGAATTTATAACTCTTGTAGGATGTTATGAAATTGAAGCTGTGCCTGTACTGGAGAGGGCCATATTCCGAGAACATGGTTTTGTGGCTTCTTCTTTATCACCGACAATACATTCTGTGCTTTGGTGATAAATATATATATTTTTGACGCATTTTAAAAAAAAAGGCGCCCCTTTCGATATATATATATGACGCTCTGCCTTCTGAAAAGCACATGTGCTCTTGGTCAGGATATGCCTTTTTATTTTTAATATCAACACCTGACCCACTTATTCTTAATTTTTTCTATACGTATATAAATTAATAGTCCTATGATTTTTTAAAAACCTTTCCTTTCCAATATTTTACTTGGCATATCGCCTATATTCTACGGGCATTATTTTTATTTTAAAATTTGATTTCCTTCATTCTTGCGTCTATAATCGCTCGTGTCCTTTGAAATGGAAAGGCACCCCTTTTGATATATGAATCCTAACCTCCTGCAATATATAGTGTATTTTACGAGCATATATGAATAAGAACTGTGTTAGATGTCTAACTTTTATTTCAGTTCTATTATCTTTCAAATATATCAGTAGGAAAATCTAAACTAATAAGTCTAAGTGAATTTTAATTGGAAATATTTAAATACTGAGAAAAATTACTGCAGAGAATTATGTTGAAGAAATACTTAAGACAAAAATTGATGTGAATTTCAGTCTATCTCTTCTGTTTTCAAGTCGAAAAACATTACTGATTTATTCACTAAGCCAAGGTCGCTTCCCGTCAACATCAATTTCCCGTGACTCCCGCTATCTGCCTTATTTCTTACTCTAGTATTATTGCACTTCCTAAATTATATGTGACATTTTGTACACTCGTCACATTAAATAACATCTACATAGACATATAAGATATATATCTTATTGGAATTATTTATTACATATATCTGCGTAATATAATAATGCGTTATGTGTAAAAAATATTCTATTTCTCAATATTATTTATTTTGGGTCGATGCATAATTATTGCGGATTTTTTCAGCTCATTTTTATTTTAAAATTTGGAGTTTTATTTAATTTTTAATGAAGCTAATTATTATTTCACAGATTATTAAAATGCCTAATTGAAACACATATCAATACTACTTTAAGAAAAGTTGGAATACAGAATCTCACATTTTGCGATCTCAACAATCTTATAGGCGAATGAACAACCATCAAAAAAACCTCGCAGATGAAGAAAAGGTGGTCGACCATCAATATTCGACAACCAGGCTCTTTTGGCTGCCGTGGAAGAGGACGAAATATTGACAATGAGAATTTTAGTCGAGGACTTGAATGTTTACAATTCGACCATCGTATCTCATCTTTAAAATTTAGAAAGTAGGAATTGAAGTGGATAGTGAGTATTTTCAGCAATAATAATAATTTGAAGTTATTTTTTTTTCAAAAGCCTCCAAATTATGCACCTATCCAAAAATAACGTTACAACTTACTGTAGCTTTTTCAACCCAGTTAGTATAAAATTCAGAATATTTTAGAAGACAAAGTTCTATATTTGTTCTCTTGTTAGTTTTTTTCTACTCTAGAAAAAATACCTTTGTATTCACTATATCAATATTTCACCTAGGGAAGGTATATATATTTGAAACCAGTACTTGAATGATTTAACTGTATTCGAATACTGCATTGTTTTCTTTATTATGCGTTCAACTGGTAAACTTTCAAGACACGAGTATTGCAACCGCCCAATCCTTGGTGTGAAACGCCCGAGGTTATATACAACTCTTACTCTAAGTTTTATATTGCTCTCAATTATAATACACTAGTTGTGGATTATTACAAATTCCCACCACGTGAGTCTCTCACAGTGATTATTGTAGAGCTCATTGCTATAAAGTTCGCCAGTTATAAATGCCATTTCTGAAGGAAAAAATTGCTTCAATGGAACCCGATTCTTTAAAAATTCAAACCTTACCAGTGAGTTCATGTAACCTAATGGGGTTCCGACACGCTTGTAAATGCAAAAGCAAACTATTTTATACATTTACATGATGTATATTACGTGTATTTGGAATATGTACCGCCACTTTGAAACAAACAATAGTTTTCAAAATAGAACGATCCACAAAGAGATCTCCAATTAATCCAATATGTGCTTTTTTAATTAAATATTATAAATAAATAATCTCTCACAGCCGATATAATGTCCTCCCTGATTTGACACTAAACGATATTTAAGACCTTTAATTACCGATTCCTAATTTCAAATACACTTCTACTATGAAAGCTGATTTTAAAAAATCGCATTTAAGACCAAATCCTAATCATGATCAAGATTTTTAAAGACCTCTTAATATATATTCCCTAAATTTTAAAATTGTAATAATTAACATCGCGCGCGCGGCGAATATATATATAATATGTTAGAACCTTAAATTGATATAATTAACTTTTATATATAATCAATGTGTATTCTTAATCCTGTTAGTAAAGTATTTAAATTATGGAATATCTTTAAAATATTATTTCCTTTTGTGCATTATCTTCATTTAGCACCGATTCAAACGTATCTTAAGGGCTTTAAGGTGTTGAAAAATACTGTTTTAATATCAAGAACGAATTAAAACCATGTCTATTAGAGGCTATGAATTTATCTTATATAGATAATCTCTCTTAGTACTGTGTATATCCGAGTATCCAACTATCCTAATCTCTTGACTGCAAAAAAAGTAAAATTTTATTTTGAAAAGATCCTATTAATAATTTGTCAAAATAACTTACAGCTATTCTTACTTACTATAATGACAGTATGTTGGAAGGGCCAGGCTCATTACAGTGAGGATAGTAGGAAGCTGTTTTATAATAAATAAAAAAATTTAGCGCTAAATAGTTTCAAATTTTATAGAAAGATGGCGCTCTATTTCTTGATAATCAATTTATTTTTGTTCATTCAATAGATATACGATATATTTTATATGTACGCGAATTCGTACTATTTTTATTTATTAGACCTTCTCAATTATTTTAATTTTCCAATTATCCGAAGTTTTTTTTAGTCCAATAAAAGGCATTTTCTACTATATTTTGTTGGTTATTGTTAGAAATAGCCATATGTCTTCGAAAAAAATTGAAGAGAAATATTAATAAATAAACCTCATTATACATCAATATCTATTATAATATATTGTGTGTATTTTATATACAAAGTTTACCTATAGTTTTCATAAATTATTAAACTTTTAAGTGTTTCACTCGTTCTTCATTTTACAAATTTATAATTTATATATTCATCGTCTCTGTCGTTATAGATTATTTATGAAATTAATCTCCAGGTGGCAGTTTGGAGAGAAGCCTAGTGCAAAGTTGAAGAATAAAATAGAAGATGTATAGAACACTTGGAGTATACAGGTGTACGTCAAACAAGACAGGGAACGTCTTTAATGGAACATAAGAATGTTAATGGGTCCGAAGGAATTGATATTCAATCATATGAAAAACTTTGTTTTATTCTCTCTATTCTTTACAGAATATGAAAACTTTGTAATTTGATAAATATATTTGTAATCCAAACTATTTAGACACACGTATATGTGTGTGTGATTCCCTTTGAAATTAAACAATTTTCTACTGCTCCTACTGGAAGGATAAATTAATGGGATGGCCTCTCTCATCAGTGGTGAACCCTCCCAGCGGTTTTGCCAGTTAAAATAGTAGATTAAACTAGCGAAACCGCTGGGAGGGTTCACCACTGATGAGCCAGGCCCTCATATCAATTTATCATTGCAGTTAGGACAGTATAAAATTGTTTAATTTTAAAAAAGAATAATACGCGTCTAAAATAGTTTTAATATCTCTTAACATATAGACAGCTAATGCATAAAATATATATGTATGTATGGGCTTGAATTTTCGATAATTTAATATAGGATGTTTGTGTAAATATATATTTTAAAATATATGTATATATACATATGCAGGTTTTACAAGTTTGAAATTGGTTTTTAGAAAATAAATTCAACCTTTTCCGTCTAAAATACACAAATTCCATCCGAAATATATTATTATTGACCGTCTCTGCAAACTAACAGACTTGGGTCATGACAATGGAAGCTTTGTTAAATTCAGAACTCCTATATGGGAACTATGGACTCGAAAAATGGATCTCGAATATATAATTGGTATTTATGTGAATGGAATTTTGGATACTTGTGAGTTCATATAGGCTAGAATTTTGATAATTGGATATTCGAATAATTAGAGGTTGAGATGATTGTTTGTTAGTTATTATAGTATCTTGAATTATTGGAATTTGTTAAATTGTAAGTTTGGATAATTTGGGATAGTTATATTGTAAGTTTGGATAATTGAAGTTTGTATGTTTCGTGTAAGATACGTGTGAGTTCGTATAATTTAATTTTGATTAATCTTTAAAATATAACGAACTAATTAAGAAAAACAAATTCTGTCGCTTAATTCTTACCATTAAAAGGATATTGGATAGGTCTAGCTGAGTCGATGCAAGTCAAACAAGATATTCGAGAAAATTGGGCGATTGCGATAACACAAAACAATATTTCTTTTTAAACTATATTTTATTTTCAGCTTTCGAGTCTTGCGTTTTCATATCCATACTTAAAATGAACGGAAGATCGAACGAAGTACGAAACAAACAAGTTATTATACGAAGTGTATTTGGTATTTGTGTCTGCTTATGAAAAACTTCTTCAATTTTCCATTTATTTCTATTATAGGTTGAGAAAGAGCAAGGCGCCCCAAAGTGTTTCAATGAAATGTATATTTTAGATATTTATAAATTATTCATATAATTTTATCTACCAAGATAGATATAGGATCAAATTTCATTTACCTGGACAATATATTATAACGATTTACCTATTACAAAAAAGTTATTTAATGAATTAAATAAAATATGAAATAAAATCAACGGGAATCTTACTGGTTATACATGAATATGTTTTGTTGTCTTTTGGAATATTTTATATATTTGGATTGTAAGCTTGCTCTTTTTATAAAATATTCATCTGTTTAAACAAATATTTATATTGATTATGCATACGATGCACTAGCGCGCCATCTGTTATCAAATTACGAAACTATTTTACACGCGTAATATTCTTTTTAAAATAAAACAATTTCTACTGCCCTTACTGCAATGGAAAAGGCTCTCCCTTTAATTTTTCAATTGCAGTAAGGGCAGTAGAAATTGTTTTATTTTAAAAAAGAATATTACGAGTCTAAAATAGTTTCGTAAATATATTATGCTTGTTTGTGTCAAATATAAAGTATCGTATCTTGAATATGATATAAACTTATTTTAAATATATATTAAACGTGCTTAACCAAAAATGTAACTCAATGAAATATATTTTAAAAATAATTGATTCAACAGTGTTTTTTTTCTATTTTTATGAAGTTTGAGGGTACTTTTCAAACGGTGATATTTTATATCAAATTAAAAAAATATATAGGCCATTTAAAAGGAACAAGGAAAGATTTATATTGGCTGCTTCTCTCTTTCAAAATGTATCTAGTACTTGTGTAGTGTTTAGTTGATAACATGGTGTGTCACAAATTTCTTCCCACCTTTTTTTTTAAGAATAAATAATAGTAAAATATACGAAAAATACATATAAATTTTGTATTCATTAATATCAAATATTCTTCTTTATAATTATATTGAAGCCTAATTTTTTTTTATTTATACATGAAGATAATATAACAGTAAAAGTTTTCCCATATATTGAACAAATATAAACAGAATGCTCTTATACTCTCAATAGATAAGGGTACTATATCTTCCTTATTGTGTCTTTTTATTATTTGTTTTTAAGTCACATAAAGATAGGGTTTGTGAAGAAGTAGGTTCAAGTTTCTTATCCATTAAGATCCAAGATTTCCGTATCAGATTTTGAAAAGCCTTTGATTTATAATTATCCACTGCTCTTTTACTTTTCTGAGCAAAGTGTTAGAGAATTTGGATCTTATATTGTGACTTAGCTGTATATGAAAGTCAGGATCTCTATTAACCGTTCAAAGTTGCCTCTGTAATAATTTCTAAATTTTGAAAATGCCAAATTTGAACACAAGTTCTGGGCATGGCTTGTTCACTTTGAGCTTTAACATTTTTGAAAGGTTTTCTACAAAAGAGAACATAAGGTCATTGTGTAGCATTTTTATTTTAAAAATTATTCAAAAGTCAAAATAGGCTTGGAATTGATTTTTTTTTGTATTCATTCTTACCTTAATTTGAAAATTATAGAATAAAAAAGTAGTGTAATTTTAAAATATAAAAGAGGAAAAATAATTTGAAAACAAATTGTAAAAAATAATTGATTTTTCGATTTTTAAAAGGAGTGGAAACCTTTGAGACACACCATGTACTTATTAATAACTACGTATTTTAGGAAATAATGATTTACATTTTTTTCCAGATCCAATCAACAATGTTTGCTTGGCGCTTTAGCGAAGAAAAAGAATCTTTCTCTCTGGTAGATTTAAACGACCAAAGTTTTACTCCGGATAATATCTATCCCATCGACTCTGAAGATTCCAACTCCCTCGAGGAAAAATTCCGCAACTCTGACACATGTCTTTATAAGTATTTGTATTCCAGCGATAAAAATGCCGTCATGGCTCATCGCCGAAGAATGGCAAATGGCGAAAGCTCCACAAGTGATAATGCAGAAGATCAACAGCTGGACGACAAGTGTCACGTGAAAGTCTGCTGCTTTTGCCCACTAAGTTTAGATGATTTCGATGGCGAAGATTCTTCTTTTTTTGGCCCGAACTTCCTTTCTGGATTTCAGAAACTTGTCCGTAAGGAATTCAGTGGAAGGAGTAGTTGCCGAGACAAGGAGAATGAGGTTGATTCAGACATGGATTCAGACGATGAGGGAGCGAGCAGTGCGCAAGCGGAAAAACCAAAAACCCCAACCCTTCCCTTGTCTCCGATGTCAGTAGAAACGCATTGTTCGATTCTTATCGACTCGGATAATACTCGCGTGGCGTAAGTATGATTTGAAATATGTGTAGCTCTTAGAATTATATTTTTAGCTTTTACATACCAGAGAGATAATCATTTGCCGAGTTACAAATATTTCGAAACAAGTTTTGAAAATATTCAACGTTCGTAAACATGCATGTTGCCTATTAGAGGAAATCGCACACCATGAATATATGCGCTATTATTAATTTGAAATATCAGGGTAAATTCACATGTTAAAAATTATGTAAATATGGATATAAATTTGAATATTATATATCATCAACTTACTACCCTCTTCACTTAAAATTATAAACATATATTTTTAGCATTGCTTTTCTTCAGAATATATAATTAAATTGAAACAGCCCTTATATATGTATAAAACCTGCAATGAATAAAAGTTGAAAAGTGAGAGAATAGCTGATCAGTGGTGAACCCTCCCAGCGGTTGCACCATTTTGATCTCCAGACCGCTTCACTATTGGAACGGACTGACTTTCTTATATGACCCGCAATTGCTATTGAATAGAGTAGATGGGCGTTCTGAAATATCTATTAACATATGCCTTTAGGGCTATAGAAATGTACATCTAAACTAAAGACATAATGCATTTGTGATTTTCTGGAAAAGCATTCCTCGAAACACATTATTTCTTTAGTTTAAATATACATTTCTACAGTCCAAGGAGCATATTTTTATAGTTATATAATTTACTGTATAGTATAGAGATTGTATAGGGAATATAACAAATTCAGTCAATTACAGCAGTGAAGCTATCTGGAGATTAAAATGGCAAAATTGCTGTAAGGGTTCACCACTGATGAGCTACATATCCTCTCCTTTTCAATTTTTATTCATTGCAGGATATAGGCTGTAAAAATGAATTTTAATTATATATATTTTAAAGAAAACCTGTACCGTCAAAATATATGTTTATTAATTTTATCGATGAATTTTGATGAAAATACAAAAGGTTAGATATAAGATTCAAACCAGTTGAATAAAGAGAGATTATATAATAAATAAAAATCGGTATTTGCATTTATTTTCGATTTCAAAGTGGACTGGTGATTCCTTTCAATAAAAACTGGCTTGATAAGCTTGTGAAAATATTATTACATTGAAATACTATTATATGAGTGAATAAATTTAACCTTCGCGGATTTTGGATGCCGCACTTTTTACAAGAACCGAATCGGGTGAGACGGATTAGCCGTTCAGGCTTCCCGCAACAGCACGTAGTTCTTGAAACGTTGCACAAAAATTCAGTATGAAAACGAGAACCTTCTATTAAAGAATCTTTCTTTCCCGTACTTTTTTAGTAGATTGATACAGTTTGAGAGTATATTGGCGTTTTTATCTAGCCGTATCCGCCAGTTTTCACAAGTCCTATTTTAGAAATATTATTATAAATGCTATCGGTGTCAACGTAATACATCTATTAAACAATCCAAACATATTACTGGCATGAAAACTCTTCTTTAGATTGACTTGTATGTCAATGAAAAAAGAGAAAGGGGGTGCTAACGTTCCCATACGATGCCCCCTCGAAGACAATGGTTTGTTTATAGTACTACTACAATATCCAGTTAGATTAATTTGATAGGTTACCATTGCTTAATCAATATCAATTAACATGTAGCTCTAGAATCTTTTAAATATGCTACTTGCAGTTATACGTGATCGGTTACATAGATGTATAGAGTAAATATTACAGCGCAAGATATCACTTTTCATCCAGTATCTAAGTGTAAATCTCTCTCAAATTTATATGTGAAATTTCAACTCGACCGTTTCAAACTTAATTTACCATATCTATATGTGTATTTATCATTAAACATTCACGGTGTGCGATTTTCTATAATAGGCAAGACTTTGGTTATTATTCATTACAAAATGTAAGCTCTATTGTAATTTATTTGTATTTTCTTTCTTCCCCTTCTCAAAAGACTTTAAACAAATTGTGTAGATAAAACATCATATTTATGAAAGTTCATGAAATAATCGAAAAATGCGTACATGGATACTTAGAATTGAACAGTAAATTTAAATATACCGAGCTTTCACTCCGACTATTGCAGTTTTATCGATAAAGAGTGAGCAGGTCTTGAGGATGGCTTCATTCAGCAATATTTCTACCAGTCATATAGGACGAACTTCTACAAATAGTCAACTGAAATTGAAAAGATTTGAAAGGCTTGGCTTATCAGTGATCTGTTTCCCAACGGTTTATCCAGTTTAACACACCGGATCGCTGCAAATATTGTGTTGTTTATTTTTCTTATACAATATCTGTATTTTAAGGTGCATTCTTTATATTTTCGTCTATTTATCTTCACCTCAGAGTATAATAGCGCTCAATAATCCCATCCTCAACATGCAAATAATGCTATATGCTCTTTTCATCAGTGAGAAATTCCACGAAAAATATATTTGAAAATTTTCTTCACAATATATATATTGGAACAGAACAATATCCATGTATCCATTTTCTAGATATATTCAATGGATCTACATTTAAGTCAAAATATCATAATATATACGAAAATTCTCATTTTTTACTATCTTCAATTTTTTTATATTTTATTATAATATAAATATTTAAATAAGGAATAAAGAAGAAATTTAAATTCATACATATAGAGATAAATATGTATTTAAAACAAAATGGTGCTTTGCGATTTTTTTATTTGTTATTTGAGAGATGATGATTCGATATAAATCGAATAGAGTAAATAAGATAAAATATAAAAAAACTGTAAATAATCAAAATATATTTTGTTAAAAGCGTCCCAATTTTTAGATATAAAACGAAGATAAATGCTAAGGCAAAACGCGACTGTGTTATAAGAGCGATACTAATAAAAAAGCTTAAATTAAGATATATAGCTTTTAGTTTCCATAAGATAGACGTTTTATAGTGAACTATAGATAGGTGATACAGATGAATCCCAATATGGATATCAGAATATGATTACAGGATAAGGAAGATAATAAAAGTGACATAGAGGATTTTCTACATAAAAAGAAGAAATTGATGGAAGTAAGCAGAAGTCACATAGAAATGGATAATAACGGGGAGGTATTTGTCCAGCACTAGGCGGACATTGTGAAGAAGAATAATATGTTTGATGGAATTAATTTTAAGTGGCGAGATTTTCTTTCAGCATTGGACAGAATGAGTCTGCGGGAGAATGAAGAAATTGATTCAAGGGGGAGCAGAAGACGGATACAAATTGAAAATAAAATGGGAAAGCCCACTTTCATAGAGCATAGAGAAGAATAAAAAATTTTTAGTTTTTACTTTTACGATTGAGAAAATAATATATAAATATGGCAATAACATGATGTGGATATAATATGTAGATTAGAGAATGAAAAGTATGTAATATTCAGACAAATCATTCATTAGTTTTCTACGGGAGAGAATTCAGTTTGAAAAGCTTATAGATGAACTATGAGATTCAGTTATGCAAAGCCATATTTTTCATTTAATTAATCAAGCATATTTTATATTGGAAAATCAAAACAAGAACTATATATAAACTCGGCATTGTAAATAAAAATTGATTTTTCAAATATATTGTAATCCATAGACATAAACACTTCCAATATAGAGGAGGCTTATATTGGACTTTTACACTTTATTGTTATTTCAGCTACCATTCTGGTATTCTAAATATCAATATAGGTATTGTGTACAAAATTCTAATGTAAGTCATTTGTCTTAAATTGAATGTGTGAGGTGGATAGAATATGTAATATACTGATATAATTCATCCTAACGCTATGTGGTATCTCTTTAATATCAAATGTTATCTAGAGCATCTAGCTAACCATATAATTGAAAAGGCCGTTATATTGCAAAGCACCATTTGGTTGTAAGAAAGAAAAGGCTTTTTGAAGGGGATGAAGGCTTTATCTCTCTGGTGGCGTAGAAAGTAGATTTATTCTTCTCATTTATTTCAGATAGATCGAATCCCCAAACTAAAGATTTACTTGACGTAACAGGAGGGCTGGGGTTGGCAAAATGGCATTCGAGGTCATCGACCTCACAGCAGACGAAGACTCTGTCATGTTCAAAGTAAGTATCAGAGGTTTGGGTGTCGGGTTTATAATTACCGAATGTAAATTTATTTATTTCTCACATATATGTGTCCACTGCACATACAGTGACTTTGTCTTATAACTAGATGTGTTCTCCTAGGATATTTAGAGGTTATTGTGATATTAAAAGATATTGCTCAAAACATCTAATTATCGACCAATTACTTCGCGTCAATAAATAAGAATGATGTGAAAGCAAGGTTTTCCATTCATTTATTGAGTTCGGTGATAATATTCGATCAATAATCCCTTGAATCAATATTAAAATACAAACATTAGGCCTCCAGGAAAAGTTTATTTTTTACAAATCATTTATTTATAAATAGCTCTAGCTTTCGGGCAAGAGAGCCCTTCTACAGGAGAAAATATTTTACATTGAACCGCCAATAGAATAAGAATTAAAATCAAATAAAATGCTTCGAGTGTTTACAGTTATATGAATGCAGAATTAGCGCGTGCCTCCATTGTGCGTGCTTATCGACTTTGCTATTTAGAGCCGATATCTTCATTTGGAGGTTATGGGGTGGGTTCAGGTAATAGTATTTTATAAATGGAGGCCCACGCTGATTCTGCATTCATATAACTGTAAACACTCGAATAATTTTATTTGATTTTAATTCTTATTCTGTTGGCGGTTCAATGTAAACATTTTCTCCCGTAGAAGGGCTTTCTTGCCAGAGATATTTATAAATAAATGATTTGTAAAAAGAAACTTTCCCTGGAGGCCTAATATTTGTATTTAAATAATTGGTGGTAATATGTTGTCCATAGAGGTTCTATACGAGCTTCCATTATTAAAAACAGAAGATACTTATATAGTAGAGAAGTACATAGTAAAATAGACATAGTAGATAAACATTAAAGATATTTCAACACCTTATATTACATAACGAACTGACTCAGAACTACCTTCCTGTATGAAACTATAATATATATTTTAATATATACCAACGACCAAATTAATTCTAGTTGTGATATATTAAGACACTAATACTTATTAATCCATTCTTTATTTCATTGCTAAACTACATTGCATATATATACTATATTTTATAAATATATATATAATAAGAGGCCAACACACATATTTAATTAAAATAATAATTAAACAAAAATAGGACATAGTATTATATTAATTGAAGATTTTTAAAAACTAGAAATGGTTATTTACTCAACTTGGCTTGATAAATAGATGTTATGAGCAATATTTTTATAAGATTAAATTGTCTGTTTAGAATATTTTCTAATTTAAAGGTTTTTAAACATCATATCTTTGATATGAGAGGACTATCATTGATATTCATTGACTTTATTTACAATATATCGACGGGCAGTAGGCTTGTTTCTATCAATGTTATCTATCCATATGATAAAGGAAACGTCTCTTGATATATAGAGCATACTGCTCGTTGAAATATCGTAAATAAATCTAAATCTACGAACCAACAATCACAGACGCGCTTCTTATATTAAAACAATTCTTTATAACTTATTCCACCTAAGGATTAAATATAGATATATATATTTATAACCATTATAGCAGACCAATATACCTCTATAGCGGTATTTAAATGTTATCCATTCCAGACAGCTTTAATTAGAATTATCTATGTTACTATAGAAATCTTGATTACATATATTTAGAATTAATATTTTTAAAAATAAATAATTTTATGAAATATAAAAATGTATAACAAAAATGCCTTGCAATAAAAGCTTATAATCTTAAAGGTCAGTGTGTTGTTGTCATACGAGGTTATCGGAAAAAAATAATGCCTTATCATTGAGAACATCGTTATTATTATATGCTATTTATTGTTATAGTATAATGACCACACGATAGAGCATGTTATATTTGAAGACTATGCCAGAGATATAGATAGGCACACTTGTTATAGACGAGTTTATTTATCAAAATACTCTATATATACAATATACTATATCCAATATTACAGCAAATTTACATCGACTAAGCGAATCTAGCATTGGATCTTTTTAATTATATACAGTATTATTATATCAAATAATTTCATGTGCAAACAATAGACACATATTATAACTTATATACCATTGCTATTAGTGATTGGTCTGCTATTTTGGTTACAACATATTGCCTACAAATAGGAATATAAACGTATATATATATTATGCATTTACATTATCAAATAATCACATTAATATAAGAAATTTTTAAAATGTTTCAAAGACTAAAAATAGAAAATCCACATTAATGGTAGGTAGTAAAAAAAAAAAAGAAAACAGGTCTCTTTTAACTGACACGAGAAATATTCAAATTTAATTGTTGGTGTTGTCAGCTTGAAGATGGGATGGGCAATGGGCTGCCTCTTCAGTCCGCGGAATCCAAGAAGTTCTGGCATTTTGACGGCCAGAGAATCCACATTCTTCACTTGGACATCATAGCGTGAAGATGTGTCCATCCCCATAAACATAAAATACATAATGAACATAACACATAAATGTTGAGAGAAAATCATTTACATAATGAATGATGAGATGAATCAATGGAAATATCAAATATGTAAATAAAGGCATATTTTCGATTTTCATCAAATTCTATTATTACAACATAAACGAAAATGTTTAGATTTCGGTGAGGAGATATCCTTTGTCTATATCTCCATCATGAACTATGACATGATACTGGAAAAATGCATAAATATATGGTGTTAAATAGTATTCATAAAAATAATTTGATAATAATAATTAAAAAATAAAAATAAAATAACATAAAGTTAAAAAAACATATTTTTCTCAAAATTATTAATGCAAAAAGAAATGCAAATGTGTTAAGTTTGATGAAAAAATTATATCGAAAAAACAAAGAGTTATATATTTAGGAAATATTCAAATCAAAAAATAAAAAGAGCAAAATATTAAAAAAAAATTGAAAATAATTAATTTTAATTATCTATAAAATTTAATCCTGCCAAAGAAATAAAAATATTTACAAAAAAGAAAATGAAATTATGTCAAACTAAAAAGTGTCATTCATGACGAAGTCTCCAATGCTCTACGGTAAAGAAGTCCATGCAGAAATATCCCCAAGTATCATCATAGAATAAAAACGGAATTATTACAAACCAATAAATTGCCTTTTTATTTTTTAAAGGAAATCTAATATCCCTCCGGGTGGCCAAAATAAAATTTGATCCAGAAGGCAGATTTCGGATAAATCCAACTTGGATTCATACCGAGGAACTTTAAAGTCTATCCATTTGAAAATTTTCTTCTAAGGTTTGGTTTCCATTTAAAATAAACGATATTGAGTTTAAATTGGTAAATATTTCGATTATATTCTATATGTATATATGTTTATTTATTTGAGCGAAGGAAATTTTGTATTACTATCCTATTATTTACCCTTATTTATAGAGTGGCGTAAAAATATAAACAGAATAACTATTACACAGAGAAATATATCACATGTTATATAAATTTGAGAATAAAACAGGAAAAATCATTCGGCAAATAAAAAGAGAAAATATAAGAACCTAATTTAATAACCATATGTACAATGCTGCTCGTTAATTTCGTGCGTGCTATACCATTATGAAATAATATTTGTGAAAAATAGCACAAAAGTGAAATTGTACTGGGATTCAGTGGATAAATCAAGAAAAAAAGCGTCTTCTGCTCGTGCAACTAAAAGTTGCTGATGTTTTGCGCGAACTGTCAGAATAAATATCAACTACCAACCACATTAATGAGAGCCAACAGCCCGACACTTGTTCGTGGTTAGCTTTCATTGATTGATCAAGAAAGGATATTTGTGTCCAAATCTGGAATAATCAAAATCAAAGATTAGTTGATATTTATTACGACAGATGGCGCAAGCCATCAAAACCTTTAGCTGCACGTTCAGGAGATATCTTTTCTTAGAATAGTATTTATTTTCGCATAGAAAGATTACTAGAGGATATTGGTAACATTTCAACCATTTTGCGCTGAAAAATAAGGTAGAAATTCGGAATCATAGAACAGCATTAACAGCTTCAATCCGGCTGGACATCGATTAGAAACGAATAAAGTTGAAAGTCGAGAAACTTGATTCATGGGGCTTCTTGGCCATAGATTGAAATTTCCCTTGGAGAGGAAATCGGTTATAACATAGAAAATTGCACGCCTCCTAACTGAATAGACGCTAATATTATGCGCATCGGTTGAACATATCTAGAATTCTTCAGAATCGGGCCGGTGTGAAAAAGCAACAACACACCATCTTCAGATTTTCTGAACGACATTCTGGAAAATAATTGCTTGGAGCTATGATGATATATCAGTCCTGAGACCATGTTCTTTGGGTGAATATTCTGAATTTACAAAGATCTTACTTTGTGTATATCATTGGTCTGCTGACACGTAGAGACGGCAAACTGAAAGCTGGAAAGGATAATTATGGCGTTCTAGTGTTTTATAAACCAAGTGGACTAAAGGTTTTTCAATTAGAAAGAGACCTGAAAACATTCGAAAATACTTTGTGTGGGGAATAGTCAGAACAGAATTTGAGTAGTGCAATGGCAAATTGAACCTTAGTGTAACCTCAGTGAATCAACGTCTTACTATATATTATATATATTTATTATAAATCGCCGAGATTTTAGAACCGCTATTTTCAAGCCAAAATAGAAAAACGATTAAACTAGATAAAATCAATTCTTAAAAAAGTTAAAACCATATTTATAAATCATTTCAAATATTATTGCGTGGCTACGTCATGTCTGATCCCAACTTTGAATATTTATAAGTCAAAATTTATACAAAATATTGTTCTGAATTAGTTATTATTCAAAACATCGATTCTATCTGTTTTATATCGTTTCATATATTTTCTCTATATTTCAGCCTGAATATCCAATCTCCATTCTGTCACCCCGGAAGCCCTGAACTGGCTGAAGGCCTTGCCTCTCAGACTTTAATGACCGATATGTCCTCACTTCTTTTTTCTAGATTTAATTCATTTTGTCTCCTCTCTAATTGTAAATACGCTGCTGTATCACCTCATAAGCATAAATAAATAAAGCCTGAATATAGGGATTCTTTGTTAGAATAATAATAAAGAAATTTATTAGGATATAGTATCTGCTGATTCACTGTTAATTATATTTTAAAGAAAGCTAGTGCAATGGAAACCTTGAAAAAGTCCAGATATTCAAATAATATAATAACCGTGCAATCAAGTGATGACCATGTGTGCATCCAATGGCAATCCCTACCATCATTCCAGTTGGTGGAGTTTACGAAAATGATTAATATAAGAAGGCAACAGTCGGTCCCGTCTGTGTTTCTACACTCAGGTCATCATGTTGCTAGATTCATAGCCAGCATTCTGCGCCCTTTTTTTACTTTCAACGCATCATTCCAGGAATTTCCGTCTCTGATGCACTATCAAGGAAATTCGCAGAGACGGTCACCGTGCTGAAATTCAATTTTGCTGAAAATGTGGTTTGAAGTTCGTACCGATTGATATCTTCCGGAAAAGACCAGATTCAAGGTAACTGATTATCTAAATGATATTCCATGTATATACCGAACAAGATGCCCACTTTTGTAGTTTTGGCCGAGAGACAGTGAGATCCAGAGAATGGATCCTTCTATTCTATTATATTGACAGGGTCATAAGATCGACCAACCCGAGTATTTTATTTTCTTATAGGTGTTCCTCCTTATGTGAGATATAGCACAAAATTTTAACAATTAAGGGAAATATTAAAGAGCACTTCGCATGAGAAGCCCGTTTTACGATCTGCCTATTTCAAACAGGCTGTAGGTGGCAATACCTCTAGCGAGATACTTGCGTTGAAATTCTAATCACATCCCAACATTCTGCAAGCTCACTAAGGCGTTGCGAATGTCACGTACCTCTTTCAGTAGGAAGGAATTTTAATGGTTAACAAAGAGTTTATAGACATTTGAAAGGATATCTAATATGACTTTGATATTTATTGTCCTAATTCAGATTAATTTCTTTCTCGGGTTATAGATTATTATATTACATTTTCTCAAACATCGTATTTTGACTATTTAAATAAGAAGAAAAAGCTTAAACAATGAAATATCAGAACTCTAGCAAATCAAAACAATAATTTTGATCTCATTATATTATCCCAACAACGAAGCCAACAACAAATGAAGCTAATCTCAAGAAGTGAAAATTCATCTTGGATTCACCATTATAACAAAAGAAAATGATTATATATAATCTTAGAAACTTCGCGAGTATACTGTGGATTATTTGATAAAATAATTTTCAAAAATGCATAATATATAGATAATCTGTCTATAAAAAATATCAATATATATTTTAGGGATATATATTTAATAACTCTAATTTAAAACGCTATATATTAAAAGGTGGAAATATTTTTACAAAGTTAAATAAATACACATTTATTTATAGAGATTAAATTTTCGAAATATATTTCAAAGAACGAAAACCTTTTATTAAACCTAGTACAATAATTTAATTTATATTTTAGCAATTAAAAATAATAAAAAACCTAAAATAATAAAAAATAATAAAAATAAAAAAACCTAAGACTCTCCAATTTTAAGTAAATGCTCATTTAAATTACTATATAATAAAAATACATTATGAAAACTTCAATTTAACTAAATATAAATAGTTCACCATCGTAATAAATGGATCACAAGATTGGCAATATAAATTCGAGAATGCACCAAAGAAATATAAAAGGTGTAAATAACAAATTCAAGTTTAAAAGTATTTTCTTAAAAATTCGTAAGGATATTTTCTTTTCTCAAGATTCAATTTAATTTTGAATTAAATATCACATTTTAAAATTTTATTTATTTTAAGTTTTTTAATATCTCTCAACTAATTTTGGAAACAAGCTAGTTTAACAATTTCTTAAATATATATTGAAATAGAAATTTTAAAATTTAAAAAATATTTCAGAGTAAAGAGTTTAAAATAATTTATTTTTTAAATAGATATCAACATTTTCTCTTTCTTTCACTTTCAGCGTTTGGGATTTATTCCTCTAAATTAATTGCCTGAATCCCTCACTTACCTTTAAGGCGATCGCTAAATACAACCCGTGCGAATATTCCTCACTTATTCCTTCATCAGAGTTAGCCTAGCAATGCATGAGATTTCCACTACGCTACTGTTTTCTCGAATTCTGAAAATGAAAGAAGCGAAAAGTGTTGATATATTTGTTTTGAATATACGTGGTGTGTTAAAAAAGTATCGAACCTTTTGTCGGCAGAAAATTGTTTATTGATTTGGAAGTAGAGTACCCTGAAATATTTATATTTCAATAGTATTATGTTCTAAATATAGAGCAATTTTATTTTGATAGTATTTTATGTGTTGGAGACAAATCGGGTCCTATCTTCAGCCAATGGACAGCCACACGCCACAAGCAGCCATTTCGAGGTTGAAAGGAACTTGACGAATTACGGGAAATGTGTGGTTGCAAAAAAACGTCTGAATCAGACGACGTGTTGCTTCTACTCCATTTGTTAGCAGTTTCGGTACGAATTTCTCATATATTTTATCTAAGACCAAATCTTCAAAGTTGAATGTACAGCTTTAATGCTTACCCCTTTCTTGTTCGGAAGTTCTCAGACACTGTGTTACGACTGTCCTTGACCAAAGTCACACTTACTCAATAGCAATATGGTTTAGGCTTGTTGAGAATATATCACGCAGTTCGCTGTCCAACGGTGTGCGGCCAACTTTCAAACGGTTGTACTACTTTACGGAATTTTTATCGAAAGGCTGTTGAAACTTCAATTTATTTCCATTTAGGTATCGCCAAGCCTTTGCTTAGGTTTGGTTCAATATCGCTGTACATGATGCTCCGTCATTTTTAAATTTACTTTAAGCCAATACGCACTCACCACACGTTTTTACTCTTAGGACGACTGCCAGTGACTAACGCTTTTTACTAGCGAGGCAAAAAATAAAGATTGCGCATAAATTTCTCTTCGACATCTCTACCAAAGGAAGCTTTCAAAGCTTCATTCTTTTTGCTGGAATGAAGAAGGCTCGATTCTTTTTCAACACACCTCGTATTCGTATTTCTATTGCGTTTTCACCTGCTGATATATTTTCGAATGATATACCTCTTATGGTAAACCATAATACCAATGGAAGGAATGGATTTCCGTTCCCAGGGCGCTGCATCCAAGGCGTAATTCAGCCCCTCCCGACGGCGGGCCGTGAAAATGTGCTCTGCGCTTCGCGGTCTCAACCTTTGACACGGGCATCAAGATTCCTGTCTGAAATCGTCTTGTCTAGTAGTAGTGTGTTGTGTAACAAATTCCCTTGATGTTTGTCCTCCTCTATTGCACTATATGCCGTTCAACAGTATATAATCGTATATATATTCTATATGTCGTTTCCTCTGTGTAATGTATTCATTCCTTACCTAGTGAAAGCTCCTCCGCAGTGTCCAAGCTTGAGTGTTCCCCTGTGATATCTTGCCGATATATTGTTCCGTGTGTGTTGTGGAGTCAACGGTTCCCATTCCAACCTGTGTGATTTGAAGTGCCAAATGTCAGTGACCCAGTTTTGTGTTTGAAACCTGACAATGGCGCATTAATCTGTAAAAAAATCAAAATCGTATTAGTTTCGTATCGCCGATATAGATACATTTTATTTGCTGTCAAGGCACTTCTAATATTACATTGTGTTATTGCGTATTAGAGATTGGCACCGAGACGGACGTTAGGTCATACTTAATAGGCGGTTAAAATATTTCTTTAAATTAAAAATATAAAATTAATAGTTATTAAAGACAATATCTCTTGAAAAACCTACGTAATTTCTTTGTAAAACAGAGGGTGAGGATCATTTATTTAATGACGTAATATTTTGCATTTCAAACTAACACGATTTCCAAATTATACATTCGATAGCTGTCTCATTCTTGTAGGTCTAGGTTTTGACATTTTCACCTGGCGTCGGATATTCTGAGATATAAGTCTATTTCTAGGAGGGAGAAGTACAATAGATGGCATTCTAAAATATATTCTATTAAAGTTGCGGGAGGATGATATTCATGTACCAAAGGAGGCACCTCTCCCTTTAATTATGCATCAGAGAGAACGATATACTTTATCATTACCCTAGTAATTCATCAAAATGTTTAATTAGGGTGATGAACGAGTGAATTATTCTGTTGCATAATTAAAGGGAGAGGCACCTCTTTTTATATATATATTAAAATAAAAAAACGCATATCTTAACTGCTCAAATGAGCATTATTTTCATGTATGTATATAAATGTAATTGCGTTTATATATATATAATTATCGAGAGGCATACATTTATATTTGTTCCACAACCTTTCGACATAATTATAATATTCACGATAAAATTTGTATTTTAATATCTGATAACATTTTAGAATATATTCTGGGGCTTCGTGCGGGTTTTCACGCAATATATTTATCAAATAAAATATATAGTTTGGAAACCTAGTCAATTTATAACACAAGGTTAAATATATATTATATATATACCTATATAAATATATAGGTATTTACGCTTGATTTAATATTCTCATATCAACTAAACAAATCGCATCCTAAGAGCTTGGAGTACATAATTAACCGAGTATATTATATACTACATTTTCTCTTTCAAATGTTTTACTATTGTGAATATATGCATATATTTATTAGAATATTTCACTAAATACTCATAGAAAGTGTAGTTTATGTTGTGCACACAAAATATGCTTAAAGCAGGACGATATAAATGTTTTTGTTATAAATGCTGTGTAGTTATGGACATTAGGACAGTAATTTCACTTATAAATATTATATTATATAATACTCTTTTTTCGGAAATTTTCGGGAAGCCATTGGAACCAAAAATATTTTTGGTCGCAGTGGTTACAGCCTTCTCCACGCTGACGAGCGCCAACGGCGCGAAACGCGTTCGTGGATGGCTTTTCTTGATTTATCAAGAAATTGGGTTGGCCAAATATCACGGAGCAAGCTAAATAAACGTTTAGTTTATTTTTTGTTCCACTAGATGGCGCTCTGCCATCTAAAAAGCACATGTGCTCGTGGTCAGGAGATGCCTTCTTAATTTTTAATAATACTCTTTATGTCCTTTTATATATTTTACTAGTGTTTCTAAAGTTATTAAATATAAAGAAGGTTGAAATCCTCTAAAGAATATAAGTGATAGATTTAAAGCGAACGAGGATGCGTTTCTTATAAGTTTTAATAAAGCCAAGCTTTCGGGTCAATAAATTATTTTTCTTGTAAATATGATAATTTTTCTCAAAATGGATATGAATATGATGCAAGATTCCCTTCAGATATGATGTCCTGTAGAAGGGTTATTGACCCGAAAGCTTGGCTTCTTTAAAACTTATAAGAAACGCATCCTCGTTCGCTTTAAATCTATCACTTAAAAGTTATTAAATATTTGAAAACGCCACATTAAGACATGAACGAAGCCCGAAATATATATTTTAAAATGTATTCTAATGTGAAAATTATTTTGTTGTGAAAAACGTCGATAATAATAAAAAGGTTTACTGGTCGGAGTGTCATTTTGCAAAAGAGGTGGATTTTAACTTTTTGAAAATATTTTAGATGATGTTGGAACAATCCTTGTTTGTTTTTCATATTTTTCCAATTTCAAATTGTAGTTGGGGCCCATATCTATATGAATTCAGCAGCTAGATAATTTTTCTGGTTCATATGTTTTTTTTATTTCCAGAGAGGTTTAAAAAGGTAAATTTTAAAAAACACATTTTTTGATCAAACATACTTTAGCCACGTTTTAAAAGTTAAAAGAGAAAACGAAAATATAACATGGTGAGTTTATTTTTATTGAAAATACAAGCTTTCAAGCAAAACGCTTTTCTTCAGGTAATCCAAGAAAATGTGCGGAGAGGTATATACACCCAACTAAGTAAGATTTGAATATTGAAACGGAATTGCCACGAACAAGCACGTATCAACACACCTAGAGAGCGAGCGAGAAATCCAGTTCAAAATAAGTTTAAAATAAATAAAATATATACATAAATCGGGAAAACACTTAAGTTTAAAATTCCTTATGCGGGATCTATGCTATTACAAAAAGCTATGTACTGCGGGGGTAGTTCAATTTTCCTATTGAGGCTCGGAATTTTATTGGAAACCAAAGCCTCCAGGACCAGTCGTTGATATTTTCCGCGTATGTTACTGTAAATACATTGGGTGTCTGAAATCAAATGAATTCTGTGTTTCTGCCATGTGCTGATAAATCTGGGAACGGCTATCTTTGTTCATGATGTTTCTATTGTGTTCTTTAGTCCTGATTTCAATGGTTTTGCCGGTTTCACCAACATAATGTAGTTCGCAATTTGAGCATTTAATTTCAGAAACACAGCATTCATTTGATTTCACAGACACCCAATGTATTTACAGTAACATACGCGGAAAATATCAACGACTGGTCCTGGAGGCTTTGGTTTCCAATAAAATTCCGAGCCTCAATAGGAAAATTGAACTACCCCCGCAGTACATAGCTTTTTGTAATAGCATGGATCCCGCATAAGGAATTTTAACCTCAAGTGTTTTCTCGATTTATGTATACATTTTATTTATTTTAAACTTATTTTAAACTGGATTTCTCGCTCGCTCTCTAGGTGTGTTGATACGTGCTTGTTCGTGGCAATTCCGCTTCAATATTCAAATCTTACTTATTTGGGTGTATATACCTCTCCGCACATTTTCTTGGATTACCTGAAGAAAAGCGTTTTGCTTGAAAGCTTGTATTTTTCAATAAAAAGAAACTCACCACGTTATATTTTCGTTTTCTCTTTTAACATTTTTTGATCCATTTTTATCGTTTATGAGAACCTTACTCGGAAAGAGAGCGCAGGTATGAGTTTTCCCGATTATAATATATATATAGGTATCATGTTAATATACAAGTATATTCAACAGAACATTGTTTTAAACTCAAAAGAATATATTAAGCACGCGAACATTTTTCAGTTCTAAATATATTGATTTAAAACACATAAACCTCATTCCTTTTAATTGAATTATATATTGTTTACTAAATTGATGTTCTTATAAATGGCCCCACCCTCTGTCAATCTTTGAAAATATAATAAATATATATTTAATACTAAATCTTTATAATGTTAAAATGGGTTTGATTCATGAACTTTTCCCACATTCATTAAAATATCTGAAATATTTTTAATAAAGCATCAGACACAAAACACAAAATTAAAAAAAAATCCTCTCTTTAATATAATATATATTTTTATGAGAAGTAGATTTGAAAAGAGAAAATATCTGAGAAAGTGAGTACTACATGATGGATAATATCCAGAAAGAAAATAGATGTTTATATGATCTCCAGTTGGAAAACATTCTGATAACATTTTATATTCTATCTGGATATTTAACGTTAATGTAATACACATCATCTCACAGTAATGTTAATATAGTTTGAAAAGAGAAAAATCTTATTTTCTTGAATTTCTATCCATATCACAAGAATAATATTTAAAACTAATGTTATTACACAAAACAATATATTTTTAATTAAAAAGGCATATATTGGATCAAAATATCATTTATTTCACCAATATTTCAGTTGGCTGAACGCCAACCTTTTTCAAGGTATAATAACATATTAATGTGTGTCAACAACGAACTCAGCGCCACATAACGTCTTTGTTGTTGAAACACACATTAATATGTTATAATACCTTGAAAAAGGTTGGCGTTCAGCCAACTGATATATTGGGAAAATAAATGAAATTTTGATCCAATATATGCTTTTTAATTAAATATTTATTTATAAATTGCTCTATTTTCAAAACAATATATTTTAATTTCGATTTTAGAAAGCTGCAGTAGGAAAGAGAAAAACCATCATAGAAAATCTATATCTCAAAATATAAACGCGAATTATTATATAGCATATATTTAAGAGTACTGTAAGATATAAAACTTTTAAAGAATATAAATAGTGTAATTCCTTCATTTCGCGCGCGCTGATAAAAGAAATCCCAAGGAAGACAAGTTCCATTTTCCACTCCTATCCTATAATTACGTTTTTGTCTCAAGTTCCTCGACTTGGTTAAAATAACTTTTGGCACGGAAAACAACTTTCAGTTCGATTTCATTCCATCTTTCTTCATTCTACACCCATTTAAAAAATTGAGTCACTTTATTTTTACCTAAGTGCCAATTTCTATTTCATTTAACAAAATTATTTTTATTTCCAAATTTCTTCCTCAAAACTATAGCATTTTCCTCTCTCATATAAGATAATATTTTACTAAGAGCTATTTTTAAACCGAATGAGCCAGAGGCATGATATTTTGGAACTGGTTAGAGTATATACCCTAAAAAACGTAGCGATGGTGCCTGAGAAATGTTTTTTTATGTGAGAGTTTATAAAGGTAAATGAATATAGATATAAATTTTGATGAAATATGGATTAGTGTATAATAAATATTACGAAACTTTGGATAGAATACATTATAAAATCTCAACAAAAAAGGTAAATCTTAAATGGATATTTTTCATTTATTTGTGTATTACAATTTTGATCAAAAATTCACGATGTTTGTTTCCTAAGAGATAATACGAAGATGTATGTATGTCCCTGTTATACATGTTCGCTAAATGCTTCAATGTTTCCCTCTAGCCACCCTCAATATTGTGAATTCCCCTTTTGTGTCACCCCTATGTGTCTGCATATTTCATCCCTATGTCCGACTTTAACTCTATGTGTCTATCTATTAACTTGATGATTATTATATCGCTATATGTCAATATATTTCCCTGCTACCCATTATATCCCTCTATAGATATTCTAGATGTCTATATATTCCTCTGTTTGCTTATTATATTCCATATATGTCTATATATAACACCGTCTATATTATAATATTTATGTAGATATAATCACTTTCTTGTCTATTATATTAATTATATAATTAATATATAAAGACTTCCTGCTTATTATATGCCTTTATAATCCTTTTGTCTATATATATTAACGCTGATGATATTATAATCTCTATATATCTCTTATATAATCTCACTTCCTGTTTATTAAATAGTATTTAACCCCTATATGTGTATATATATTCACTCTGCTGATAATATAAAATATCTATATCCTTATATATGTCTATATATATATTCCCTTATTATATCTCTGAATGTTTAATAAACTGTGGGTGTTGTGTGCCATCAAGTCTTTACTTGTAGTAATTACCATTCTGAAACAAATTTAAACATGGTACACTAGTTTTATGCCTTAGATAAATATTAGACCTTCATGTCACTGGAGCAAACCCTGCGCGTCTATTTATAAGCCTCGAGAAATCATATTACCATATGCACTTAAATTGGTATGCATTTCCCGGAAGAGGATAGAAAATTCCCAGAGCAGAAGTGTATTTGGGACTCTACATATGCAATTATTTATCTAATTGAGGTGTACTTAGTAAAGGGGACATGTAATTACGTTATCAAGATGTATACTAGGAAATATAGGGCCTAATTAACTATTTAATTAAGATATACTTAGCAATTGATTAAGGACCCAAACAACCTCAATTACCTTATTATACACCAAAGCGGTTGAAAGGCCTTCCTAAATGACTTCAGAGTGATTTGGATTGGTATTTAAATTTTACATTTTTCTATTTTAGAGTAGTACATATTCGAAAAAGATTTCATTAATTTAATGAAAAAGTAAAACAATACCCTAGGGCTAAGGTTATTAAATGCTGGGTAAGACCATTGTTCCCTAGAAATGTAGTTTGAAAATAACCTGAATATATTGGTAAAAACCCTCTTTCAATTCGAGTATTCCCTGAAAATATCCTCTTTATATACATTCGTGCACACATCTTAAAGAAATGCTAAGTTCTTGATGTCTCCGGTCATCTGATTTTTTTAAGGAGAGAGGGAATTTTGTTATCTGTGTGACTTCAATAAAGGTCACTGTAATATCTTTCAGAGCTATTGCCTCAATCCCGATATAATTGCTGAAAGGTACAACTTCCTTAAGTTTTGTCTATGAGTGTATATAATGGTGAGAATTGTGAGTTTTTATAATTGCAAACGAGAAGGTGACGCCGCATTTTATTTTACTAAATGTTTTATACAAGCTTTCTATTATTCCCATATTATCATTATTAAAGTTAGTTTTGTTCATTGTTGTATTTAAAAAAAAAGAATAATTTTTACAACCACTAAGAGAAAGGATGAAAACATATATTTAGGGGGTTTAGCTCATCAGTGGTAAATCCACCTAGAAGTTTCGCCTAATTATTTATTCAATATATCCCATAAGATAGTCGTTTTTTTAAGGTTTAAATTTGATTGAAAATACAATAAAATAATAATACAATAAAAATAGCGTTGAATAGTTGCTAACACACACAGAAATTGTTCACATTTCCAAGGAATAAAGTGACGCGTTTATTTACACGTTAGAGCTGATGCTGAAGACCAACACATAGATTGGATTTAGATTTAGCATCAATCAGGAATTTGTTTCCTCGTGGAGTCAAATTTGATTACTTGTCCATGCCTAATCTGAAAACAATTCACCAGGGCCTCTATGACACAAATATTTATTTCTAGAAACCTGAACCTGCACGAAGGGAATGTTACAACGTGTGTTAATGAACTCATTTTTACTTATGAATTGCTAGTATATTTGTTTAAACAGTCTTGAAGTTCACAGACTAAACAAATTCTGCACCTGTTTTTAAAATAGGTATAACCCTCAGGTTTTTGAAAATATTTCAAATTATAAGAAAAATAGTTGTGTGAAAATAGATTCTCAAAATGAAAAAATTGATATTTACGAATTTTTAAATGTAAATCATTTAGCGTGAGTGTTCCACACGACTGCCTTCACTGCAATGCTGACAATATTTGTTTATCTTTACGATAGAGGTTGCCTGGTCGACATTCACAGTTCTTTAAAATAAGAACACTTCGGCCAGAGAAAGCTCTTACAACCTCAGATATATTTATAACGCCTTGCCAAATGCTCAATATTATTTTTCCTGACGAAGACAAAATATTTCGTCGAAATGTCGAAAAATATATAAACATTTTCTGGCAGAAGAGTTTTTCTCTCAATTTTGAAAACTAAGAATTAAGGAATATTTTGAAGGACTGTGTCATCAGTAAAGCCCTCACCGCGGTCTACCATGCTCCTCTCATACTGGATTGAGCTTTTGTTCATATATCAGTTAATTAAGTGAAAATATTATTGAAGATATTCAAGTGAATTATGTAACATCATATTTGAAATTTACTGAATATAATTACTTGTCTCAATTGTACTTTTTGTATGTAATCCCTTTGGAAATGAATATTAATATTAAGTACAAAAATAATTTTAAGGGTAGAGCTAAATATTTTCATGAACAGGACTTAAGAAAGTGGAAAGTCTTTAAGGTAGTCGGTCATCTTTATTTTAAAAAGACAGATAAAATGATGTTCACACTTGGTTTTCCCGTGTGTCTTCATGAAGGTCATTTTGTATCAAATTTCTTACAGAGTAATTGTCTGAATCCCGATATACATGCTAAAAGGTACGACTTCTTTGAGTCCATGAGTGTATATCATCAACAAAATTGGTTTCTATATTTCAGAGCGGGTAGGTATATGACTTAGTTGAGGGCTAGACAATATTTGGTGGTTTTTAAGAACACTGAAGACTTGTGCAAGAATGTCATCGGTTTGGCGACCTACTCTCTTCCTCGAGGAACTGGACTCTGAGTCCAGCAGGATATGGTCGCGCCAACAATATTTGTGCCCCCATTCACGCTACTCTAGGACGGTCATTTGAGTCTTCATCAAACTGTCCTAAATGTTCCCTAACTCTGGCAGTCAATGATGAAAGCTGCAAATAAATGGAGTAAAATAGTGATTGGGTGAGAGGCATCATCTTGTAGGTTTATCCTTCATCTACTCTATTTGAATTTTATTTTATTTTTATATTGAGATCAACTTGTTACTGTACTTATTGCGATGGTGAAATATCGGTGTAGAACACTCTCAGCGGTTTGGCCAATTTAATCTGCCATAATATGGTTCACGATTGATGAGACATGCCTTCACAATATTTTTCGTTTTCGAGTCGTTTTTATGGAAAGTAGATACCAATAACTATACCAAAGACCTTCTCGTTGTATGCAAATTAGTCTGACTGGTTGTCTGCAATATTGGTCTAGATAGATTTTCCTCCACCTCGCCACGGAATCCCACATTGTTCTATTGGATGTTTTGAAGGGAGAGACGTCTCTCTTTTGGTCATGAAGAGCGTCCTTCGGCATATATACAACGGAGATTATATTTCTCTATCAAATCCTAAGTCAAATCAATTATTCTAATTTTATTTTATTCATTTATATCAACCTCCAAGCACACACAATGTTTCTCAAGGGACGTTTACTCTCTTCAGAACGAACATCGATTTCTTATTAATTAAATAATACAACAGATTTCTAGAGATGAGTTTCTTTTAATTCTTATTAATGAAATCTCAAGCTTTTCGGGCCTCTCTACCCTTCTACAGGAGTACCTAAACGAATATTGATATAAAGGCAGTTAAAAACTAACTGATAATAATGAAAATAAGCTCATATCCCTGAAGAAGCTGTTGTATTATTCAATTGATATTCAGTAGATTTATATCGACTGAGAGAGAGGTTACATATGTACACTAGAACAGAGTTTTGGGAATTTTGAAAATTATTTTCTCTAATTTAGTTTGAAAATTGAAGAGAGAGAGAAAGAGAAGCGTCTATAAATATATTTACAAAAAGAGGCGTTGCGATGAATTTGTATACTTATAAACCACCAAATAGAAACATAAAAGCGAAATGAGTTTTCAGAAAGATATTTGTATGTGAGTAATAATAACAACTAAAATATTTTAATCTATATATATATATATAATTAGAAACAAATTAATTTTAGTGGTAATTGTGCGAAATCAAATAATTTCATTCCAGAAATTTGGCGATTTCTGGCCGATAATTGGTGGAAGCCGATTGGTTCACTTTACGCTTTGTTAACGTAAATTGGGAGAGGAGGGATTTCAAAGAACCAAAACGTTATTAATTATAACGGTGAAGGATACGTAATCCTCCGTCGATATGTTGAAAAGAAACACAATATTTGCGTCATTAGTTATTCCTAGTATACTGTCTAGTTTTAATGTGAAACTATTATATTTATTTAACTATACTGTGTAGCTATGATGTTTACCACTCAACGAAGCTATATTGATCTCTATTCATGATAAAATTGTAAAAAACGTTTAAAAATAAAAAATATTTTTCTCAATGATTTTTTTTATTTCAAAAGGTTAGCTTTAAAGCGATAATCGCTCTTTAACCCGTTTATAGCGATTATCGCTTGAAAGCTAGCATATCAAAATAAAATAAACTTATTGTAAGAAAATATTTTTGTATTCTGAAGCTATATCGAGCTATTTTTAAGTATGTTATGTTAAATAAGAGAGTAGAAGGTAGTATACGTTTTGATTAGACAATTTTTAAAATGTTACCATTTTTATTGATTAAATTGCTTTTGTGGTGCAGTCGTGATAATCTGATTAAAAAAAAAAGAAAAAACGGCTCTTGAACACTATTTGTTTCAATTGAACTGATATGATGATCCCCATATAGGAGACAAATCAATCAATGATAAAAATTAGAAGAAACATGAAAATAGATTAATTCTAGTTAATTTTAAGCATAATTTTAGAAAGAAATACTTTACTTTTGAAGCGAGTAGAAGAAGATGAAAAACTTTATACCTGCCAAAAGAAAAACATCAAATACCGCCATCTGGCGGTAAACCTCACAAAATTATTCTAAAACATATATTTTTATAGAATTTTACTTCATAATATGTATATTAAAATTGTTCGAAGTGATTTCTATTAATTTTATTTTCAACCTAATGTATCTTTTATAGTTTTATTTTTAGTTATCCAAAATTGTTTTCGTTTCTGTTTGATTTTCACGAAGAGTAATTTCAATTATTTGCATAAATCCTCGTATAAATATAGTAAACCAACATTTCCCGCTTACATAATGAAGTGTAGTTGATGGCACATCTCAATAAAGAGCGACATTATATTTTAAACTCTTATTAAAGTTTTGAAATAAAACCTATAAGGGTTTTTTTTATTATAAACTAATTTAAAGTTGAGAGCATTGTATATTAAGCTATTGGTATTTTTCTCTAAACAAAAGACTATTTCGGCCGGATATGAGAAGTAACCGGAATGTTCAAATTGGTTTGTTAATCGATTAATTTACATATTCCGATATTAATATTATGTCAATATGACACCTTCTACTTATATAAATAGTGAGACCCTCTTATATTATATATAATATATATTTAAATTTAATTAAAAAGGCATATATTGGATCAGAATAGAATTTATTTTACCTTGTCATAAACCAAAATTATTGATATCGTTTTGAAAATAGAGCAATCCATAAATAAATCTTCAATTAAAAAGGCATATGTTGATCCAATTTATCCTTTTTAATTAAAGATTTATGGATTGCTCCATTTTCAAAAAGAAAAGGATATAATATTCATATGATATTATATTAGAGCAAAAAATATTAAATTATTTAAAATAAGCTTTAATATATAATTTGAATCTATATATAGAAATATGTACCAAAAGTGGCACCTCTGCCCTTATAAATTCATTAAAACTAACCATTTTGGCTGATCACCCCCAGCACAAAACGTAATGATAATAATAAAGAATGAGCCACTACAAAAGCCTTTGGATATTCCAACAAAATTAAAACCTGGATATAGTGGTTTCGGACTTTGACCATCATCAGTACAGTAGCGGCTTCAATTTAATGACATCTTACGAGAGGAATGAAGAGAAATCGGTCAAATTTTCCACAAAGGTGTTTAATCTGGTGAATTTTAAAGGCAAATATTTAGGCGATAATACAGCATAAAGTTACAAGAGGATGGTATTTATGTACTAAAAGTGGCGCCTCTCTTTAAAAATACAAGAGAGAGATTAAAATTAAAGGAATAGCCCCACTTTCGGTACATGAATACCAACGTCCTGTAACGTTATGTTATAGCGAAATATTCAGATGAAAAATAATATTAAAACAATATTATTTTGTCAGACATTCACTCGTGGAGAACCAGCTATGAGTTCAAGCCATCACTATTTCTAATACTAAGAGGAATAATATTTTATATTCATAATATAATTAGCATTTTAAAACAACATATGTCGAGCAGAAGGCGGGTTATTGATAATAAACTTCTAAAACTCCTCATGTTAGACGTGGTTAGGAACTGGTAAACAAAGATATTCCCTTGAAGCGATGAAGCATAATTACCCTGTTTTTGAAACTTGAAATAAAAAAATTCTCTCTAAATCTTTAATACTACTGTGTATCTGCTAATAATCTGTTTCAGCTCTACATTTTTAAATATTGAAGATTCATTAAAATTACAAAATTTATTGTGCTTAAAGCTCATTGTCATTTTCGATAAATATTTTAAAACAAAAAGCATTCTAATAGATTTCCTAGAAACGGGGTAATTTTCATTTCCATGCAAGTAATTGAAAATAAATTGTGCTTACAATTTCTCCGAAGAATATTTCAATAACCAGTTGGGAAGTCTGGAGTTGATTTCCAAGGAATTGATCCAATTTCGTTTACCTCCTAATTACTCTTACTTTATAGAACACTTTAATGGAACCAATATATAATTAATGATGTTTAATTAGCGTCTCATTATAGGACTACATGCGTATTGTTGCCAACTCAACTAATATCCCACTTGGCCGTCTGTTATTAAGTCCGAAGAAAGGAAAAATGTCGACCGTGTCTGTAAAATGGGTTGTGATGTATGAGACATCCATTTGGCAATATTATCGCCTCTCGGGATGGATGCGCGAGAGAAGATTTAAGTCCATTTCTCCAATCCATCTAATGGATGTCCCACTAAGACTCCACGTGAGATATTTATTGGTGTTCTGTATTAGACAAGCCATCTCTCACCATAGTAATTGCCATCTAACCCACTAAATTGTATCGCCCGCCAAGTTCAATGTCCTCGCACAAATCGATCATATTGACATTTCACCATGTACTCGCCCACCGCCTGTCGAGGTCAAATGCGCGCCGACACAAATGAAAAGATAATGAACCTTGAATGAAAAGACCAGATTATAGGGTAAATTGATTTTTTTATTAGTGCAAAGATTGAGAGTTTTCACTCTCGCGAGCACCAGCTCTTTGACTGGTTAGAGCGACAACGCTATCAAGACTGATTTATTTCTTCTTAGCCAGACGAAAACGGGTTGCTCGAGAGTTCGAGATTTGTTCCATAATGATTAATTAACAAATTATAGTTATTAAAAATTCTTTCATAAAAATGCATAATAAAGGCGAAAAATTCTTTTAGCTTCTGCCATTTAACAAATAGACTCATAAAGTCAAAATAAAAGCGGCCGGGGTGAGCGGTATTCATCAAGAGTTTCGCACATGATGTGATTCAATATGAGGTAACTAATAAGCAATTTTTATATTCACTAAATATTTTATCTCTTCACTCAATATACATTGATCGTCTTTCCCCGGTTTTAGCAAGGAGAAGAGAGAAAGTTAAATTGAAGCTTTTAATGAAGGAACATATCACCTAACGACCTATTCACTTTATTTGATATATTTATACGGGGCGATTATTCCTCTCACTAAATGATAGTACTGTTGATGATGACTCAACATATTTTGTTAGAAATGTCTTTGGGAAGGTGTCAAACGGATAATCTCTCTCGGAATACACATCTGTAACTATGTGTGAATACAATAATATATTTAATAAAATTTTAATGCATTTCCATCTTTAATGGTCATATTAAAAATTATCAATCCATTCTGCAATCAATAGAAAAACGCACTTGAAAGTTCATTAATAGATTGATACCTAATCAAACCTCCGATACAATACATCGTTTCAAAGTGACTGGTTCTTTTATATATATGTCTGGCAGCTTTCAGGCCAAAGATGACCGTTAACAAGTCTCAATATAATTTATAATATGGAATATTAGTCTGTTATATCAAGTTTATACTGCATTAGGACATGTTGAGAGGCTTCTAGGAATGAAAGCTAGCCAAATAGATCTTAAGAATTGTATCGAAGTTTTTATTATTTAATCAATTACTTGTCAATCAATTTAAATCACCTATTATAAGAGCAATCTTAAATTATTTTCTATATATTTATTATTTCTATTATATAATCTATTTCAAGAGGAGCATATATATATTAAAATCAAAAAAGGCATATCTTGACTAGACTCACATGATTGACTTTTCTTGATTTATCAAGAAATTGGGTTGGCCAAATATCACGGAACAAGTTAAATAAACGTTTAGTATATTTTTGTTCCGCTAGATTGCGCTCTGCCATTTAGAAATGCTCATGTGAGCCTGGTCAGGATATACCTCTTTTGAATATTAATTTCAACACCTGACCCGTTTTATATATTTTATTTTTATATATATTTTTTTCTAACAGATATTTCATCTCAATCCCCTTCGTGTCCGTTTTACAGTACATAATAAACGGCAATTTTCGGTTGGTGCTTTCATCTGTAGCGTACTAGGTCGTAGGTTCAATCATATCGGAATTTTTTCCAATAACCTAACTTTTCTTCCATTCCTCAACCGTTATTTAACAAGCTCTATCCCATAGAAAGGTACAAACTATTAAGCGATTCTATAGCTGCGTCATATTGAACCGATGCCAACATGTTGAAACATGTGATCCATAGTTATCCGTTCATTAAAATTGAAACGAGGCTTAACGGCTCACAATGGGCTACTAGGCATGGCAGGGAGGGCATACACTCACACAAGGCACACACCCTACACCCATATGCTAATACATATATATGTGTATACAGCATGTATTTGTATTGTATATTCACAAATATATTGTCTCTCTACATTATAATAAAAATGGCTAAAACATTGCATTCACAACAAGCGAGGCTTACATAAACTCCAAAGGACGTCCAGAGATTAAACTTTTATTTCTCTTTCAACTTATAAGACGTCGGTAAAGACGTAATTCAGGTTTGAAGAACTAATTAGAACTTGGAGGAATTCTTAGCCAGAAACTTTTCAGATATCCCTGGATGACATAAAAGTGCTATTGTTTGTTGGTGGTGCCGTCGAGAAACCTAATAAATGGTGTCACAAATAAAATATACCTGTTATAAACACCTGGAATTAGCCCTGGATTGTGAGATTGATTTGGAAGGTCAATATGAAGATTTGTTAAGCCTTTGTCAACAGGTTTCTATATATCATTCAAACTTAGCGTGTTGAACCATCTTAGAATATATTAGCATCTACATGGTACTTATAATACGAGGCCTAAATTAAACGGGTATATATGAAACGCTCGATGTAAATCTGTTTTTGTATATCAGACTGTTACTTGTCATACTGTTACATCAATTTTAATGCGCCTTACATTTATTCAAAATATTCTATTATATTTAATATTTATTTAAAACAGAATATTTAGATAATCATCATTCCTTTTTATAGTTTCATTCATTTTGTAATATTTATTGTACATATATCTTGATTGGTTATTGGAGCGAGGGAGGACCTAGAGGGAGACTGTGGATCACGACCTACGAGGAAGACCACGAATAAATAAACACAATAACTTTTACTTTTATTTATTTGCTTTGAATATGGAAACCCGCTCGGGAAACATGTATAACACCAAGAAGGTAGAAACCAAGATCGACGACCCTGCAAAGCTGCAACTTGGTGCAACAATACCTACAACATAGAAACTTCAGAATATTTGAAATAAAATTTTCTTAACTCCTTACTCCAATATTTCTCTATAAAAATTTATATTTAAATTCTATAGGTAAGCCATTACAGATATACGTAGGAACATACATAATACATGGTAATACAAGCTAGATCATATAAAACAAGGCAAACGTCGGTGTAATTCAATGAGTTTATTCTTCTGCCGCGAAAATTGACAATTGCAGAATGAGGAGTGTCAGACATTCGTGATAGATCCTTATTATACAAATATTATGACCCAGGTATCAATATCTTTTATGTTTCAACCTTGAAATTAATTTACTTGAAAACAAAATTGAAAAGTAAAATATGACGAAACAATAATGTGTGAGCATGTTTATCATGTAACATAAAATAAATAAATTTCGATATTAAAACGACTAGTCGTTTATTTAATATTTCGATTTAGTTCCGCGAATTAACACTGAACTAATAAATTATGCTCACCACCGATTGGCTGGTTAAAGTCAGGTGACAGTAGAGAGCCACTATATATATTTATTTTGTATATATAAATATTTACTTTTCACTCTATTTATTCATTTATTTTAATTAGTATTGTACGATATTCATTTGTATACATTACATTTCATTTGGATGATTTTCGCCCGAAGAGATTGTGAGACGCCCGTGTCTCAAGTGTAATGCGCGGCTTACCGCAAGAGGGGATGAGATCCTTGAAAAAGATGGCCGTTTATCCCATTGAAATATCGGAAATAAAAGATTATTTATTGAATCCAAGATGTGCCCTTTATGAACATATATATATATATATATATATATATATAAGCGGACTAAAATAAATTAGATAATAATATACAATGTAATTTCAATGAATTTTCGGGATTTTTGAAAAACAAAAATATTTCTAATTTAAAAAAATTGCATTTAGTAATGCCCTTCTTCTTTCAAATTTTATTCATTGCAATATAGGAGCTGTTAGAATTTTCTCTTTAAAAATATATTTTAAGAATAAAGTAGCAATAAAAATATATTTCGAATTCTCTAAGAAACAGTTAAATACATAGAGGAAAATAATAAAGAATGCGTATGTGGGTCGATGTGAAAAAAAGGAGAAATTTTAAAATATTTTGAGGTTTTGTGCCCCTTATTTTTCTCGGTTTATCAATTAAAAATTAGGAAGAGGGAGAAAAATCCTTTCAAATATTTTGAATTTTTCTATTTTTTATATAGATCCTGGAACGCGCTTTCTTTATTTCCCTTAGGGTTATTGGATCGCCAACTCAAACTATACACTCTTTGACAAAATATTTTAGCATATATATACTTGGATTCAGACAATAAATCTGTAAGATATTTGAAACACAATGACCTTTATTACACGAGATAAACCTGTGTGAACAAAATTGCCTTTGTCTCCTTTAAAAACACAAATGACCGGCGACATAAAATACATTCCACGTCCTTAAGATTTGTCCATGAGTGTATATTTATAGGAGGTGGTGCTCAATGATCCTTTATATTTATGTTCGAAAAGAGGCATTTTAATATTTTAATGTAAAAAATATTTTCGTCTGTTATATCTAAAAGAATATTAATTAAAACTCCCCATATATATTTTAAAAATATATATATTTTAAAGTATATAAAATTATGTAATTGATAATTATGGACCCCCCATCGCCACTGAGATTTAAAATTAAATATAACCAAATAAAATGTTATAATATGATGCATTAGCGCGCCATATGATATAAGAAATTGAAATTTCTTTAGACGCTTATGATTATTTTTTATATATATTGCCCTTGCTGCGATTATAAATTAATGGGTGTGCCTGGTTCATCAGTGACGAACCCTCCCGATTAAACTGGCTAAATCGCTTGGAGGCTTCACCACTGATGAGCCAGGCCCTCCCATTAATTTATAATTGCCGAAAAGGTACTAGAAAATTATTCATTTCAAAAAGAATAATGCGTGTCAAAATAGTCTCAATATTTTATAAAATAAAATGTATCAAACGTTTTACTCAGTATGTATTTATGAACCACAAAGTAATTTAAAAAAGAGAACTAAAACATAAAAGACGCACATCACCAAAATCACCAGGGAATCTGTATAGACCTACCTAGAGGTTTTGTGTGTAAAGCCTAAAACACACAAGTGAAAATAAAACATTAAAGAAATTTAATTAAACCACTACATAGGCTAAAAACAAAATTAAACTTCTTTGTCTATAAGTAAATTTACACTTGAGAGCTCTTCGAGATTAAAAATTAAAACAAAAATTTGACAAGCTTTTAATAAAAATGTGTGTAAACCTCTGACGTATAACATTAGGTTTATAAATAGCAACACGGCGTTTGAAATAGGATAGCGATATAAATAGGATTTTGTTACAAACCAATCATACAATTTGTTTGAAATATAAATGGTCCAATGGCAATAGGAAATCTAAGAGGCTCTATTGAGCGATATATTCTGGTTTACGTCCCTCATTGGTTTTAAAATCCAATTATATTGAAGCAGTTAGAGCAATTTATAAAACGTCGATGGGTGATTGGTTTAAACATTCGATTTTCGACAGCCACGATCCTGGATCGGATCCCGCAATGGGCACTTTTATATGAAAAAATATTGTTCCAATGACCCCGATAACAAGTCACCAAATGGGGATGTGTCACACTTGTATGTGAAAAATTCGAACTGTGCCCCACCACATGTTTGTGGTGCACTTACAGTAAGAGTAGTCGCCATCCTTTATCACGTGGTCTGTATCACATGTGTGCACTAGGGAGGATAACGTATAAATCGATTTTATAGATAATATTTCACCGAATTTTAGGGACTTAAAGGGAGAGGTGCCTCTTTTGGTGAAGACATACACACATATATGTTATATAAAAATTATTTATCTTCAAATTATATTTCCTGGATCACATAAATTACTCTGTAAAGTCGACCGCCAGATTTCGTGGCTTTAGATTATATAATCCCATTGTTGTTGTTTTCCGTTGGCTGGCTCAAAACATTTTGTTTTCTTTTTCTTTTCTTCACGCCCTTAAGTCAGATATCACTTTCTGAATTATTCTATCATAACACTAGCCGACAAATCTATTATAACATATATTTATATATGATATTCATGTACCAAAATATAAGAGGCACTTCTCTCTCAAAAATGCTTTAGAACAACGTATAATGTTTATCACCGCAGAAAAAAACTGTTGATAAATAAATAAGTGAAAACACCAGTTTTGGTACATGCCTAGTTTACTTTACCTTAATTGAACTGACAATCTGAAAATAAAAAAAGAGAAAAAAACTCTAGGCCTCTATTAACCGTCTCTACAATTCAACAAATACTAGTCAGTGAAATCTTTCAAGCTTTGCGCCTATTCGACTTAAGAAGTTGCCTTTCGTTTAATAGATCAATATCGACCTGGGAAAGTCTCATCTATATTTTGGCCATAAAATATAGCCACCTTATCTATTATACATATAATCTGGTGATTTCATATATGCCTTGTGAATCTAATGGAATCAAAGCTCTCTTTGGACTTACTAGGGCCATAACCTGAAACTACTCTATCCAGGTGTGCATTGTGTAGTTCCCAAATCTGGTGTTGTTACTTTGTCGCCGACCCAAATCTTCAAGAAGTAAGAAATAACGGGAATCGTTTTTGCTTTTATTTTGATCGGAGTAGTAGCATTCCTTTAATTTTTATAAATATTTCCCGGGATTTATTCCATAAATATTAATATATTTTTAATATATACGCTGCCACATATATATGTACTTTAAATGTAAACTATTAATGATATCATATAGAGGGTTTCATACTGTTATTCTCAGAAGATGATGAGGTTCTAGCCATTTCTACATTGTGGTTTTTAAATAAATAATCATTGTCTCTAACATCAACTCATTCAATTTTGATATACACTCATGGAAAAATTTGAGGGAGTTGTACCTTTTAGCATGTATATCGGGATTCAGACAATAACTCTGGAAGATATTTGATACACAGTGACCACATCATTGAATACACACGAGATAACCAAGTGTGATCAAAATTGCCTCTGTCTCCTTAAAAAAAAATCAGACACAGAGACCGACATCGAAATATGAAACGTCCTTAAGTTTTATCTCTATGAATATATATATTATTATGGAAGACATGTCTTAATAATGCAAATTAGTATTTGATGATGGCAGAGAAGATGGCAGAGAATGGCATCAATTAGAAAACTATTAACTAAACGCTGATATGATTTCATTTCTGAGTAATGTAAAGATATAGTATTCTTAACAAGCGCGATATATTATTATATAAAGAGGTAGATTTCTCTTGAAATTCTAAACTCGAGAGCAAACTACGAAATATAGATGGAGTATTGGGAATCTAATCTCTTTTAGAAAAGCTTGGTTGACTCGACTGCCAATCCGCGAGTCGATAGCGCCCAGCCAGAAGAACGTTAGGCATGGGACACTGGAGGAATTAATCCGTCCTTTGTTGACATTTCCACAATGGACGGCTCCGAAGACTCAAGTGAGAGAAAAATATTCTTATATTTGCTACCAAAGCAGTTAGATAAAATTATATATTTGATATATTCCCCCTCTCTTTACTTTTATTATCGCTGGAGCCAGAGGATTTCATCGTATGCCTTTATACATCTCCATTTTATAAACTATTTCTCCAATATTTCCAATAAAATAGTAAAAGGTGTGTCTATAGATATCATATTAATATGTTCAAAATATTTATTTTCAATATATATTTGATGGTCTATGATATATTTTAGGGATTCAATGAAAATAATCTCAATATAGTTCTTTAATATATTATATATATACGTATAACAAGAAAAACTAATAAAATTTTGAAATATATCGATTATATAAAACAATATATTGAGATATTTAAAACAGAGAGACATATTTTCAAAATATTTTACTAATATCATAAAAGTCAATGGTAGCATAGATAAAATATAAAATAATATTTCTAAACGAGGTAAAATCTTCCCAATTACATGCGTGGTAAGGACAAAATATTCAGGAGATAAGTTTCTTCATTAATTTATTAGGACATCAAGCTTTCGGGCACAGCGTGGCCCTTCTACAGGATCAATTGTATCCTACAATTGATCCTGTAGAAGGGCCACGCTGTGCCCGAAAGCTTGATGTCCTAATAAATTAATGAAGAAACTTATCTCCTGAGTATTTTGTCCTTACCACGCATAAAATAATATATTATATATAAAATAAAAAATAAATGTTAAAAATTTAAAATAAAAGAGGAAAATATATACATTTAAGTAAAGTCCAGGAGGCTCCCCCAACGACAAAGAGTCCTCATCCAGCAGTAAGGGGGTTTTCACGTTCTCCCCTCACCTCAAGGCACAACCTGTGTATGGATGACTTGGCAGACACGAAGAGAGAGAGAGAAGAGATCGATAAAAATGTTTCCTTTGTTAAATATTCATTTTTATTTTAAAAGATAGCAGATTTAATTCCAGGAGCCAATCTTTCATTGAGCTTTTTTATCTTCCAATTCTACACTATCAACTCCAATAGAGAGGGACAGTGCCAAGTGGAACTCTGGCACCGTATAAATTGATAGAATTTCTACATGTGAAGATAGGTGGTGAACCTACAGCACAAGCAGTAGTGACCTCCCAACCTCCATCATTATTATGACCTACACTGCACCAATGTATCCTTGGTAATACCAGCTATGATGTACAAAGGTGATAGCGAGACGTGGGTTTGTGGTTATGACCCAGAAACCAGACGTCAATCAAAAGAATGGCGCTGTAAAAAAAAAGAGCCCAACTCGCTTCTCAAGCTCCAAACTCAAGGTTCTGTTCACAACCCTTTTTACCATGAAGAACTGGTTCACTATTTTTTTTTTTTTTTGAAAGGACAAACCATAAACCAGCATGTCTAATCGATGTTTAGCGGCGGCTACAGTAAGACATAAGGAAGATATGATCATAAAACGGGGCTGCTACGATTGGGTTCAGCACTACGACAACGCTAAGCTTCACACAGCTGTTTCAGGTTTGCATTTCTTGGCTAAAAACGCAGTTCATTTACTTCTTTAGATCTCATATTCAATGTTCCTTGCCTCGAATGACATTTTCCTATCCAGGAAATGAAAATGTCTCTTAAATGGCGGCGATTCGAGTCTCGAGAAAACTTAATAGACAAATGCAGATCCTCCGAGGATTCAAAGAAGACGACTACAAAATTGCTACGAAAATTGGGAAGTGAATACCATAGGTGATTAGAGGTAGAAGAAGATAATCTCAAAAATTATTTTAAATACAAATTTCTTCTCATGAGAATATCGAAGGAGCTTCCAACGTATCAAAGTAAGTACTGTATATCACTTTTCAGCCTTTTGGCCTTGATCCGAGTATCACAAGTAGGGGGTTATTGTAGTGATTTTCAACCAATTTTTTGCTGCCTTATTCTGATACCCAGGTTGAAAATATGATTATAAACATTATAAAAATTCCTAAATCCCCGATATAATAAATTTAAACATGCCACAAAAAAGGTTTTTTTTGATATATTTTTAGATAATTGTTTGATTAAAAACGATGAATAAGTACGTGATGAAAGAATTGTTTCGAACAAGTTTATCTACTTTTATACCTTTTTGGATAATAAATATAAACATTATAATTGTTTTCCAAAGAAGAACAGCGTGATATTTTGTTGAAAAGACATTAGCTGAAAACCTTATTAGATAAAATAATATCAGTTTCAGAAGAATACAGATTTTTATACATAAATGAACAAATATATTAAAATGAACTAAGAATAAATAAAAAATATACAAAATTATTTATGTGTATGTGGTGAGTTTTCCATGTATAAACAACATATGAATTCTAGAAGGCAAACTTTTACTACAAAATATAATTTATTATAATGCCGTTTTAATTTAGTAAATAATTTTTTTATATTTTAACTCCTATTCAATTAATGATTACAATCTACGATGTGTTCTAATTATTTAAAAGCACATTGGAATTTTCATTTTAAATATATTAGATCGATATAGAGATTTTAACCTTTTTTAGAAGTTCCAGCATCTTTTCTTTGAAGAATTTCTACGCAAAGAGGAAGGCCCGCTCTTTAATGATAACTAAATAAAATATATTTCTTCCTCCCTCCCCCAGGTTTTTTGTTTTAGCGTTTAAATTATTTTATTTCAAATCCCTATTTTATAAGTAAGGTTTGACTCTCTCTTAGATTACAAATATTTGTGATATTAGCATAGATCGAGTCTGTTTCAATCAAGGAATTCTCCCACCTTCTTGAAAATTGTCTCTAGTAGCTTTGCATTATTTTCTTTCGATGGGAAAGGCGGCTTTTTAATCATCTTCTGGAAGTGATATTTTAAGCTTAGGAACAGCGACGGAATCCTAGAATCCCTAGTGACAAAATGGATTGGGCCAAACAGCGAATGAGGAGCGTCTACGGGGTCGAGGTAAGTAGCGCAAAAAGGTTTTTAAAATTAAATTTTAAAATTCTGAACTATTATAGACCCGTATGATTCTTTTAAAAATAAAACAATTTCTACTGCCCTTACTGCAATGGAAAAATTAACGGGTGGGCCTGGCTCATCAGTGGTGAACCACAGTAAGGGCAGTATAAATTGTTTTAGTTTTAAAAGAATCATACGCGTCTATAATAGTTTCGAATTTTCATAACAGATGGCGCTCTAATGCATCGTAATAAAATTAAATTTAATGCATTAAATATATAAACGTTATATATATATATATATATATATATATAGGATTTTTAATTTTTTAAAAGGATTTCAAAACTCTTTAAGTTAATTTTCTTTTAAATAAAACATGGCAAATGAATAAAAATATTAAATGTGATGTTAAATAAACTTATTGAATAAATAATAATTGTAATATCAAAATGAGGGGGTTGTTGGTTTAAAATGAATTATTCACTTTAAATGTTTAACTATGGTCGTCCCTATTAAATTATTTTTTATGAGTAACTTTTTTATAGGGTATAGATTATATGTTATATTTTAAATTTATTTTAATTAGATGTTAGATTATATAAATCGCGTATTGTGAATAGTGAATTTCAAATATGATTTGAAATAAAAAATATAAATGGACCTATATAATGGTATATTAGTGGCATTAAATTTTAAATAAAATATTTTAATTTGATCTTTAAAATTTAAACTCTTAGAGGGTATTTGAGATAATTAATATTATATATGCAAAGAATAAAAATATTTCAAATTTAAATAATATTTACTTTATTATAGGTTTATAATAGGAATTTAAACTTTTAAGTGGTTGTTTTTTATTATCAGTGTAAATTATTTGTACATTTTAAAAAGCTTGGAATCCAATTTATATAATAATTATATTAGAAAAGAAGATTACTCATAAAAAGGAAATTAACCCTCTCTATATATATGATGAATTATATAACGTATACATATATATATATATTTATTTGAAAAGGCATATATATTGGATCAAAATATAATAAAATTATTATAAGATATTAATGTGTGTAAACAAACAGTTTAAATATATATTTATAGATTGCTCTATTTTTTAAAACGATATATATAAAATGTATGGTTATCAATAGTTTTTAGATAGATAAATCAAATAGCGCTAAGTTATAAATTAAAAATATTAATATGTCAAAAGGATTAAAAATATATAGACATTAAATATCACAATGTATACCTTAACCCCAAAAACCTAAAAATATTATTTCTTGAATTTGACATGGACAGTATAAATAGGAAAATAGAGATCTCTGACACTACATGTAATTCATAAGTCCTGGCCCCAGAACGTCCACCCATAACTTCTACAGCCATACGAACGAACACACTGACTCGTGAACTTTCTAAAATGAGAAACGTTCATACACTCTGAAAATGCTGCTGTATTGTCCGTGAGGTCTAGAGACGTACGGACCTCTGTGGTGTTGATCTCTTGGCGGAACGACTTGGAAGTCGGACTCGGGCCCCCCCACTACGGCAAAGTGGATCAACTTCGGGGGATCAACTGTCAAGATCCCAGGTTTTTCCCTCCCTCGACGAGAATGGGTGCTTCTAAGCCGCTTTAGGACAGGTCAGGGAAGGTGTGCAGAGCTGATGAAGTTATGGGGCTACACCAAAGACCCAAATTGTGCCTGCAACGTCCCACAATCAATGTCCCATATACTAGATGACTGCCCGCTGTACAAATTCAATGGAGGAATCTCCAATCTCCACTCTGTCAACCCGGAAGCCCTGAATTGGCTGAAGGCCTTGCCTCTCAGACTTTAATGACCGATATGTCCTCACTTCTTTTTTCTAGATTTAATTCATTTTGTCTCCTCTCTAATTGTAAATACGCTGCTGTATCACCTCATAAGCATAAATAAATAAACTCTGAAAGGCGCGGTTTTTTAGATAGGAAATTTCCAATCAAATCTAAGATACATCTATAAAAAGAGTGATATCTAAAAATATACTATATATACTGTTAAATCAGACATTTCTTCAAACTAGAGGATAGAGAGAGTTGTCGAGGCCATTATACACTATGTCAATAGAAGATATTAAATATTAATCAGCTCATATATATGATCCATTATTGAATCAGTATTTTATTCAAACTGAAGGACAGAAAGAGAGAGGTGTCAAAGTCATTATATATGTCAATTGAAGATATATTCGGTTCGTATATCTGATTCTCTCTCAGTATTAAATCAGTATTTTCTTCAAACTGACGGAAAGAAAGAGAGAGGTGTCAAGGCCTTTATATATAGAAGATATTAATCAGCTCGTGTATATCCGATTCAGTATTTTCTTCAAACTGAAGGATAAAAATATACAGGTGTGTCAAGGCCATTATATATAGGCTAATAAAATATAGTAATCGGCTCATCCCAGGCTCGATTTGAGATTAAGGCACAGGAAATATTATTAGTCTCTAAATTTGGATATTTACTTCAAATCCTGACTGAAGGAGACGTGTCAAAAGAATGTAATATTAAAATTCAATATTTTATTTGGTAAATATCGATAAGTGTTTTCAAATATTTCCATATGTGTGCATTCTCGCCTTTTCAAAGGAGCTGTATGCAATACCAGCATACCATTCTCTGTTTGATCTTCGGAGAAACCAAAAGATATGAAAGAAATGGTATTCCAGACGGTCTTATATCTTTAATGGAATCTTAAAAATGCGAATAGTAGAAAATATTAAAATGATGAAACATCTCTTTTATAGGATTTTTTCCAGGAATATATTCCTTTTATTCAAAATAAGCAATAATATTGTCCCCTCATGTTTTTCAATAACACAGAGGATATAATGGAAGTTGAAAAGATTTAATCGTCGTGAACACACCATTATCACTTAACGTATGACCAGGTAATGTTAGTTTTATGATATTTCACAACACATTTAGTGACGCATTCATATGACAACGTGCTTTTGTCATCGCCAGAGTATTAATATGCTAATAAATTACGTTATGATAACATCTTTAATAATTATGATTCTGATTATGATACTACTATGATGTTTATATGAATATAAATTGGAGTATTTATGAATAAAATGGTTAAAATAATTTTAAAATATAGAAGTTGGCTAGTTGCTAAGTACTTAACCCTCTCCTCTGTTTCTCTAATTTATAATCTAACATACCCTTAAAACAATTGCAAATATATTGATCTTTTTCATAGTTATCACATTAATATGAATATAGTTTGAATATAGACATAGGTTTCTTTATGTTATCGATAAAATTTAAAATCTATTGATTCAAGAATTTATTTCGGCTCTCTTTTTTAGAATATAATACTCATATTCTAAAAAGAAATTACTTACATAACTTTTTTTTCAAATATATATAGTGTGTTTTAGAGAGAAAGAGAGAGAGTTCTTATGAGATTTAAAGTAAATAATATATGTTGATGCGTGTGTGCACACACATATTCAATTTTTTAATTAATAAAGGTGTCATGTGTCAATATGAATGTTGCCTCTATGGCCCTTTTGCTCTCTTTGCATTTATTTACATATAGCACCAGAAATTTATTTCTATAAAAATATATAAAACATAATAAATAATAGACTGGAATTCTGAAACTTTAACATGCGAAAGGTTAATATCGAAATTGAGAAAAAATAACTGAAAGTTAGCGCCATATATTGAAATAAATATAAACTAATTATTTATTTACGTCAGAATACTTCCTTTTTGAAAATAAATCAAACAATATACGAATTTTAGAATTCGGCCCTCAGCTACTAAAACACTGGTCTTTAGACGTTTTGAAAAATTACTAATGGGTATTTAAAGACAAAAGTACGTAGGAGAAAGCATGAAAAGGAATAACAGTAAGGAACTAAAAGGGAATTAAGTTGTAATATTAATAAAAGGTATTTCCTGATTAAAATATAATTGTGTCTAATACACCGAGAGCTTAGTGTTGATAGGTTTTTTACACTCATTAGTGAGCCTTGGTAATTTCCTCTCCGCTAGGTGTCCCCAGACGATTCGTTCGACTAATGAGCAGATTCCAGGAGGAAAAGAAGAAATCGGGCGGCTAATCAGTTCCAATCCGCTCAAACTCCTCTGCTGCGGTTATCCAACCCACAGAGGGACTCTTTAAAATAAATCTCGTCTCTATCGATTACCTGACGTTCAATGCGGTGCTTTTTGACACTGTCTGCCTTTCCATTGCCATTCGACCCATATTCAGTGTTTTATTCCTATATCCAATTATATATTGAGATTTGGCCCCTATATCTACACATTCTGCAATTTTACCTTTAAAGTAAAACACAACTCTAACTGAGAATATAGCTAACATTTACATATTTGTAGACTAACAAGCCAGAAATTTCATTGTGATGTGGAGGTACTTGTAAAGAACAGACTAGATGAAAAAGTGACACCGAGGGGATAACTATATTCATTGAACGATAGCTGTTTATATACACATTCGCTATATTAACACGAAAGTCTGCTGGGATGGAGACGGTAACACACTAAAGTTGCAATAGAGTGATCTATGGCTATTGTGATCCACAAAAGTCCTTTTCGGGACTCGCTATGGATAGGTTCTAGTTTATATAGACAATTGTCATTCAGACAATAACTCTGATATATATTTGATAGACAGTGGCCTTTATGGAAGGCACTAAGTATGAAGAAAACTGCCTCTGTCACTCAAAAAAATAATAATAACAGATGACCTGCTATAATCAAATACTTTTCACTTCCTTAGGTTTAGTTCATGAGTTTATATATATATATATTACACAATTTTGATTTCTCTTATATGAATGCCCTTCCATTTCAGAATATAGTTCGTATATATACTAGTCAGGTATATTAAATATAATAGGAATTTAAAATATATATATATATAGAAGCATTTTATGACCGCTCACATGAGCATTTTTAGATGGATGAGCGCTATCTATTGGAAGAAAAATAAACGTTTATTTAGGTATGCCCCATGATATTTGTTCAAATATGTGGTTGGGCTTTTCTTGATTTATCGAGAAATTGGGATGGTCAAATATTATGAAACAAATCTAAATAAACGTTTAGTTTATTTTTTCCACTAGATGGCGCTCTGCCATCTAAATATGCTCATTTGAGAAGTCAGGAAAAATGCTCTTTTTATTTTATATATATAGCGCTGTGAATGGAAAGTTTCAAGGGCCATTTTATGAGAGGATCATAGTCACCAGTATATTTCTAGAAATAATTCTTGGATAATTATTCTCCTCACATAAATTTAATCTTCCAACCTTCCTATTAGAACGTTACAAGGTCATATTGAAATCAACTTGTAGAAGATCAAATTTGATCAAAGCTCTCAGCCTCAAAATAAAAAATATACGCTTCACCCAACAACCAATATATATATATATACTAGCCGAGTGGCCCGGGCAACGCCCGAGTTTTACCCGACTGGACCCGGCTTCACCTGTGTAGTGTTCGAGCGAGGTTTACTCATGAATGAATAGAGGCCCCAACTGTTTGTAAACTCAATGTAATGAATTTTCTTTCAGCAAAATGGAGATAAATTGCAAACAGCAATATCGAAAATGCGTGTGAAAAAATCTGAAATATAGGATCAATTTCACAAAAACATCTAATGAATAGAGTGCTGTTTGGAGGAGTGGTCTAAACTGTTAATTTTTAAAAACCATGACCCGGGATCATTGAATGCAGATTTAGACACTTTGTTCTGAAAAAAAAAATTGCCCCAATGGCCCCTGAATCTTGAAAAAGTCCAACCCCTCCAGTGAGTGCAAGTAACCAAACTGGGCTTTTATTAAAAAAAAAAAAAAGAGCTAATGATTAGTCTGAATAAAGGAAAATGGTCGGCACAACCTGAAAATTTCACTTTGTCCACTTCACTCTCGGCTGTCCAAGAAGAAACAGCCAGAGCAAACATTTTAAAGGGCACCTAATCCGGCATTTACATATCTAAATAGTTAAGCAACTTTTATAAATGTAATATATTTCTGCAATATCGAATTACCTTAACTCGGAAGAATTTTGTATTATTTATTGTTGCAGTTTTAGAAAAGTGTGGGAAATTGGATATTTTAACAAAAGAATACAATTTTTAAAATGGTATATAAAATAAAAAGGAAATTTGCATAATTTTCTAATAGTCAAGGGCAATTTTAAAAATACCAAAAAAGCAAGACCAAATAAAAAAATATATATATATGTGTGATGTTTCAGTAACAGCATTGTTGCCATATAAAGACAAAATTACTGAATGTATTCAGTACCTTTGTCTGAAGATAGCCAAAATGTAACTGAAACCACACATAATGTAATTATTTGTATTCGGTCTTGCTTCCTTTTTTTTTTAAATTATCCCTAGTACGCGTGGTACAGGCCATGATAACCATGGTGGGTAGGTAGCGACTGCTTTTACTGTAAGCGCACCACATGTCTACAAATGTGATACATTGCTACCAGCTAAATGCATTTTCACTATGGTGTGATTTCCACATGATGGATCTGTAGACACATTATAATCTCTCCAGAGCTTAAGGTAGCAAACAGTACTTTCACATTATATAAATATCAATGCCAAAAGCCAGAGTTATGATAGCTGTTGCAGTGTAATGTAGATCTGCAGGATGGGAAAAAGCAATATTATTTCCGGCTTTAATTTTAAAAAGTATTATGAAACGTTAAAAATATAATCTTAACTTTTGAAGCATGAAAAAATGCTAACTTGATGTGTATTAATTTAGTCTAAAAACAAACAGCATGTGAAAGTAAGCACCAATCGAAAGCATTTATTAGCTCTAACAGTGCTGCCCCCAGCGGTAAAAGACTGGAGCTAACGCTTCACGGGTTGGTAAAGTTTATGTTAATATTACATTAACTTAACAATATTCCATGTCTTGCTAACACAAATTTTAAAAATAATATGCCATAAAAATAATGCAATTCTAAAAATCATAAATGAAGCATCATTAAATTAAATGGGAGAGAAATGGTGCTCCAAAATTTTTTTTTGTTGTAAAACTTTGACTTTATATTTTTACAAATTCTTAATGTATATAACCCAAACCAAATTGTCTATAAAATTCTGCAAACAAATATAATATTATAGAGGCATGAAAATACTAATGGTGTAAAAATCAAAACAGCAAAGTTATCCTGATAAATGCAATGAGCTATGATAAGGTGTGTTGCAGGCTAACAAAAACCTTAATTGAACCAGAAATGTTGATACCATAAAAAAAAATAAAAAACAATTTTCAAGAATAGAGTTATGTAAATGAATTAAATGTGAAAAAATTAAAATAAAATAAAGTAAAAAAAGCTTTATTGATGAAACTACAGTAGAGCAATAATGATAACAAATTATTCACAAATTATGTAGTTACAAAAGTCAAGCTTCCCAAAATCATTATTCGAAGAAATCTCTTTCAAAATTGTCAAAATCTATATCAAAGCCCCTGATAAACAATATTGCGTGTCTTGCTAAGAGTAGAACTAAAGACAAATAAATTTTTAGGGCTGGAAACACGGGAGCATGCTACATAGAGTTGCCCATGCGAGAAACAGGGAGACTCAAGATGCACACCAACTACTTGCAATGTTTGACCCTGAAGCATGCTGAACCCTAGAGCTATTGGAACGCTGAGAAAGATTGCTTCTCCTATGGCTTGGCATACCTACAAGCACAAAGCATTAGTAAAAATAAAAATAAGGATAACCGAAAAATGTAAAACATCAAGGACTGAGATTTAAGAAAAAAATTCAAAAATAGTGTATTAAAATAAGCGCGACTCATGACCAAGGCCAAAATAAAAAAAAGCATAGAAATAATCTGAAAGGAGGGGAAAAATGCATAAAACTCAGTGAAAACGTAAAACAACTGATTAAAAAAAAGCAAATGGAAGAAGACGTAAAAAAAAAAGTATAATTCGCAGAAAAAATATGCACAATAAATATGAGTAGAACATACATAGATATATATGAGCAGCTACATATTATGAAGCAGATAAATCTAAATACTACCTAAACAAATGACAGAAAAACAAAAAAAAAAAGACAATGGAAGAAGGCCTAAAAAAAAAGTCTAATTTGGTTGAAAAAACTGCTCAATAAATTGAGCCTATATAGATATATGGACCCGGCTTCCCCCGGGTATTGTTCGAGTGGGGGTTGAATCTTGAATGAATAGAGCCCCCAACTGTTTTAAAACTTAAAGTAAAGAATTTTCTTTCAGCACAATGGAGATAAACAGCAAACATCAAAATTAAAAATTCTGGTAAAAATAATCTGAAATATAAGATCAATTTCACAAACACATCTAATGAATAGAGTGCATTTTTGGAGGAGTGGTCTAAACTGTTGATTTTTAAAAACCACGACCCGGGATCATCGAATCCAGTTTTGGGGAATTTGTTCTGAAAAAAAAAAAAAATTGCCCCAATGGCCCCTGATTCTTGAAAAAGTCAAACCCCTCCAGTGAGTGCAAGTAACCAAACTTTAAAAAATGAAAAAAAAAATCTAATGATAAGTGTGAATAAAGGGAAATGGTCCTCGCAACCGGAAAATTTCACTTTCTCCACTTCACTCTCGGCAGTTCAAGAAGAAACAGCCAGATTAAACATTTTTAAGGGCACCTAATCCGGCATGTACATCGATAGTTAAGCAACTTTTAAAAATGTAATATATCTGCAATACTGAAATACCCAGACTTGGATTATTTTTTATTAGGTTATTGTTGGCAGTTTTAGAAAAATGTGGGAAATTAGATATTTTTAAAAAAGAATGTACTTTTTAAAATGGCATAAAATAATTAGGAAATTTGCATCATTTTCTAATAGTCAAGGGCAATGTTAAAAATACCAAAAAAGCAAGAACAAATAAAAAATAAACGAATTATTTGTGATGTTTCAATAACAGCATTGTTACCTTATAAAGACAAAATTACTGAATGTATTCAGTACTTTTGTCCGAAGATGGTAACAATGCTGTTACTGAAACCACACATAATTGATTTATTTGGATTTGGTCTTGCTTCCTTGTGATTTTTATCTATATTTCAAAATATACCTCAATTCTTTTTTACCTAAAAAGCTTTACATATATATTGCCAAGACCATAAATAAAGGTAAAATGTCAAATGAGTTATTAATTAACCCTATATGGGTCAGGACAAGTGAAAATAAGGCCAACAATAGAAATATCTTTCTAAAAAATTAAATTTGAACGCTAGCTTCACAAAGGGCACAAAATTTGCTACCAGCTACATGCGTTCTTTTTTACTATAGTGTGATTTCCACAGGATGGATCTACATTATAATTTCTCCAGAGCTTAAGGTAGCAAACAGTACTTTCACAATAAATAAATATCAATGCAAAAAGCCAGAGTTATGATAGCATGTTGCAGTGTACTGTTGACCTGTAGGATAGAAAAAAAGCAATATTGTTTCCAAAGACTTTAATTTGAAAAGTATTATGAAACGTTAAATATATTATACTTACTTTTAAAAGCATAAAAAAAAGCTATCTCGATTTGAATAAATTTAGTCTAGAAACAAACATAACGTAAAATTATGCACCAATCAATCTCTGATTGTATATTTATTTATATAAATGAGTATATTTGCATATATATATATATATATAAATACATTCATATAAAAATATGATTGTACCATATAAATATATATGAGCAGTCATATATTGTGAAGAAGATAAATATAAACCCTACCTAAACCAATGACAGAAAAAAATGTTTAGCCAACCCTTAAATAAAGAGCAGTTACTGAAAATTCATAGCTGCTGCTTACAATATAAATGCTATTAGAGCATAAACATATTGCATGGAACAAACATATAGTAAAATATATGTAGCAAGTTATATTGTAAAACATACTTTTTTCAATAAATATACTTTTTACAACTTTAATAAAAAAAATAATATACCTTATGAGATAAAAAAGTACACTTATCTTTAAAAATGTAGATCGTTATATGTACACTTATTAAAATTAAACGAAGCAAAATATATGAATAAGCTGCGAAATAAATAATAATTCCAATTAATTTAAATTGAAAAAATATTACTAAATGATTAAATAAAATCTACCTTCTAAAAAGGAAAAGAAAGTTTTTCGAAATGCAATTTTTGTGCTTTTAGCCTAAATGTTAAACCAAAACCTCAACTCCCTACGTGCGAAATTTCACAATACAGTTTTAATTAACCCAGGTTCCGGGGGCGTATTTATTTGATAATGATCGATTAAAATTATTTTCAAAGAGTTTAAATATATAAAAATAATCTTACCTTTTAAAGACACATTAATCGGGTAAAATTACAAAATTACAAATTAAAAACAAACAACGTGTAAAATTATTAACCAATCAAATTCATTTATCGTCGCGACCAGTGCGCCGCCAAGCGGTAAAAGGCTTGAACTAAGGAATTTTGGTTTAACATTTTTTAAAAATAGCACATTAAACCTTTTCGTTTTTTGAATAGCCTATATGTTAAATGAAATCTTCAGCTACCTACATGCGAAATTCCATAATGATTGAGTCAGTAGATTTTGCGTGATGCGATAACAAACATCGATTTCGCATTTCATTTTTATAGATATATATATAATATATATATATAAACCAAAGGTTACACTCTCCCTTTTAAAATGCATTAAAATCCTGAAACAATGTATTTGGTATTATCACCTCAGTGCAAAACGTAGAGTTGGTGAATACGAATGGAAACACCATTTTTGAAAATTCAGCCAAAAAGCCAATCTGTATGCCATAATCTCTGACTTTGGCTCTTATAAAAACAGGGGCGGCTCATATTTAATAACGTCCTAAGAAGTAAGTTATGAAATCGGTCTAATGGGTCAAAAGGTTGTTTAAACTGGTGAAGTGACGAGGGCCAATAGCCCTAAACGGTCGCTAGGTGGAGGCTTCTCAGCTTCTCAATGATAGTGTTGTAGCATTGTCACCGACCTGAGTCCGCTAGTTTGCGGAGATGGTAAATAGATGGTGCTTAGTGTTAGCGTATTTTGACGGGAGAGGCGACCTTTATTTTTATGGGCCAATTTCCTCCCGGCAGAATCTCCATCTATATATGTAAATGTGTGAAAAATACTAAAAACCCGAAAAAAAGAGAAAAATATAATATTAATTTTCATAATGACACCTCTATCATCACGCACACACATTCATATTTGTATATTAGTTATATATAGAAAATAATATTAGCCGTATACATTGTATTCTTCTTTCTTATTTCCACTCAATCATATTAAGGTATCAAGCTTGTAAAGCTTGAGACTTTTGATGATTTCTGCCGGGAAAAATAAAAGGTCATCAATGGATGAGTCAATACAGTCAATAATTTGTTTTGGGGGTTCAGGTTGAGAATTGCACGTAGTACATAGTGGGAAACCTTGAAACCTTTCTGGAAAGTAATTGTCCGTAGATGACTAGACTTAAGTGTGGAAATCAAAGACTTTTGTTCTCTTAAAGGACAGAACCGGTGTTTGTCCCTCCTGCTCTGTACCAGTCATGTGCAGCATTAGATTTCCATTCCTGCAGGCATTGGGTTTTGATGGTACGGAGGAGGTCTCTTTTGTCTAGTTGGGTGGTAGATTCTCTGGCTTCAGGTAGGCCAAGAGCTCCAGCCTTTCCCAGAGAGTCTGCCAGCTCATTACTAAGAATTCCAACGTGAGCTGGAAGCCATTGCACTATGACAGAGCTGTTGGCTGTGGGATCAGTTTACAGACTTAGCAATGTTCTTGAGGAGAAGTTCTTGACTGGAGAAGCAGCTTTGAAGTGTAAAAATAGCTGCTCTTGAGTCGGAGTAGAATATTGTTTTGCTTGGCGAGTTGATGTTGATGTCTTTTAGAGCCGTATCTATTGCAGAGAGTTCCGATTTATAAACTGAAAGGTGTCTAGGGTGGGAGAGGGATATATTTTTCAGGATCTTATCTTTGTAGATAGCAATTCTACTTCCAGACAGTCCAGTTTCAAGTTGGCTACCGTCAGTGTAAATTGTGATGTCGAAGAGGGAGCTATTTTCCTCAATGATTTGAAGGCCAAGAGCTTTAAGTAATTCTGGCTGAGTTTCATTTTTGTGGATATTGGCTGGTAGATGAGAGAAACAGGTGAGTTTGTTGCCAGTTCTGTGTGGAGGATAGGTTTTCTGTGTTTGGGATTAATTGGGATGTCTAAAATATTAGAGTTGTGAGCCAGGTTGAGAGGAGTGGGGCGATTTAGTCTTTGATTTGGGACCAAAATTCAAATATATTTTCCTGTAAAATATTCTTTTGGAGAGTTATTCCCTTTGGTTATAAATTTTGAAAAGCAGATTTTTCTCCTTAGGCGCAGGAGAAGAAGGTTGGATTCGAGTTCAGCAATGTGATTTGGGCAGGACCCTCGAAGCCCGCTGATGAATTTAACTGCGCTTGCTTGAATTCTGTCTATTTTAGATAGGTTAGTTTTACTTGCATTGATCCAGGCTGGTGTAGCATATTCCAAAATAGGTCTTACGAGTGCAAGGTACGTTGTGCGTAAGAGATTGACATTCGCACCCCAGTTTAAGCCTGATATTTTTTTCAGGATTTTGAGCCTATTTTGGCTTTGCTTATCATGGTGTCAATATGATTTTTAAAGTGAGCGCAGGGTCGAGTGTGGCACACCAAGATATCTTGGGTAATCTGAATATTGGAGTTTTGAGTTATTTGACGAAATATTTGGGGTCCAGTGGCGAAGGTGGTTGTTGATGGTGAAGAAGCAGTGAAGTATACATTGTATGTGATAAAACCCAAACTCATTTCTGAGTTATCATCAATATTTATATCATTATTAACAACATCATAAGGCTTACATTTCTCGAAAATGCTAGGAGACATTATATATATATATATTTCAATCATAATTTATCTTTAAACATAATATATTTCATATATATTTCCCCTATATAAATATCTATTTCATTTCTCATTAAAGGATCATATCGAGACTGTAGAATAGAGTATTTGAGAAATAAATATAGAGAGAATAAAGATTTTGGAGTGAAACAAAACTATTTTATAGTTTGAAAAAATAGTTCAAAAGTAAAAAGAAAATGTATTTGTTTTAAGTTGATAAACTCAAAGAAAGGCATCTTATAATAGAGTGCAACTAGAACTTTCTGAATACCCAAGAAAGGGCATTTCGCTAATTAAGGAATAATTAAAAGTCAACGTTTAGTTCATACTTATTTCGACAGATGGCGCAAGCCATCAGCAACTTTTAGTTGCACGAATAGGATATGCCTTCCTCTTATTTTATAGTTTATTGTAGAGATCTACAGTATCTCACCTTACATTGGGAGAAAATATGTTATTGGAATTTCCTTCTAAACAACAAGAATAGATGGGAAGCCAATGTGGATTCGATAAAAGTTAACATTGTGTGTGTATTTTATAGATATTTATCTTTCATTGTATATTATATAAATTAATATACATGTGTTCTATATTATAGATGTGATTCACCTGCAGTAAAAATAGTCGGGAACTACCCACTATGATTATCATGACCTGTACCGCATATACTTGGGGGGAATGGATAACATATATTTATTTATATGTATATATATATATATATAATTTACTTTAAAACCTGAAAGGAAAATATATGATATTATGAAAATTATTGTATATATTAAATATTTGACTAATATATAAATACATGTACCAAAATGGTGGGATCTCTACTTTTAAAATACATTAAAATAATGAATTCTGTTCATCCCCCGAGTACAAAACATAATAGTGGAAATAAATAATGGGCCACAACACCAGTTTTGGCAAATTCAGACATAAGGACAACCTGTTTACCATGTTTTCGGGCGTTAGCCCTCATCAGTATAGGGGCGGCTTCGATTTCATAACATTCTACTTGAAGAGTCATGGAATCGGTCAAATTGGCCAACAAGATGTTCGGGCTGTGAAGTAGCAGAATCCGATTTTCAGGTTTTATCTGGAATAATTAGGTGTTTATAAATATTTATAAATTTCATTTTAAAAATACTACGTGTTTACCAACAGCATTAGAAAAACAAAAATAAACAGTTTTAATAACTTTATGCTTAGATTATTAAATATATAAATATATTCAACAACAAAAACATTATGTATGTTTAAATAAATAATGGAAATTAATTCAATTACTCTCATTTATAAATTTTAAGAGTCGACTAATTATTTTCAGAAAAGCTGGTCGGTAGAGTATTCATGCAACAAATATGGCATTTAAGGGGAGAGGTGCCACTTTAGTATATGAATACCATCCTCTCCCGCAAACTTATGTTATATATATATAGGTAAAAATCTATCCATGCTTGAATATATGTGATTTAACCTTTCAGGATGATGATATTCATGTATAGAAAGGATAACCTTTTATTTTTGAAAATGGATTTCTTATACCACCTATGCGTATATCTCACAGATTATGTTTGGTGACTAAGTTAGAGTAACACACACATACACAGAAGAAAATGCGCTGTATTTATCTATTTTTAAGGGGGAAATGTTCATTCATTCACTCACTCATTCACGAATGCCATTTTCTCGTTAGGTTACACTGCATTATTTCCTAATATATAAATATTATAAATATATATATATATGTTTGTGTGTGTTAAAAATAATTTTAAAATATAGAAAAAGGTCAGGTTTATATAATAAAAACAATAAAGGCACATATCCTGGCCGCGCTTACATTAGCATTTTAGATTGCAGAACGCCATCTAGTAGAAATTACACGAAATTTATACGAAAAGAAATATACGAAATATTTTGCTGGCACATATTATGTCTTACGGATTATTTACCTATCATAAATTATGTTCAACGATTTGGTTGGAAAGAATTTTCTAAATACAATCCCGTTTTGAAAGATACAAACCTTATATAGTACAATTTGCAATTCCCATGCAACAAAACATCACACATTTGCTCGGTATTCCGGTAAAGGATGTGGAGGTAGTGATAAGGAATTTGACACCAAACCAACCTCTACAAATTCGGAAAAATTCTAAGCTCACATAATATGGTTTATAAAAATGCTCCTAATCAGTACAGGAGCGGCTTCGATTTCATATTAATCCACGAGAGGGGTTATGAAATCGGCCGAATCTTCTAAAAGATTGGCTAATGTTGGTATTGTTGTACATTCTTTGACACCACCTGCACGTATAGGCTATATATATATGTAAATTGCATTGCATATATACATTTTAAAAGAAGAAGGTGCCTCATTTAGTATACACACTTATATATGTATGCATGATGAAAATATATGATATTTTTTCGCATTCAGGCATACACGATTTTTATTATTATTGTAGGACACCAATAATGTAAATTTTATCACGTCTCGAAGTTAATGCCCAATTTATCACCCTGAAAACTGAAATTCAACAAAGAAGATTACATCCTTGCAACATTTGGTTCTTTTAAAACCCCGACCATTGATTAGAAGCAATATACACAGGCCGCTGGTTTCAAATTGAAATGTTCCTGAGGTATTGATTTCTCTGCGTCCGTCTTTATCGCCGTCGGCGTCGGATTTTTGATTAAATATTCATCTTTTCTAAAGGACATTCTCTTTTATTCCCGCTATGGTTCCAGGCGATGTCTCGGTGAATAAAGGCAATAGTGCGTTTGCTTCTCTACTCCCGAGACAACACTCGCGCTTTGAATTTCTTCTCTTTCATATTGTTCAACAACTATGTTTACGAATTCACATATATACATTCTTGAAATAGAAAAAGAAAATACTTTTACTTTTCACATACGGTATAAATTTTAAGTAGAAAGTTGACTGCTTTCATATGTATAGACATGTTTTGTATACATACAATATGAGAAAATTCAAACCTTTACCTAATATGTATAACATGAGCTGAACCATGTATTTTCGACCGCGTACGCGCTTTTACGATCCCTAACCGATAAACACTCCGGGTCATTATCTGAGGAAAATGAGCCATGAAAGTGTCCTATAGATAAATATATTACATTTCTTTATAACCATTAGAAAACAAAAAACCCTGCAAAGACTCGAACCTGTATTCTTCTGTTCCATATATTCAAACGTGTCAACTGTTTTTCCACGCTGAATAAAAACTTAAATGAATATATTAAACGTGTGCCTCAAATAGACAATAAAGTGCCAAATCCTCGTCGCCAATGTAATATATTGTACAATTAGGCAACCCCAATCACATACTAATAGAGTATTCATTTACATTCCAAATTATACATGTGTGTTATAACCAGCGAGACCCGGAGGTGGATGATGATATATATCCGGATACAAAGTTCATTTTACAGAGTAATAATTGATATACCACAGTAGGCAAGGAATATTTAAAAATTAGAAAATATTTTTAAAAGACATACTATTCATGCCGAGCTTGTACCCCGTTTAATACCTTCACGTGTTGAATTTAAATCAAAGTTAACATTATCATAATTATGATGAACACTCTGCAATTGCAAGGTGCCAGGACCCCGTTTGGTTGAAGGCCCTCATTGATGACGCTAGATATTTGCCAAATACTATTGAAGAAATTATTTTTATTAAAAAAAGTGTTCAATATGGGAGGCGAACCCTGGTTGTGGCCGTCACAAATATACAGTATATATATCACCATCTTCCTACCATTTGTACTTATGTTTATAAAACATATTAAGCAGGCCTGTTTTTTAGGCCTCCGGTCACTTGTACATATTAATGGATCTCAGTAATATTGATATAAATTCAATATGCTTACTTTTATCTCCATTGGGGAAGATTTCGAACTTATGCGAAGCCGCGCGCGTCTCTGTACTGACGAGGGCCCATAGCCCGAAGCTAATATAAATATGGTATACAGATTGGTGTTGTCTGAAATTTCCAAAATTGGATTTATTTCACATTCTCTCTGTCAACAAAATATATTCTGATTAGTAAAAGTTTTTTTTTGCTTATCCCAAGTACACGTGGTACAGGCCATGATAATCATGGTGGGTAGAAATTGGCGACTGCTTTTACTGTAAGTGCACCACATGTCTACACATGTGAAAAGCAGTTCGACTTTGCACTTACAAATATGCCAGAGTCCCATTTGGTTACTTGCACTCGCTGGTGGGGTTGGACCTTTGCAAGAATCGGGGGCCACTGGAGCATTTTTTTCATCAGAAAAAAGTGCCCAATGCGGGAATCGAACCGGGTCGCAGCGGTCGAAAACCAACGGTTTAGACCATCCTTCCACCAACCCCCTTGTAAAAGTGCATTGTTCGAATGTACATATATTCATATTCAGCTGAGATTTTATGCGGCGCCTGATTCCGACCATGCTCCCTCCCTCTTCATTTCAAATATTTCAACCAATATTTTTGTATTAACGACTCAACATTTAGAATAATATAATGAGAGTTTTCAATTTGTTATCTTGCTATTGTTATAACTATTTACCAGTATATGCTGTTTTTTAAGCGTCCGGGGGATGGCCCTACATACTATAGACCCCTTATAATGATAGAAAGAAGCATCTTTGAAGAGAGAAATTACCTGGCTAGAGATTATTTTTTAAGTGAGTGAGAAAATTAAAACCGAAAAAAATGATTCGGTTCACAAAATAATTCGTTAAAGAAGGTGGTCAGTTTTACAAGTGGTCGCTAATAGATTCAACTTGAAAAAATATAGTAGAGAAATGCTTCCATAGATTCAAAAATAATACATTGGAGGAAAAACTTTAATCATAGTTCACCTTTCCATATGTATTTATTAAAGCAGGTATTAGTAATAATTTGATTTGTGCGGAAAAACCATCCTTCTGTCAAATTACATTATAATTAGTTTAACTCAATTTCTAAATCTACTACTATAATTGAGTCACATTTTGTTGTTTATCTTTTCCCTTCCAAATCATATGTTCTTTCCCCTATTTACTTTATTTTATCTACGCTATTTATTTCGAAGGTATTTTGATTCATTTGATTATTTTATATATTGCTCAAATTTATATATCTAAGCCATGCTTTTTTATTAAATACCATTTCTTCCATAATATTTACCACATTTTCATAATGCATTTTGAGTACTTGGAAATGAGAGTAGTGAAAGAAGTTTAGTTTAGTTTATGTAAAAAAATAAAAATCATTCAAAATCAATCAATGTGAAATTTGCCACATGCATGGATTTTATATTCGCGAAAACCTAATGTGTGTGCTGTAATAAATAAACTCAACATTAAACATAGGTTTAGATATATATATTTGTTGAATCTTGAATATTGGTGACAAACAAACCGATTTTTAATTATCCAAGGAAGTTAATGAGAGTGATCTAGACCTGCCTATACAGACATAGACAAAACATGAGAAAGTGGAATGTCTTTTATGTCTCCGGTGATCTGCTTTTTTTTAGGAGACAGAAGCAATTTTGTTCACAATTGGTTATCACGTGTGTCTTCATTAAAGGTCACTCTGTATCAAATATTTTTCAGAGTTATTTTGTGTGAATCTTCATATACCTGCACAAAGATACAACTTCCTTGAATTTCTCCATGAGTGTATACTTGATGAAATATAAATAAAAAGAAAGGTAGACCCAATGAACTATATTATGTACATGGAGATTTCGAATGATGTACTCCACGTCATGTTCTCCCCTGAGACCTCATACCTATCAACATTCTCAAATATTTTTTGCAAGGAGATAGTCATATGTCCGAAGAAAGAAATAAACTTTTTTTATTAAATACAATCAATCAATGAGTTTTCAAATATTATCATTATATCTCTCGAATAACAATATCATCATTCTCAAATATGAATTTCTTAATTATCAAGTCGAGAGATGCCAATTTTCAATTATGTAATTTAAAATATTTTTAGTAGACCCGCAAATATAATAATAAAAGGATTAGCTGCAACACTATAATTTTCAAAATAATTCTACAAATAACAAAACCTGACGAAGATCGTTTCAGGTTGTAAGCTTTTCCAGTACAGGGACTTTTTCGATTTGGTAAAAATATCATAAATTTGCTATAAATGTGTGTATTTAACCTATTAAAGTTAATATTTATTAATATTTCAAATTTGACTACATAATATAAAAAATGAGTGATTTAAATATATTTTGAGGTTTTTATTCCAAGTGGTCACTAGGCTATATCGGTTCTTTTAACTTTGATAAGCCAGTAGAAGGCTTCGAAGGCTCGCTTTTTCACAATAAAATATCTTTGTTAATTAAAATTGTAATTATCTTCTATTTATCTATTAACAATTTTACTTAATAGAGCTTCTTTCGACATATTAGGCTGATTTCATTACTCCTCTCGTGAGAAGCCTCTTTACTGATGGTTCGAAACCATGGAATACTATTTAATTTATTGTCTGAAGCAGCTAAAGCTGTGGTATTGTGACATATTCTCTCTGTATTTCCACATCAGCAAATCCATTAAACTTCTCCTTGTATGGACAATTTTCGTTTTAAAACCCATTGTTTTAAGACCATTTAATAGATGCATTGTGTTATGTTCCTTTCTTTTATTGATTGAAAGGTTATCAAACATAAAAAAGATCGAGATATGCCATTTCTGCAAATGTGTCTATTCCTGTAGAATATAAAAGTGAAAAATCATACCAAGCTTTCTGCTTTTTAATTTCGACGTTTCTGGGACCCTAACCGTCGAACTTTCTCCAATTTACCTTCAAAAGGGTCGATGGGCCGTCGAAATAAAAATATAAATGTTTGATGTTATTGTTCAATTTGTATTCATTCAATTCTCTCCAACCTGATATTGATTTTACCTATGAATAACCAGAGATACCGTTTATGAATAATTTTGATGATACTCGAATTATTTATATTATTTTTCAAATAACTAATTCTGAAAAAAAAACTTCAAGTAGGATCCAATTATTTTTTATTCAGATATACTCAATAGTACTTCAACTTAAATAAAGATTTGTTTTATCCATTCAAAATATTATCAATTATTCTTGCTGATCGCTCGTATAGGGTAGAAGCCGGTTATTTCGGGCAGAGATTAGTATCCAATGGCTCGGTCAATCTTCCGACATTTTGAAAATTTGTCCAAAACTCTTATAAATTAATTTCTATGGTTTATTAGTATTTTCGTTTGAAAAATCCAAAGTTGAAAAGTTACATCCAATTCGAAATTAAATCAATTTATATTTTAATAATTTATTATTTAATGGATAGAAGCACTGATATTGGCTGTAGAAAGTTTATGTATAGAGTGTAAAAATATGAAAAAAAAAGATATAAATAGTTCAGAGAAAAATAATTATTTCATAAATTAATTAGTGCTGCGAAAATGAGATATTATATATATATTTTTTATATTTCTAAATATATATAGAATATGGTAATAGAGTGTGAAGGCTTACTTCTACAATATAAATGGATAAAATAATATTGAGAGAGTGACCTATACTGGAATAATAAAGCCTTTTTCAAATTATAAACTACTCTCTATGTAAATGCCTCCCCTAAATTCAATATTTTGTAAATACAGATTATTCGATTTGAACCTTATGGAAATTTCAAAGTGTGGTTTTAATCAGAGATCCTATATTCGATTCATTAGAACACAGTTCGAGCTTGAAACTGCCACTAGATTAAGGGAAGGCATCATAGGAGACTCCTGTAAAAGAGATTGTCAAGCTTTGCGTTCTTAGTTTCCTCCAAAGGTTCGGCGACCCTCTCAACACAGCAAACCTTGGGGACAAACACACCACGGACCACAAAGGCTGGGACACACACAGCGCTGGTAAATAGTCCGGCTAGGGTGACAAGCCCGCGACTGGAATACCACCGGTGGTGTTTGCTCTAAACAATGGAGCGAAAGTCGCGCTGTGAATAGAACAATGTAGAGTCAGTGGATTGGCTGGACCTGTTTGGAAAATGCGATTAAGGAGTGGAAAGATCGGACCGTGACAAATTTGAAGATTTGAGTCCTTTTGTTGTCTCGAGAAAGCCACTTCTGGGACCTAAATTTGTTTGATGTCTTTTAGACATTGTCTGAAGAGTTAGAAAGGAATAGTTATAAATATATCAGTTTAAAATATATAGCGTATTAGATGTCTGGAGTTTAATAGGATTGCTTTTTTCACTGGATATAAAGAGATATATAAACATTTCTGCATTTAAGAGAAATTAAAGGGAGAAAAAATGTCACTTGAGAGAATAGAAATGTTCCCTATCTGTTACAAATGACATAGCCAGTTTTATACTTCTCTGGTGTTTGCCCACTACCTCCGTCGCCTCTGGCTGCGATAAACTGGGTGCGTTGGCACGAATGCACTCAAGTTTGTTTTAAAACAATGGGACTCAGCATAATAGATAACACCGTTATAGGTTAGTCCTCTAAAATTGCCAATTGTTCTGTTTGACATTAGATAGTCTGGCCCTGTGAACAGAGTGTAAGACACTCTGAGCTCTAATTACTTTAATTCCGCGACATGTTGAAGATAAAGATTAGATATTTGAAATTTAAAAATATTTCGTCTTCTTCGTCTATATTTTATAATTTTAGACATTGGTTTTGTTAAAAAAAGGTAACGCAAAATTGATTTCATGTTGAAAATAAATGTACCACTTTATGTTTTGTTTTACTTTAACTTGAAGCTGACACTATCTCTTCAGTTTTATTTTAACCTTCAGGTAACGATCTATCTATTATGGTTTATTTTAGCTAGAATTTTCCACTATCTGTTCTGTTTAAATTCATAATTTGAAATTACTGGTTCGATGGTTGAGGTGATTCCGTTTTATATACATATATAAGCTAATTATATATATAAAAATATTTTTCAAAATTTGCTTATAATGAGAAATGAACATATTCTGCATAGGCTACCTCTATCACGATTTATCTCTCAAACTTAGTAGAGTGCATGCATACGACATGTTACGTTAATTCCTATACATTATTTTTAGAAATAAAATTGTCTTGAATATATAGGAAGCTTGATCACTGTAAATCAACTCTACTTTATCGTATATTTTATTCCATCGAGCCAATGTTTGATGCATATATTAATAAATGCCTATTTTATCAAAACATAATCGACTTCAAGTACGATTATTATTGCTCGTATTGCTTGAAGAATTGAGTAACTCAGATGACCATTGCAATAGCAAGAATACATGTCTTATATAAAAGGGAATTTATTGATGAGATATTTTCTCTTATTTTCAATATTGTTTCTTCTTCAATCCTAGACCTGGTTTTCTACGATGGCTTTCTATTGGTAAAAGTCTTTAAAATATTTCAAAAATAAATCTTCAAAGAAGAATTCTTTTCACACAGGTGTCCCCGATTTGATTGAAACAAAAAATAAATTCAAAATACCTTTTTTATCAGTTATATTTGTACCTCTAGGAAGAGAGAGAATTCCTTATCAACAATAGTAAAGTTTTACTAGAGAAATAAACATAATAAATTGTGTGTGTGTTCGAATGCATAATTAAAGGGAAAGATACCTTTTTGGCACATATATCTTTCTTTCAATCAAGACCATACTGAACATTTCGTTTTAAATCGTTTTCTTTTTTTTTTTTTTTTTTCTGTTTGTATAAAACCTATATTCTTACCGCCTTTTCTGAAATGGAAACGTCTGCCATCATTCCATTTTGCCTAGGTCCATTATCGATTGAATAAATAGCATTAAATATCAAACATCCTCTTTTATATATTGTATTTTAACCATTTAAAAGAATAAAAATGAAGGACTGTTATTTTATGAATCGTAAAATAACCCACAAATCCAACGACGACTATTATTGCTGGCTATATTACGGAATATGGTTAGTATCCTTTGAAATAAAAATATTGATAAAAAAAAACATTTTGTGAAGAAAATATTTTTTTTTTAAGTAGAAGGGATTATATATAGAGACGCAATACCAATTCTTAAAATATGAAATTCGATATCTCAGATCCGATATTTTGAAATGTCTAAGTGTATACCTTTTATCAATTTTATCTAAGGATCCAGTGTGTAAGTATCTCTTTTTGAGGGCCGCTTAAAAAACCTGTACATTATTATTATTTGGATTGTAGCACAATATTGGAAAACTTTATGTTTCTGATTTTATAAATAATCATAACTACCACTCTTAATGCGATTATCGAAAATATTATGCTTGAGAGCTTGGCTCATCAGTAAAGAGCCTGCTGATCTAATTTGATGAAATCCAGAACTAGAGATTAATTGGGTGAGCTTTGAAACAACAAAATTCTCAAAGCCGGATTCGATACCGGGTCGTGGTAGTCTGAAATTGATGGTATGTATATACCACTCCTGAACCTACTTACTCCTCTCTCTACTTCACTAGATAATTTATAAATATTTTTAAAGACAATGCCAAAATTGTTTTGAATTTAATCCGAACCACAAAACAAAAGACTGCCAAAACATTGAAATATGTTAAATATGCGGTGTACAGGGTAGCCTCAACTGTACTGAAGCACCAAATTGTCACATTTCTCTAAGCACCCTAAATTTAAAAACCTTTCTACAAACCATAAATCAAATTCAAGTGAATGCCTGATTTACAAATCACAAATAGACAGAATTATCCAAAGGACGCAATATTCACAAATATACGAAGGAAATGAAGTATCAAATACAATTTGAAGCTCAATCTTAAATAGATTAATATTCTATATGATTGAAATTGTGAGATGTATTCAACAAAATGTAAGGAAAAGTTTAACTGCGATAAGGGAGCTACAAGCCAACACTAGAGATGACCCACCTGACATTTTTTTTATTCAAGAACCATATGTTTTACATAAACTACTATATTCCATTGGAACGCTTTTATTTCGTAATAAACTCTTTTCAGTATTGTTTTAACTGAATAATCTCTAATATCTAGCATATTTTCATTATAAAATATTCCTTAAAACTTATTTTTAATCTGTAAATTGCTTTTCTCGAATAAACACAATACTTTACAATTTGATTTCATTTAACTAAATTTGCTTATTAATTGTGTTGATATATATATTTTTTATCTTCTCTTCTAACTAACTTGCATACTAATTCTTTACATATTTAAAATATCTTTCTCTTCTTTAAAAATTTTGTTTATTTTTAAAGTGCAAGTGTCCCTAGGAGGACATAGCGCTCTAAGTCGAAATAAAGAAATAAATATATATATTTTATAATTTTATAAATTATATATAAAGGGGTTTATTATATTAAATGGAAACATAAAAAGGGATTTTGTATGAAAAGAAAATTGACACCACCAAATATATTCATACAAAGAAGTTCTCCCATCGAAATACCTTGAGGTAACTGAACTCTTCTTTGCTCGCGTGGGAATTCTCAGCGAGAGTTTCCATGAAGAATAGAATCCCTTGAAATGAATAATTGAAGGAAAGCACGAAGGGGAATTTTATAAGTGAATGTGTGTAAAGACATTAGACGTGGAGAGTATATGATGGGAAGTACGTCGCGGACATTAAGAGAACCTATAAGAAAATGGTCAAGAAAAAAGGAAATTCTAATTATTCACATATCAGAGAAGAATAGAAAAAAAGACTATAATAACTTAGGGCGGTGGAGAACAAAGGTAAAGGCCAAGGGAATGAAAAGGGAAATTTCATTGTCAGGGACTACGTAATGTGTGCATACATCCCTTAGACATTTTGTAGAACCTTTTCTAATAAAATATCAATGTGTACATACATTTCTAAGAGAATATAATTATTCTATTATTGAAAATTCGAATTTTAAGATCCTATTAAAGATAAATTATTTACAAATATTCGCTTAAATAATGAAGAAATCTTAAAATCACAATTTTAATCACAATTGAACTGGAATAAATCTCCATTAAAGAAATAACTTTGAAGTTTTAGAAATCTACGAATGGAAGCTTGACCATTAAATGGTTAGTTTTGGGCTAAGAGAAAAATATTTTTGTGTTTTAAAGATTCGTCAATTTTGCACCTCGATTGAAATCTAAGTTGAGGTATTATTTATATAATATTTCCATTATCGCTTCAATTAAACTTGTGAATTTTCGATATTTGATTAATTAAAAAAATTAAATATATATATCACTCTCTATATGAAACACTATTAATTTTGTTATTTTTAAAATGATTCTCCATATTATAGATATAATTAAATATTGATTTTTTTATTCGATTTTCATTTAAAGAGAGAAAATGGTGAGTTATGATTAAAGGAATGTGTGTGTGTGTGGAACAGAAATATATTCATAATTTATATTCTTCGTTGTATCGCCCTCGTTATCCGGAATAGGTTGCGAGATGACTCAAGGAATAAAATTGTATTGCGGGTAGAAGAGCTCTCTTTCTGCTTTTTATATTTCTTGAATTTCGTTAATAAAGAAATGTAGCGATTGATTGATAGTCCTAATCTCGTGGCCTTACATTGACTAAAGATCGTCGATTAGTAGCAAACCAAAATTTGTAGATGTGAGGCTCTATCAATATTCTGATATAATTACATTCTCTCCGAAACTCGAAGTTTTGTCGCTATACAATCGTCCTCTAAGGCAAAATCACACAAAGGATTAAAAGCTGAATATTGGGTGAAAAGTCAACTTTCCGAAAAATTAAAAAGTCATAAATTCAAAAAATAAAGTTCGAGAGTCTATCATATTTCATAAAAAAATACTTTTTAAGAGCTATAATTTAATACAATATTTATGAGTTCCAATTTACAATCGCCTGTTTCCAATGAATTTCTTTTAAAAATGAATTATTCTGCAAACTGACGCCTTTTCTATGCTCCGGAAGTCGGAGTTTTCTTCTCGTGAAATTTCAATCCATTTTACATTTTCGCCTTGAGCCCGATGTCAACAATCTGGAAGCTCTACATTCCCGGCGACTTTATTGCATTTTGTTTGCAAATTTTTATTGGGTTGATATAAACTCTTGTTTTCCTGCTCGCTCTCACCTTACTTATACTTCTACCAATTTAATCGGTTCATTCTCATCCATCAGGCTTCTTCTATATTCACAGCGATGAATACATAAATATATAAAATCCTTATTAAAAATGTGGCGAAATTTTAAACCTGCTATCGAATATACTAAAATAAAATATTTTATTTGTGAATTCATTTGGTCGCTGAAAACCTTTGAATAAATGATAAATCTTAATATAATTTTAAATCTAAAATAACGAATGTGTGTTAATAATATACACGTAATTAATAAGATAACTAATATATTATATTTCGTATATATTTTATAAATATATATATTTATTCTTATTTTCTTTAAATTTAAAATATATTATCAATTATTTTCAGGAATGACACCACAAATCACCTGTGAAGTTCACAATCATGAAATAATTTATAGAGTTTTTTATAAGTGAAACATTTATCATTAATATACCTAGAGAATATTAATCCCATAAAATCACATGCACTCACCTCTCTTTTTTTATCGAATATATAAAATAATATAAATATAGTACAATATATAAAACAACACACTCTCATGGACGAAACTCAAAGATATTGTACCTTTTAGCATGTATATCAAGATTCAGACAATAAATCTGTAAAATATTTGATACACATTGACCTTTATTGAAGACACAGGAGATAACCAAGTGTGAAAATAATGATTCGGTCTCTTTAAATAAAAAAAAGAAGACAGTGACATCAACACTTCAATGAAGGTTTTAATATATAATAAATATATAACCTTCATTATGGGCTGTACTGATTCACATAAATATTCACCTGAATTAACAATATCAAATTCAACATAATTTAACATTAAATCCTCGTGACCTCAACACTGTTTTCATATTTCAATTTGAACGTAAAAAATAGGATATCTGATATCTTAAGTGAAGTAATTTAAATACTATTCTTGGAAAATATTCTATTCTAATATTTTTTTCAAAAATTAATTTAACATGGAAAATGATAAAGAAATTTAAAAATTCCAAAATTAATTTTCCAAATTAACAATTGAGAATTTTCCGAGTGAATTTAGGGAAAGCAATATGTGAAGAGGTTGTTCGGTTTACTTAGGTTCTTTTACTCATCATTCGATTCCGCCGGGAGTTTGAAAATCGACCGGCCCATTATACTCATTAATTATTAACAACATTTTAGAAGGATTAAAGAGATTAATGGAGATAAAGGTATTTAGCTCGTGGCTTACTTTACTTGGATCAAATATTTAAAAATATGGATCTCTGTGGGCAATTTCTAATCATATTATTTGATAGACATATCGAATAATCTATGTGAGGTGTGTATTTGAGATTTATTTTATTTTATTAAAAAGGTGGGTTTCGGCTAATTCAATAACAAATAGTGGTGGTGGTGTCTTGTCCATGCTTCATGGAAAGGAGGGGGGGTGCCATTGGCCCGTTAGTCAGAGTTCCCTGTAGGCCTTCACGATTGCCGGCTTTGGGGCACGACACCGTACTTCGCCCTACTGGGCAGTCCCTTACTTGTGCTGCTTCTCCCGCCCACCACGTAGAGGAGGCATTGGACCTCTGGGCAGGTCACTAACAAATAAAATATGATATATATGCTCATTAATCTTCAACTGCCTTTATATAAAGATACAATTCCAATTGTTATATTTCTAAAAAGTGCTTTGAATTATGTTTCTTCAATATTGATATGGTCAAGCAAAAGAACTTTCGCTCTCTAACCATTTTAAAAGTATATATTAAAATAACCTCTCCTGATCTCATGCAACTGAATGATGACCCACTGCCATCTATCGAAAATATATCAACTATCTGTTCAATATTTTTATTTTCAGAGTCGGAATATACCCCTTTCTTAAATATATACTCTATAACAAAAAGAATCGACGCACCAAGGAGTTGTCAGATTAGGACAAAAATTGGTGTATGTAAAGAGCATGCATAGGGGAAAAACGATTAAAATTTCAGAACAATTAATTGCTTTATTTCATAGTTTGATCGTCACGAATTGAGAATGTCAATATGTCGTTGGACCCCCACTGGCCTGCATGCAGGTTGCCACCCGGCGTGTCAAGGACTGATAAAGATCCGGATGGTGTGCTGCGGGATTTCTTGCCAAATTGTCTCCAACTGTCGCGCTAAATAGTCAACATTCCGGGATGGTTGCAATCGCCTTCCCATCACGTCCCAGATGTGCTCTATGGGCGAGAGATCAGGCGACCTTGCTGGCCACGGAAGAGTTCGGCAAGATTGAAGACAATCCATAGTAACACGTGCCGTGTGTGGCCGGGCATTATCTTGTTGAAAAGTAAGCCCGGGGTGATGTGAGAGGAACGGCAACAAAACAGGCCGTAGAATGTCATCTTGTGCTGTCAGGGTGCCAGGAATGACTACCAATGGAGTCCTGCTATCAAATGAAATGGCACCCCAGACCATAACGCTCTGTTCTGGACCTGTGTGGTGTTCGACATAAAGGCCAGGATCCACACGCTGCCCAGAACGTTTCTAGACACGTTTGCTACGGTCGTCAAGACACAGTAAGAAACGGGACTCGTCACTAAAGACTATACGTCTCTAGTCAGCGCAGTTCCAAGTTGATCGCTCCCGACACCACTGTAGTCGGACTTGTCGGTGCACGAGTGTGAGAGGTAGGCATCGTAACGGTCGGCGACCTCTTAGATTCCGCTCTCTCAGTCGCCTGTTGATGGTCATTTTGGACACTTGGATTCCGGTGCTGCGACAGCCATTCTGACAATTGCTCTGTCCTCCCGTTCTGTTGTTGCCCTTGGTCGACCGCTTCCGTCCATTTTCTTTGTTGATGATATTATGTTCTGGCGAGACATTCGATCTTTCATCGTTTGGTTTTAAATAGAGAACGCGATCTATTAGAAGCAACTAAATATAATGGTGGCGGAGGATAGGTTTGGTAATAATGGAAAAGGGCAATAATACTCTCATATATTGTATGGATATGATTTGCTATCATTCTTTTTGGTGATAGATGTTTCTGTTATTTAGCGTATCTTTTGTTTGGAATTTAAATTGTAATGCATGAAAATAGTTTAGTTACTTTTATTTAATAAGCCAGTAAATATATCAAATTAGATTATCAATATTTTTAAATATATGAAAGTTTTAATTTAAAATAGGTTTTTCAAGGCTCACACTATTCCTTCTACTGTCCGTTCCTGTCAGCAGTGAATATAGACATTTTCCTGTTGAAAATGCAAAATGGAACCGCATCTGAAAATGTAAGTATGTAGTTGTTACATTTCTACATACTCTTTTGAAAGTTGTTGATAAAATTTTAATATACTTCTACACCACCCACACACACACCGCTTAGAAGTATAAAATTTTGTACATTTTAAAAATTAAGCTTACAACGCAATAGTACAAAATATCAGACATCTAGGTAGCCGTCCTTGTCTGGAATAGACTATGAAATAGAATTAGTATGATATATATGGATCAAAAGAATAAAATCGGCGCAGCTGTTTGTGGCGTAATGAGCAGCTGGGATCCTATAAAATAAATCGATAGTATGAACTAAAATACAATATAACGCGGCTGATGATTGTAAAACGAAGTATGAACTAAAGCTATAAATAATATTGTGATAATATATCTTTTTTACAGATAAATATATAATCATTTAAAATAACTAGAATATATATATGTAATATTGTTGCAAATGTCGACGTATGGATAAGCTGGCAGTGGTGTACGTGAGGCGAGTGTTGATGTTCTTCCCACACGCGGACAACAAGAAGCAGAGGCAAAGCTAGATGTTAACACCGAGAGTGATCGGGAACAGCCCACGGGACAGAGGTAGAGGCCATGACACAAACTTGGATGCTTATCCCCGAGACATGGAGGGAGAGAGTGTGTGAGACAGAAGCCGTATGTCGATGGCCACACCCTAGAACCATCTGCTGCTGACCCCCTGCCAAAATCTGTCCTGTTTACAGAGGTGGTCTATAGGGAGTCCCTGGGGGCCGGCCCCACATGGGCGTTGGCATTTTCCTCCTCTCTCCCCAGCTATCCCCAGCTGACCGCTCTTTGGATCTTTATTTTGACGTCAACAATTTTAGTTTTACATACAAATAGGGGGTTTACAGGTATTATTAATAAAGATATAGCATATATACAAAATATGGGGGTGGTAGCAAATAGAAACGGTGTACATTTTGAAAGAAGGGTAGAATCTTTTAAGGTATCGGCTATAACTAATTAGAAGATATGTGACATATACTAAAAGTGTCATATAGTTTAAAATATACGATATATATATAAATTTAACCAATTAAAATATAATATTATTTTCAATATATATATTTATAGGAAAAAACAATAGAAAAATAAAATAAAAGTGGGTCAGGTGTTGATATTAAAAATAAAAAAGGCATCTCCTGAACACGAGCACATGGGCTTTTTAGATGGCAGAGCGCCATCTAGTGGAGAAAAAATAAACTAAACGTTTATTTAGCTTGTTCCGTGATATTTGGCCAACCCAATTTCTTGATTTATCAAGAAAAGCCATCCACGAACGCATTTCGCGCTGTTGGCGCTCGTCAGCGTGGAGAAGGCTGTAACCACTGCGACCAAAAATATTTTTGGTCCCAATGGCTTCTTGAGAAATCAGAAAATGGGTATTTAAGGCCAAATATGCGTAAAGACGCTTAACACATGAAAAAAACAATAGAAAAATAAAAGGAAAGTGGGTCAGGTGTTGATATTAAAAATAAAAAAGGCATCTCCTGACCACGAGCACATGTGCTTTTTAGATGGCAGAGCGTGGTCAGGAGATGCCTTTTTATTTTTAATATCAACACCTTAGAATTTGTATGATCATTAACATTTCATTATAAAATTTTGTAAATTTAGAAATCATCTTCTATCGTAAAGTTGTAAATTTAGAATTAACGACCAAATATTAAATTACTAATAAAGTAGTAAAATTGTATATATATTTTAAAACCTTTATTAAAATGAACTGAAAAGAATAAAATGAACATTTCCGCTACAGCTATTTATAAAAAATAAATCTATATAAATCACAATAAAAACGACGGGTGACGATCATCAAGAATTTCGAACTTTTTTTTGACGTGACAACGTCTTAAATTAGGTTGCGGCTGAGAGTCACTTATTAAAAAGTGTAACGCCCGATAACGTTACGATGAGTCATCGAACGAGAGTGCTGCGCGCGCAGCGCTAGAGAATTAGGCGCATTGAATCGGCGCATGCTTGTCTCTGTCTTTGTCTTTCTCGAACGTTAAATGTTTTAATTTTCAACTTCATCATTTACAATTACAAATTTTATTTAATTTCAAATTTATTTAGCAAAAATTTGAACCTTCGATCTGAATAAGTGTTTTGATTTTCAAATACCAACGCGGCTGGTGGAGTGGCGATCTATCGTAAATTATCATCGACATCTACGGCGGAAGTGTTCCAAGTTGCGATTACAGACGTAACTCGTGTCATTAAAACCAAGGGTGACATGTGCATGACTGAAGTTACTTGCTTCGCCGCTAATACTAGCTTCAAGTTTATACTCGGTGCTGTATATATTCATCCAGGAGCTAGTATGCAGGATATTGGAATGTTACTATGGCAAGGACTCGGTCCGTACATTCACAACAGCCAGTACGTGCCACCGTTCGTGCAAGTTGATTCTAGTATACCGATTCTTCTGTGTGGTGATTTTAACAAAAACGTAAAGCCTGACAATTCGTTTCTTAAATTCATGAAAAATACGTATAATCTTGATTGCGTATCAAACGTTTCTAAGTCAACTACGTTAAAAGGAACAACTATCGACTTGACTTTCGCAAGACACATTACAGCAGAAACACTTCCTTTCATTTCATATTTGTCCTATCATCGTCCTATCCTCAACAAAATCACTCAAATAGGAATTAGTTAAGTTTAAGTTTACATGTACAATGTTTTAGTAAACAAAATATATTTCTATAGTTAAAATTTGTGCAATTCTTATTTTCATTCAATTCCTTGTTCCTATTGTGCAATTTAATTATATTCATATCAATAAATATTCTACCGTTGTCACGTAAAATCTTCGCCCGTAAAACCGACTTTACAGGCAACCATTTTTTTAAACAAGGTTCTACCTAATATTTTACTTCTTCTCTCAATAAACGATGAACGTTCTCCGCCGCTTATATTGTTTTACTCATATAAATCTAATTGTTAAATGATGGTAGCTAATATATATATTTTTTTCTAGTGCATTTTAATAAAGGCTTTAAAAATATTTTTTTTTTACAAATTATAATTACATAACTTTTATTTTTTGACATCTTTCTTTTTCTAGTTAGTATTCTGTCGTGGATGCCTCAAGCGACAATTTAAGTCCCTCCACCAACCAACGCCATAAAATGTTAAATATAAGAACTCGTTATGATAGGACGTTGATTATTCAGTAAAAAACTTCACATTTTTACCGGAACTATAACGTGGCTCCAGGCAAGCCCATTCCTGGCAAACGACAATATAATTATTGAAAGAAACATAATTATATTTAAACTTTCATAATATTATATATTCATATTGAAGTTAATTTAATATGATAAAGTAATTTAATATTCATATAATGGTATTTTTAATTTATATATGGTTTTGTGTGTGTGTGTGTGTTAGCTGTAAAACTTTACCTGAGGCTACCAATGTATTGTAATAAAAAGAGTTGTGTTAAAAGGTATTTTGAATTTTGTTTTTAGCATTTCCTTATTATTCAGAAATTTTAAATAACATTTAAATATATATATATTTTTTATAAAAGGAATTGTACATTATTTAGATAAGTTTTTAAACCTAATAATAAAAATGTATTTTTAGTAGTTAATTTTTATTTCCTCCTTATTTGAATATTATCTACTTTAATGCACATTTATTATAAACTTCAATTATATATATATATAGGAATGTAAAATTTCTATGAAATAAAAATATGGAAATATTTTATTTTATATTTAAAATGGAAATTTAAAATTGGTGGATAATAAAGTAATTCGAAAAGAATTTAGTGAAATATCTAAATGTTTTTAGCAATAAATTACATATAAATAAATATAAACAAGAGGAAAGTGTGAGAATAAGTATATATGCAGTATTTAAGACTTTTTTAAAGTATTGCTTTCAACCTCCATGACCTGGTGTAATCTTACCCATGGGATAATAATAATAAAAGATTTTAAAAATTATTTTTAACAAAAAAGGTTTTAATAAGGTTGGCGTGCGCAGTGGCTTCGGCTTTTACGCGGCATAGATGCGGAAAAAGTAATGATTGAAGAGATTTAGATAGAAGATTATAGAGATGAACCATGAAAATATTTGATTGAATATTATAGAGTTATAAAGGCAGTAGGTTTTTATACTAATATTAATTTGAAATTTAAGTATTTTAAAATAAAATTTAATTTCGATTTAAATTCCCTGTGCAAATAGGAGATAGCATTTTTATCATATAAGATCTAAACGAATGGAAAGAAATAAAATAAGTATATACTATTTTATTTTCTCAAATAAGACAAACTTTTTACTGCCCATCCAGTGTTGAAAAATATTGGGAGGGCTTAGCTCTTTAATGGCGAACCAGAAGTTCCGCCAATTTAATTCATCAGACCGTTTTTAGAACTCTGTATTGGTCAATTCTGCTTATATATGCGACAATTTATTTTATTTGTGAAAAATAAATCATGTTTATATTTTTTATATAAATTATTAAAACGTTTAACCAAATATATTTATACATGTGAAAACATATAATATTATATTATGTATTCACATATACAGTTTAATAAACAGGTATATATATATATATTACCTCTTCTGACCTCCTCACATCAGCACCATTTTGTTTTTAATATCAACATTTGACCATCTTTCTATTTGTTTTTATGTTTTTCACACACAAACATATATAAATATATTTTATACTGATTGAATATGTTTTAGAATATGAATTTATATCGAGATTAAAATATAGTGTTAGTATAGAAAGCTATTACCGAACAATAAATTAAAATCAGAGTGAAAATATCAGGCTTCCGATATATATATATATATATATATGAAAAAATAAAAATTACAAAGTTAAATTGTACTGGGATAAAGTAGATAAATTAAGAAAAATGCATTTTCTTATCGTGCAACTGAAAGTTGCTGATGCCTTGCGCCATCTTTCATTCTTTCACACATATAGTTATATATTTAATTAAAAAGGCATATATTGGATCAAAAAAATATTTATTTTACCAATATTTCAGCTGGCTGAACGCCAACCTTTAACAAGGTGTTATAACATTTTAAAGTGTGTCAACAACAAACTCAGCGCCACATAACGTCAACAGCATTAAGTTTTTAAAAAATTTTGTTAAATGTTATAACACCTTGATAAAGGTTGGCGTTCAGCCAGCTGAAATATTGGTAAAATAAATATTTTTTTTGATCCAATATATGCCTTTTTAATTAAAGATTTATCTATGGATTGCTCTATTTTCAAAATAGTTATATATGTGAAAAAGGCATAAAATAAGAAGTATATTTATATAGTATAGAAGTATATATATATATATATATATATATATATCGTAGAATGAATGTTAGGGCGCAGCTGAACATAAAGATTTAAATAGTATTTTGATAAAAATGAATTCGATTTTCTTGAAATTTTCGATGGCGGAGTGGAATGACAGGCGTCACATGAGAGTTCAAGAAGGACGAACCGGATTTAACTAAACGAAAGCGGTCATCCGATAGGCTGGGAGAGATTAAGGAACACGCCTCCGATACTGATGGAGTCTGCGGAATGCCCGGAAAGCCAACGGGCGAAGCCAATGTGGGTAGCGCAGGTGAAAGAGATTCTAAGCCCCGTCTTCTGCGAGTTTTAAGCTATTATAGTTCAGAAATGCGGCATTTTAATTGGTTGATCCCTTCTCTATATAAGCAGATGTTGTGCCGGTAATTTTATTGAATTAAAAATTTCATTACAAAAATGATTTGTTTGATTAAACATAGAAATTGTGATTAAAATAAATGAAAATATAAATATGTTATGATTATAAATAAATTAGATATGCTAACAAAAATGTTTTGAATGAATTAATATTGTATTTTATATGAATATTTGATGAATTTGAAATTAGAAGCTGATTATAGTATTTGGATTTATTATTAAAGTTTATGCTACTACTTTTGTGAAATAATAAAATAAATAGTTTTTTTTATGGATGATGCATTTTGTTATTAATTATACCTATGTCTAAAATGAAATATATAAATAATATTTACGTTTTTAATATATAAATATATATATGATATTTGAATATTTGAACTAATTCTAATTGGATATAGATGGACATTTTTAGAAAGAAAGGGAGAGGGAAGAATAATGCTATATATAAATTTAAAGGTCTCCACTTCTGTAAAAATGGACGCCAAAACTATTCGCGATATATTAACCGCTGCCGGAAGCTAGCAGACCTAGGTTGGTGACAGAACAACAACACCATTTTTGGCAAACTGGGAAGTGCCCACCTAGAGAACATGGCTTTGGGCTAATGACCCTCGCCAGTCCAAGGCGGGTTTTGATTTCATGAGATCCAAAGGAACCAAATGAAAAATTTACAATTCGCCAGAGAATCATTTAACCGCGAAAGTGGCTAGGCTATATCTATGGCCAATGGCTATATAGATGGAAATATTTCCGGGAGTAATCGATCTATAAAAATTAGAGTCGCCTTTACCGTCAAAATAGACACAAAAACTATGCGGCCTCCATGCTAGCTAAACACCTCTTTTGCTGATTGTGAAGGTTTGCCAAAGCTGGTGTTGTAGCTTTGTTACCGACCTGAGTCCGCTAGTTTACGGAGACGGTCAATAGATGGCGCCTAGTTTTTTGGCATCTATTTTTACGGAAAAGGCGACTTTATTTTTATGGATAATTGGCTATAGGTAAGTAAAAGCTTCTCTATATAACTTGGCTCGCGTCTATCTATCCACAATTTTTTTGATTAATTTCTAACATACTTACAGAGCCTGTAGAGTTTAAAATGTGATACAGTAGTTAAACCTGATCACATTGCAAGTTTTAAAATTTCAAACTTCTGTGCAATCAGAAAAAAAATTACTTTATTTACTCCAAATTTGTGATCAATTCTAATATATGTATTTCCAGACCATGTATATATTTTATTTGCCCTATCGGACGCGATATCCCAGCTTGAGATACTTGTGCCTATAAGTAGAAGTCTGTAATTTAATTGACTAATTCAAACCTACGAACACGTTGCATGTTTACAAAAGTATTTATTTCTAAGTGGCTGTGATGGCCGTGAGTAGACGAAAGAATAGGATATATAATCCCTTTCAAACGAACGGCGAAAATAAGCGGAGCCGTTTCTTGTGCGTATTGAGCGGTTGGCATTTCTTAAAAATGAGGTCCGGGTTTGGGTAAATGAGTTAAATTCTATATTTACCTTAAATTTCGAGATCAATGTTTAACTTAAAAAGCATGACAGCTGGTCTCCGAAACAATGGAAATAAAGAATTAAAAAGGTTATAATGGATACCTAATCATATATATTAAAGTTAATTATAATTTTGTGTTATCAGATATTTTTCATAGTTTAAATATACCATAATAATATTGCATTTTTAAAAGCCGAATTTTTAATAGTTTTAAACCTTATTTATATTTGGTGAATCATTATATATTATTCATTTGTATGAATATTATAATCAACGTTATATTTGGAGAATTTTATGTTTTAAAGGATAAAAATATAATAATAACCCACATTAAAGTATAATTATAATAGAAGGGCTAAGTTAAATTGAATATAAGTTCGAAATTATGATATTTTATTTTTAATTTGAAATAATATATTTACAATATTGTCCCAAAGGTTCGTAAAAATTTGCAAAAAATTGAAATAATAATATTATATGCTGTTATGTGTAATGTCTTCGTATTATATATCATTATGTATTTGCCGTAATAATATTATTCGCCATGTAATAAGAAAATCAAAGTTTTAAGAAAACCAAAATATATTTCTCAAAAATTACGAACGTTTTGGACAACCTTATATATAAATATGATATTTCTAGAAGTAATTAATTTCCCTTTATCACTTTTCTTTCATATACGGACACGTTGTCCTTATAGCTCACGAATACCCTGCTTATATTTTTAAAAATGATAGAGAGGACTGATTTACTATCTAATAATGTTAATCTAGTCAGGATTCATTTGCTTAGATAATTAATATTTTAAAATTCAAATTATTTCCCTTTATTATAATATACTTATTTGTTATATATTTCCATATATATGCAAATATATGTGTGACACATATATTAATCCAAATTTACCCGTTCTGTTTAGAGAAGAACCAATGCGCATTATTTTGATGTAATAAATAAGTCTCTAATGCTTTGATGTAAGCTGTTTTATGTATTAAATAAAGCTTTAATATTATTCTAAAGCATATATTAAAATGATTGGCTGCACCTTTTAAAATATGGGATTTCATCTAACCCCGAACTCATAGAATCCATCGAAATGTGAATTTACATCAAAATAATTTCAAACCACTGTCAGATTTTAAAATATTTTCTTTTGGGAGGGTGCTCTAATGACTCTATTTTGTAGTGTTTCCCCCTCAAATTCCAGAAATAGGCTCCCGCTGAGATGGTGCAATCAGTCGTGTCGCCAACGTAGCAGCTTTCAAAGGCGCAAATTACTCGCTTCTTGTACCCTTCTGATCTCAATGACGCATTGATGCCATTCCTTATAACCATGAGTATCTCTTAATTTGCCGTTTTGTCAGCTTGGATAGAAGTGGGCTCTCTGAATGGGACTCTAGGTGGCTTTATTAGGCCGATTAAAATCTACTTCTTTTTTTGAGTAAACAAGGAATCGTTGAAATACTCTAAAACAAATATACTCATTTGATAAACGCTATATTTAGCCAGCTTTACATAAGGCGATTTACATTATCATCTATAAACTTAATGTTAAAGACGAGACGTAATAAAAATAAACCATTTGTTATTAAATATTTGTTTTGAGAATATATAATTTCTCTCTTTCTCTCTTATTTTTTAAATGAGGTTTACTGAAGAGAGTATATGAATTTACGCGAATATATACAATAATAGATTTAATATTTATTGAAGAGAGTTTTAGAATAAATATATATTTAGAGTTTTTATAATGTCAGTATATAGCAAGCTATTATCAAACAATAAATTTAAATTAGTGTTATAGGACGCGTAACTGCCGAGGCTTCAGCGTGAACTTGTTATACTACACTTCTATATTATCCAAAAGGCCGAGAAGTTGTTATAGTCCTAAAAATTGTTTAAATGAAAAAAAAAAATTCGGATATCTTATAATTATAATCTATTTTATCTTTTATCATTATTTACTTCTTATACCATTTTTCATATATATATGAAATATATATTCGCAAAAAATTCAAAAATACCCGAATATAATGATTGGAAGACTGTTCTCACCGAGGTGAGAGTTCACGCTAGTTGTTCCCAGGGTGTTTCTCGACCCTTCACATTCCTATCCGATCTACTCCTCACGGGTTTTACTCCTGGAACCTGCTTCCTGTGTGCGTGCCTTCTTACCACTTGTCACATAACTACCACGACTGCTCCACAATTCACCACAAACATATTGAAGTTTCAAGTTTCTCTCTAATTTCCAGTTTTATTAAAAATACAAAGTCTACAAGTTTTATCAATCGTTCCATATTTCTAATTGTCAATATAAAGAGAATTCTATACATATTTAAAATAGAAACGATGTACCTATAAGACAGTCCTTTCACACTATACATTGTTATATTCTATTGTGATAAAATCAAAACGAGGAATAAATTGAGTAAATGTTGTATATATAGCTGGAGGGACTGTGCGAGCTAGGAGATATAAGGCGAAGACGTACTTGAATCTGTGTGAAATATAAATAGAGAAACTTTAAACTAATTCCAGGGATTGCTATCTCCCTTTGTTAGTTTAATTAGCTTAGGAAAGGTTTACCCCAGCAATATGCTATGTGTAAACATCATTTTAAAATATTCAAATGAAAAATTAATATAGTAATAATAATTTAAAATACACTTATAAAAATAACATTTCAAATTATAATTTTAATACTTTTAAAATTTACAATAAATAGTATAGGTTAAAAATGAATTGAGAGTAGATAGAAATTTTAAAATAATGTCATATGATACCAATATCTCTACTATTAGTATCGATTCCTGTGTCTTTGATTTTGTAGGACTTCTATAGAGTTTTTGTTATGTATGGGTTGTTCGTCAGGATAGAGTTGAGACAGTTAGAAATGCTTTGAAAATAGAGCAATCCATTAATAAATCTTTAATTAAAAAGGCATATATTAGATCAAAATATCATTTATTTTACCTTTTATCATTCATTTTCTGATCCAATATATGCCTTTTAATTAAAGATTTATTTATGGATTGGGTAAAATAAATGATATTTTGATCCAATATATGCCTTTTTTAATTATAGTTAGAAATGTATTTCGATATTGGATAGGTCGGAGTGTTGTTATAATTGATAATTGGTCAAAGAGAAATATTTTGATTGTGAGAGTTTGGCAAGCCCTAGATACTTGGTTGTTCTTCGATCTTTGAGGCAAATTGTTTGTATAATTTATCGTTAATTTATTATATTTTGTTGTGCTAGGTTTATTTCATCATAACATTGTATATGTGAACATACAATTCTTCAGTTCAATCATATAAGTATATTTAAGGATGATATGAAAAATGTAAGTAGTTAATTGCTGAATAAAGTGCACTGTGCCGTATATATTATACATTTTAAAAATAGATAATATGAGGGAATATTATAAAATACCATCAAAACTTATTTGAAATATTGTATGTTTTAAATTTATTTTAAATACTAATTATATTTGATGCTTTTGTACATGAATTCTCAAATATTTATTTCGCATACATCTTTCACACGAATTTTCAGGTAGCAGGCAGTTTCTAGATATTTCGTAGGTTACATAAACTGAAAAGGAGAGAGAAACCCATCAAAATATTTCAATTCTTTTCTTCTTTACCAGGTATGCCTTTTCTAATATTTTCTTTTTGCATTATATCGATTTGGACATTAGCTTATTGCTTTCATACCAAGAAAACCAAATTTCTTGCTATTATTGATGAAATATTTGGAATATAATATTTTAAAATATTTGAAATTTTATACGTTGACAAAACAAAATAAGAAAATTTCATTGAATAAAATATTCTTTAGCTGAAACCACATGTTATGATTATATAGCTCGAGTTGGTTAATATTTGTTGACATCTATTGTCATATCCAAAATATTTTTTCATTTATAAATATTAAACGATAATAACCTCCCTTTAATATAATAAGAAATCGTCCTTTAATTAATATATATTCCGACAGATGTCGCAAGCCATAAATAATTCTTATTATAACGAGACGTTTTTACATATCCTCTCTTTGTCCTCCTGATCCTTTCTTCATTCACCTTATTCTCTTACCTTCATTTACCTTCTTTTTCATCATTTGTTCCAATATATCTATTCAATAATATATCTTGAAAAAACATGTAAGGTCATATTCCTTCGTCGATGAAACATTTGTAGATTCTAGGCACATCTCTCTATGATTGAGTTAATACTTCTTTTTTTTTTTCAATTATTAACAAACGCCTCAAAAAGATTTATTGACTTTGACATATTGAGACAAACAAGTCTAACTCTTGCTCTTGTTCGGAACTGGTAAATCCAGAGAACACAGAACCTACTGGAAACTTAATTAGAAGAATCACCAAATTATTATTTGATTGACCATTTGAATACAATCAGACATTCAGAGAAGAGATGTTTTGAACTACTCTGATGAAAAGGTCAAGAAGAAGATCAAAGCATTTATTTTTCATGCATAATCTTCAATGAAGCAAGCAATTCCAAAATAATTCATAGACCTCCGCATGTTTTGTAATTTTATCAGAACACCAGTTAATTATCTTCCTCTCTACACAACCGTCAATTCTCTATAAATCGCCAACTCAAAAATATGCCCACACCCGACGATACGGAGAAGGAATGATATAAGCCAGTGCTTGCCCATTAATTCAATGTATGCAGATCATAAAATCCAAGTTTACGAAATTTGAAACACATCACCAACACATAACTGCCCTCTAATTCTTTATTAGTAAAATGGTATGGTGCTTTATTCACCTGACTCTTTCCCCCAAATTCCATCCCATTAAAGTAAAGAAGGCTGCAATCACACCTTCCCCAAAATGACCAGGAAAATGCTTCATGGAAGTCTGAAACTCTTTTGATGAAGGAGGAATATCACAAGAGGAAAGGCTAGGATCTCCAGTTTATGTGATTTAAAGATCCGTTCTAACGGTCGGCGGCACTGTTTACCCTGAAGGAGGGGCGCACCAGAGAAAGGGAAGCTGCGACTTGACCATGAAGGAAATGGTAATTAAACACCTTCACTCTGCCATTATTAGACCTTTGTTAGGCCGTTGTGGTGTGGACGGTCAGTGTTAATGCCCTTTTGTGCGTTTCTTAACTAATATCTAATGTTATGACACACTTCCATACTCATAAATCAAAATGCTATTACCCTTTGTCCGCATGTCTAATAACGATTTCTTTATCTTGTGTAAAACGACTTTCATTGCACAAAGTTAGCACTCAATAAACTAAATAGGTAGAAAGATTAAATTTAACTTCCACTTATGGGTGTCAAAACATGAGAACAAGTAAAGTATTCCAGTTAGTGAAATGATCATACACCAAGTCATCCCGTGACCATTGTTATTGATCGCTGTAAGAGTTCTGCTGCCACTTGTCAGCCTTCAGAAAAAAAGGATTTAATTTTTATTTTTAAAATTTTAATAATTTCATTGATTATGCTTTATACAATTTAGGCTTTAATTTGAAATCCTTTATCCTTTATTTTGGAAAAAAACTATAAAATATATTGCCAATTCTATTTTTTATAGTGAGGTTAAAATTATTCTAATATATATATAATCTAATTTAATTGATAAAATTAATATTCGAGTGAGAGGGAAGGCAATTTAGATTGAGAAGTTAAAATGGTCGTTTTCCTTATATCTGGACGACCGTGACGGTCTAATTATTTGATCTACTCTCTCTCTGTTGTTATTTGTTATCTCTTCATATTATATAAATATATATATATATATATATATATATATATATATATACTTTTGGGAGGGGAGGAACATATATGTTTTATTCACTTATATATTCTTTTCCTACCGATAATATTCTAACATTTTCTTAGAACACTTTATTTGCTATTCTTCCAACTGAATGAGTCCTATGACTTGTTTGTCTCCTCATATCAGGCTCCTTCAAAACTCCACAGTAAGTATTTTCAACAAACCCAACAAGCCAAACAATATAAGTTATAAAGCCTACCGCCTTATATGCCTCCTCCCCAACTTGGCCAAAATCTTTGAGAAATTGATTGCCAGAAATATGATGGATCACTTAACTCCCCTGCTGAACACAAGTCAACACGGTTTCTTGAAGGGACGTTCAATGATCTCCGCTCTTGAAGAAATAACTAGAAGCATCATAGAATTTAAACAAAACCAACTAGTCGCCCTACTTTCAGTAGATATTACTGTGGCAACTCCTGGCATCCAAGTATAATTAAATCCCTTGATCAATTGAACACTCCATTTTATCAAATAAAAATAATAGAAACATACTTTAAAGACCGTAAAGTCTTATTTGAATACGCTGGATTTCTTGTATCAAAACGACTAAACGAGGGATGCCAACAGGGACGAGCACTGTCTCCCTTACTTTGGAACGTCATCCTCAACGTCCTCCTCGTCCGCCTTACTCAAATATCAAACATTCGTCCTGTAGCATATGCCGATGATGTGAATTTCGTTCTTTGGGCCACAAAGATGCGATGAAACTAAACTATCTTTATCAACCGAAAAGATAACTTTAACTAATTTTCATAATCAGTCTCATTTAACAATGAAACACAAAGGAGTAAGCCTGAAAATTACCGAGCAAATCAAGATATGTACTCGGAGTCTTTCTTCGATAAAAAGAAATAAAAACAATATCAACTTCTCAAGTCACGAGAGGATATTGTAGCTCAATGCAACAAAATAACGAACATTTTATTCCCAATTTGCAAAAATTCTTAGGGTTTTGACTATAAGAAAATAATCACAATTTATAAATCACTCATCCGATCGAAAGCCACGTATGATAGCGAAATATCGTATCCATATATCTTTATACGTTCTTTACAAAAAATTAATTCTTTACATCATAATATTCTTATCTCAGTGGTACATGGATATCGAACCATATCATACGAATTTTCCATCCTTTCGCCTTCACTTTTCATAAAAGACTATCTAAACTATAAATTAATTAAGTACGAACTGAAAAAACGAAATTTAGCAAGGGAAATATTTACAACAATAATTGGCATAGAAAATGCTATTATTATGAATCATTTGTGTCAATCCACTCATAATGCTAATTACACAATTAGCACTATTTTCCAAACGGAATTCCTACACAGTTTCATTAAAATTTTATAGTGATTCAATTTGTTACATCACACGAAAAATTCAGAAATACTTACATAAAAGAGGTCTATCAGAAACACCAAATTGTTCCTGTGCAGAAACCGAACAAACTGCTCTTTTCCTCATCTAAGACTGTCCGAACTTTGCAAAAGTGAGACATCCTTTGTTCCCTGATTTAAATGAATAACTCTTTCCCCTCAGCCACTCTGTCTATTTATATTTTATAACTCTGTTGAATAATACATATAAATTTGTAAATATTTAATTCTAAGTCCTAATTGTTTGCTGTTTGTTTCCTCTATATTAGTCGCAAGTATTTCAATATCGCGCCTGGTTGATTAATGAATTAATTAATAATTAATATCAGTCTCTCCTTTAAGACAATCGATCTCTAGCCCTAGTCTGGGGCTGAGACGTTGCCTTGGTCCATTCAGTGAGGAAACTTAGGAGAAAAATAAAATTTAACGGATTTTCCTTGACTTCCTATGTCTTCATCCGGATAGTAGGTATATCCGCCTTTGGAAGCCGTTTCCAAATCAGGGACAAGCAAGTGATCTCCTTCATATCAGTAGGAATTAGAAATCTATCCCGGTATCTGCTCGGCTCCATTCTTGTTTAGGCGCTCTAGATGTTGTCGAGGCAGGTATAGAGGCGCCAGTTAAGAAATATATTTTCCCATAAAGATGGAATCTTATAGTAAGGCATTTTCTATATACTTCCAGTATTTTGGAGGACATTCTTCTATATATTACGCGTGTCAATAATTATTGCAATATACACTGTTGAACCTGCATTTTGAGCTGTCCATCACACATAAGATCTTATACCTCTTAGTTACAATATTTTTATGAATAAAAACCAATGTTTGTTGGGTAAAACGTATATTTTTATTATTTTGAAGTGTTGCAAGTTATTGATCAAATATGCTCTCCTCTACTGACAAATATGATAAGAAAAAAATAAAATTATTCACAAACGAAATAAATTATATAGTGGTGTGTGAAACACACTCGGGCGCGCCTTAGATTATACAAGTATTGTATTAGAGATAAATATATTTTTTAAATAGTTGATAATATATAATATATACGTATATATGTTATATATAGACAATTACATCATCATTTAAGTTTTTCATATGAATAAAATATATACTATTTACTATATAAAATATATAAATTGGACGTGAGAGCCATAAGTAAAAGAAATGTATGTTGTTGGGAATTATGGAATAGGGTAGGAATATTTTCATATTGAGTAAGTAGATCGATTTCTCTATTGATACTCTTTAGTTTTGATGATAGGAATGCTTCTAGGAATAGTCGTTGTTTGATTCTGATGTTGTGGTAATGGAATATATGTACAGTGATGTATGTGTGTTCATAGATTTACGATCTATGGTCTTTGCATCCTTTGTTTCTATCATATTTTGCTTTCTCTGTCTATCTCTAGCCTGGTCTCTATTGTTCTACTAATTTCTACTACATATGTGATTTATTTGTTAAGAGTTAACAGAGTGTTTGGCAGGGGATAGATAGGGGATTGGAAGTTATAGATTTGGTGATCTCTAAGTAACATACCGAAGTTCGTTTAGGTGGAAAAGTATATGGCTATATCATATTTATGTAGCATATGAGCCATTGCGGTATTGGCTAGCTATCATTCATAGTTTATTTATGGCCTGACTTTATAAAAATTAACATTGTCAAATACATCAAGTAAATAAGTATAGTTTAATTTTTTATATATATTATTATATGTTATTTTAATAGTAAAATATAAACTCTACTTTCAAATTTTGCATTGCTGGATTTGATTGTTTTTCATGTAAGAAAAACATCTCAAAATAAAATTCTCATTAAAACTTTAGAATTTTTCCAAAGTTTGTGCAGAACTATTCTTAAAACTTTAGATTTAAATGCAATGTAGAACTAACAGGGTTATCTCTTGATCAACTGTTCTTTGGAAGAGGGATTATAGAAATAAATTAGAATCTCTAGAAAATCTCTTCAATATATTTTCTTGTTTTTCACGCTCCAATTAAATAGCAACCAATTTCTAGTAGAATCTATGATAAAACATTTATTTTCAAATGTGCAAGTTCATTTTTTAAAATAAATTACTTCAAAACAGGTTTTTAGTTATTTATACAAGATTAGTTTTTATTATTCTGGGAGAAGTTGTGTTAGAAAAATTAGAATATAAATAAACAATAACCAATTATTTTATGTTTTCGGAGTTATAAATGTAAAGGATTAACTATTATTGTGTGTTAGTCATACAAAGTGCAAACTAATAGGCAATCTCTCCAGGACGGATTAGTTTGTCGCTAGAGAGTGGAGAGGGCGGGGCGCGTCTAAGTATAAATCTGGGGATCATTGTCCAGGCGATGATGGAAGATTCTCGACCGTCTCTTCTCCTACAATGCCCGTTGATGACAAATTACCAGAACTACCCTCTCATTGAGAATATATTGCTGTCGTAAACTACATCATCAGTAAAATCAATGAAACCATCCAATATAGAAGACACTGAGAAGGATTTTTATTCAAATTTTATAAATGGCTTTTCATAAATATATCATATATTTTTCCTTTTAAGAAACTTCGTTTATATAAATAGGATTCGGGATGTTGTTTGATAAACCGTGTATAAATTTCGCGCTCGAATGTACAATTACACTTTTTATGTTGTATTTTAAATATATTAACGTTTTACACACACACGCACTCATATATGTGTATGTAGCATAAGAGGCACATCTTCCTTTAATTATGCATCAGAAAGATGCAATTATTCAACATCCTAGTAAAAGACTTCACTATTGATGATGAAGAGTGAGCCACAACACCTGTTTTGGCATATTCATACAAAAAGCCAACCTGTATAACATAGTTTAGGGTTTTGGCCTTCATCAGTACAGGGGCGGCTTCGATTTCATAACATCCTACGAGAAGGATTATGAAATCGGTCGAATTTAGTAAACCGGTGTTCAAGCTGGTGAAGTGGCAAGGACCGAATTCCAGGCAAGATTACAACATAGAGTCGCGGGAGGATGATATTCATAAACCATGAGAGTCACTTATCCCTTTAATTAGGCATCAGAACGATTCACTTGTTCATTACCCTGGTAAAAAATTACCATAGTATACAGGTTGGCTTTTTTCATATTATGCCAAAGCTGGTGTTGTGGTTCATACTTCATCATCACTAGTAAAGTTTTAAACTAGGGTGAAGAACAAGTGCATCGTTCTTATGCTTAGTTAAAGGAAGAAGTGTCTCTTATGGTACATGAATATTATCCCCTCTAGGCAACTTCATATTTATTTTATAATTATATATATATATATATTCACCTAAACATCACATTATTGAGTGATATTGATATAATAGTATAAAGGTGTGATATTTATCTAATCGTATTGAATGAAATCGATCTGATAATATTAAGGTGATATATTGATCTAATGGTATAAGGTGATATATTGATATTATTTTCTTTATATTTCTTTATATTAAACTATATACGATATAAAATATATTTGAATCATCTGTATATCCTTTACCTAATCATTTTCGTAATAAAGAATTATGTTGAGGAATGAATACCCACATAGAAAAAAAACTTAAGGAAGTTAACACGTATATCTGGATTCAGACAACTCTGGATGATAATGGATACACAGTGATTTTTATTGAAGAAATTCGAGTTAACCAAGTGTGAAAAAAAATGGCTTCTTCCACCTAAAAAAAAAACAGACGACTGGCGACATCAAAATATGAAACTTCTTTTAAATTTGATCCATTAATGTATGATATGCAAATAAAAATGATTATTGGCTTATTTATTAGAGTATATAGAGCTTCATTCCTAAAATAGCAGTTTAATCAGGAATGCGCAAGTTAGAAGCCCCCACTCTGATATAGTATGCTGATTTAATTAATAAATTTATTTAAAAAACTTGGTTAATAGTTTCAAATTTGCTCGTGTACATATTTATGAATAATAGATAGATTGCGCTCTCTCACTAATTTCTATCATATTGTATCAGATATTATCATTGTATTTGTATAAGATAGATCTGATATTTATTTATATTTTTGTACATACGTTAAATTCGCCTTTTAATTTATGTTACTTAGAGTTCAGCTCTTATATCTCGGGTTTATCTATTTTGAATATCTTTAACCTTGTCTCGATTTATATCTAAAGATATAAGTTTTTCCTTTAAGTTCGTCGAATTCTAATAAATAAATTATTTGGACATAGAGTATCTATGTGCGTTGTTCGTTGCGGTTAATATCGCTTCAAAAACTCAATTGTTGAGTGAACCTATATATCATGATAAAGATATAATTCCAAATAATATCTATGTGAACAGAAAAAAGAAATTGTGAGAAAATAAATATAAAAACTGAATATATTTAATGCAAGAATTTGGTTGATTCTAAATAGTACATGTTATATAGTGCATGCTAGTAAACGAAAAAATACCTACAAGTAAAGACCATGCGATTTGATTTGAGTAAATATAACGCATATCGTGTTGAACAATATGAAATTTCACATTTGCTCATAATTTTCAAAGCTTTTCATCCTTAATTCTATGAAAGGGCACGTTGTCGTACCTCATTATATTACACCTCGTACTAATTTAGAATTGTTTGAGCAGTGTGAATAATTAAAATAATAATTAGACTTACAACTATATTGTTCACTAAAAACAAACACTCAGGTTTGGTGTTTAATTTGTGTAGATAATTTAATTAGTATATAGAGATTTGTGTGGAATTCCCTCTACTTGGGCCTCGCTTATTTATTTTTTTGGCAGCGGTGGCATCGGAGCGGTATTTGGTTCTCTTGTTTTCCAAATCCCCGTTCCTGCTCATTATCCTACAAACCTGAGCTTCTTTTTGTCTGAGATCCTTCTTTCTGTTTGCGCGGTCCTTAAGCCTTATTGGCATTATTCCAGAGGTAGTTATAAATACAGACATGCATTTTATTATACACACAGCTATGTGTATATATATTTGAATTGTACAAATTTATCCTTATTATATATATATTAAGTATAAAATAATTTTATGAAATTATAAAAAATAGACAAAATATATTAATAAAATATGTTCAAAGAATATTTCCCTGGGGTAAGGCTTACACTCTCTCTTTTAACTCAAATTATCCCTCACTAAAAACACAATGTTTTTCAATCCGTATCTAGATTTGTAAAGCTATTTTGAAGTTATAATAACCCACACTTATTTATGCTAGTTTATCTATTTATTTCCAAGGTCAAACCTCAGTAGTCAGGATAGCATTCAATATATAGGGCGCGCACACACACAATTTAAATCTTAAATATGTATTAAACATTAAAGAGAAGAATAAAGAATACCTTCAAGATGATCTATTTTACCATACGTATTTAGACCTGGAATTCCAGTAAGGTGAAGAATATATAAGCAGAACCGTACAATACAATATTAAAACTGCCTGGTAGATTATACTGGGAGACACCTTCGGAAAGGTTCACTATTGATGAGCTAAACCCTCCCATTTACCTTTTCACTGCTAAAAGGATAGTAGGAATCATTTCAAGTGTAAAAATGAAAGTTCAGACTATAAATTGTTTCTAAATTCATAAACAATCATACACATGCATGGTTTACATCAATAAATAATAAAAAAAACCTATTAAGAAAAAATTTTTCTTTTACGAATTAAACAAACTTTCTACCATATTTACTGCGATGATAAATACTGGGAGGGCTTGGTTCATCAGACCACACCTTGAACAATATTACTGTATTGTTCAATTCTTATATATGTGACAATGGAGGATGGAATCTTGGTTATTGTATTTTAACAAACTATGGACCTAAGCCTTTAGAAGAGTAGAATAGGAAGGTAGAAAAAGTTTATTCTATTCGAAAATATATTCGTGAATAATAGGTTATTACTTATGTATAGATGGCGCGTAATTGCTTATAATATATATATCAGTAAAGTTGTCATACATTCATCAAACCTTTCTAAGGAACCAGGTATAGATCACTCTGAGCTTTTTATCTCAGAACGGACAGGGGTTGTTCAGCGTATGACAATGTTGTAAAATTTGTAACCTCGTATATACCCCTTTGTTTCTTGTACCTTTATTCTCAACCTGTTGATGAATATCATGCCCGGAACCTTGCGTCATTTGTAAAATAATAAAAAAACACTTTTCGTTATTATTCTTCTATTTAATGTGTCGCCTTGTTAGAACGCGTAATGACACTTGTACTTAATCGCCTGATCAAGCAATTGCATCTCCAAGTCATGCCTAGGTCGACTGAATTCACAGGTCATACACAGGTCGACCTCTACTCCATGCCAAGAATATGTTGACTTCATTTCCACGTCAATCACCGTTCGACTGCATCTCCAGGTCTTTCCCATGCCGACATCATCTTCATGTCAAGCCCATGTCGACTGCCTATCCAGGTCATGCACAAGTCGACTGCATATGTAGGTCACACGCATGTCGACCTCTTCTCTATGTCAAGCGTATGTCGACTGCAACTCCAGGTCAATTACATGTCAATTGAATTTCCAGGTCATGCACATGTCGACTGCATCTCCAGGTCATGCACAGGTCGACTGCATCTCCAGGTCATGCACAGGTCGACTGCATCTCCAGATCATGCATATGTCTATTGCATCGCCAGGTCATGCACAAGTCGACTGCATCCCCAGATCATGCATATGTCTATTGCATCTCCAGGTCATGCACATGTCGATTGCATATCCAGGTCATGCACAGGTCGACTGCATCTCCAGGTCATGCACGTATCGATTGCATCTCCATATATTGCACAGGTCGACTGCATTTCCAAGTCATGTACATGTCGATTGCATTTCTAGGTTATCCACATGTCAGAAAGAGAGGGAGCGATGACCTACCTCATCTGACGGTTAATTAGGCGCGTGGACGACCAAATTAGTCGGCTGACAAATTAGCGTCAATCCGCGAGTGCTAATTGTTTGAAAGGCGAGTGGTTTGACATGCCGGAACAGATAATGAAGCAAGTTTATTCTGCATCGAGTAAATCCCGTGTAGAAGTTACATATGTTGAATATTATTGGTAAAAGGGTTTCTCAATTATGTATAATCTGTGTGAAGAAGTAAGAAATTTATATTATAGCAGAGGAGCGAGCTTTGTAATTGTGTATGACATGGATAAATAATTAGGAATTCTAATAATTCTGTGTAAATGTGTTTTGGTATTTCGCTTATTCTGTCTAGAGGAGCAGATATTGTTAACGATGACTTTTAATGAGGATAACTGGTATAATTCAGTTACCGTTAATGTCTACACATTATTATTGAAACCTGCGAGTATAAGGTGACAGTGTGAGTGTAGTTATACATATATCGAGAGCGTCAAAGGCGTATTCTTGTTATTAGATATTAGGTAGAAAGGTGACCCCGTTTGGCCCAGAATTGCTCCGAGTGATTGTTAACCCACATACAGTATTGTTTAAACCAAGATATATTTATTAAATTGATATAAACGTTGGTTTTCCGTCTGAATTTGTTAAAACATTCTTTATCACCACGCTCACGTTTTATACTGGGTTGATAAACGAAAGGCATTATATATTTAAGGAGGTCATTAATTATTGAAAGGTGCAATATTTTTATGAAAAAGGTTCCTTTCGTTTCATAAATACCATCTTCCAGAAACTATAGGGAAAATAATGCTGAAAAAATACACAAAAAACTTTTCATATATTTATTTTACAACCATAGACAAAACTTAAGGAATTGGAAAGGTTTTATGTCGTCGATCGTCTTTTTTTTAAGAGATAGAGGTAATTATGTTTACACCGATTATCTCGTGTCTTCAATAAAGTCACTGTGTATCAAATATCTTTCCAAGTTTTTGTCCGAGTTCCGATATACATGCCAAACGGTAAAAAATCCTTAAGTTTTATCAATGAGTGTATATAGATGAAATTTTAAATTAAAATATTCCAACTCAATATAGCGACACGGGTTTCTTTTAAAAAAGTTAGCGGCGCTATATTGAGGTGAATTATTTAAATTTATACCGGCTATTTTATTACGACGAATATAGGTGAATTTGAAAAAGGAGAAGAAAAGAGATATTTTCATTCAGAAGGAAGCTTCCAAGAAATTTTCCTGAATTTATATTAAGCCTATAAATGGGTCGATATAATAAAATTCAACGATTCTTGGTGCTTATTCGCAGTTTGTATTTGCATTTTTATAGAATGATAAGATTAAGTGTCAAATCCTTATAAAATATTTTTTTTAAAGAAATATGATTCATAAATGTGCGGTAATATATTTATGTTTATAAAAGTACAAATGAAGTGATAAAATAAATTACGATATTCATATCCAGGATATTATATTAATACACAGCAATAACGCGCCATCTATATAATGCAAATTGAAACACCAAAACGCGAATGTTTCTTTGCACAAATAAATCAAACTTTTACTGTCCTAACTGCGATGAAAAAATCATGCGGACGATCATTGCTCGATGCAAATACATAAATGTGATTCTACTGTCCTAAAAGCTTATGTCCATAGTTTGCTTAAATAGCATTTCTAAGATTCCACCCTTCAGGGTTGCATATAAAAGCAGAACGATCCAATACCGTATTAGAACTCTGAAAAAGCGGTCTGGTAGATTAAATTGGCAAACCGCTGGGAGGGTTCACCACTGATGAGCCAAGCCTTTCCAATATATTTTTCATAGCACTAAGGACAGCAGAGGTTTGATTTATTTGTGAAAAGAAACATTCGCGTTTTGGTATTTTAATTTGTACGATATTATATCTATATTTAATACATATAGAGCCGTCCGTTGCTAAATGAACTACTAATTAAAATAACATTGAATGCTGACTAGCTAACATACTCAACTCTGATAGGCTGTATAAGGTCACGTGAAAGTATAGAACTAATCATCGGTTGAATAAACCGGCTACCATATCTATATATCGCTGAAAACTTAATTTTAGTGTCTAATCACAATCCGTGTCATATAACTATATTATAATAATTATAGTGGGCTATATATCAGAACTAAAATAACATTTAAAAAATAAATTATATTTTGATCCTATCCGCATAATGTGTAGCTAGCTGCTGAAACATCTGCGTGAACATATATTTGTCATAAGACTATTCTCGTTACATAAAAATCCCTTGCCTAAAATTTTATACCTGCATATCTCTATGTAAGTGTTGTCTCTATGGCATTGTTTGATTGATATTTATATTTATGAATATACATAATCTCACACACATACCTAATTTCATACAAATTATTATTAATATACATAATCTTACAGTATAAATATAGTATACAAGTATATATCAATTCTTGTATAAATACAGCTCCCTTATATACCTATACATAATCTCTACATCCAAAAATCTCTCTTAAATATACATATTCTCATACCTTGGCATTTTAATCTCTTTTAAACATAAACAATCCCATACATACATACATTCCTCTCGCCTAAATATACACACATTAATTATTATAATTATATCATTCACAATGTTAGAGATAATAGTTAACGTGAATAAATAATTATTCTGAAAGCTTTATAAACTAGTTCCAACGCTCTAATTGGATAAAAACAAAGGAACAAACATGAGGTCCACTGTAAAAGGTCGAACGTTGAGGTGTACAATGGAGGTAAACCAAGGATTACATTTCTTTTCACATAGGACGTCTTCCCAACTAATCAACGGCATGTAGATTAGTCCTTATTAAGATGGAATCAAAGAATTGTCTCTTAACCTCATCACGCTGATGAGACATTAATTAACTGCAAACTAACTTTGAATTCTTCTTATTTGTTTCTGGGATTTACCGGGAACAAATTTTATATAAGGCATTGACATGATGCATTAGCTCGCCATTTGTTATAAGAAATTTAAACTTTTTTTGTGAGAGACGCGAATGATCATCTTCAAATTGAAACAAATTTCCACTGCCCTGCCTGCAATGATTTATTAATGGGAGGGCCTGGCTCATCAATTGCTCTAAAAAAAGATAATTATCTGCTATTTGCAGAAGAGAAATATATTCTCGAGGCATATTATATATTAATAATTATATGCATTTCTACTGTCCTAAAAACTTATGTCCATAGTTCATTTAATCAGCAATAGTATAAAAGCAAAACAGCCCAATATCACAGCGGTATGGTACATATATTAAACTGGGGAACTATTGTGAGAGTTCACTACTGATGAGCCAGGCTCTCCCATCAGTTTATCACTGCTGTGAGGGCAGTAGAAAAATGTTTTAATTCAAATAGAATCATACGTGTCAAAAATATTTAAAATTTTATATATGCTTATAATACTCTGAACTCTTGGAGAATGTAGCATTAGCGAGCAATGTTCTATATGAAAGCCTCTGTGATTCCGATTGATTTACTAATTTAACGTATATAATTTTTTTGAATATAAGTAAATATATACAAACAAAATATTAGATCGTCAAATATGCTATTCATGGAGAAATATTTTTAAAAATTAAACCAAAAAAGGTTACATTTTACACTTTGAAAATATAAAGATAAGAAGTAATTATTATATTATTTAAAAAATTGATCTCCCCATCTCAAAAATAATTATTTAAAATTTAAAAATTTCGTTCAGTGTCGAGGTATAATATCTACGTAATCAAACCCCACCGAAAATTACCACTACAGGATACGGAAATCAACGCCAGATTCCTATAATACAAATATGGCTCAAAATATATCTTGTAGATAGATTTGACCATAAATAGAGAGAGAGAGAGTACCAATAGAAATTCAAGAATAGTTATCGATAAACATTGGACACTGATTTGATGATAACACGGCGCTGATTAATTGATAATGACATGCCAAAGAAGAACCAATCAGAGTATGGATATAAGGAACAATTTCTATTATAATATATTTATTAATTTTTATTGGCCCGCTGATTAAACTGATATGACAGGACTTTAACCAGCCAATCAACGTGGTATAAACAATGGAGTATGATTTCTCAGCAGGGTAGATTATATTAATATATACAAACTAATTCGAGTGTTAATGTGCTATGTGTTGAAATCTTGTCCCATGTCACAAGAATAACCAATCAGAGGCTGGATAAAACCAAATATTTCTTTTATAATACGTATATTCATTAATTTTTATTGGCCCGCTGATTAAATTGATATGACAGGGCTTTAACCAGCCAATCAGCGTGGTATAGTAAATGGAGCATGATTTTTTAGCTCGTTAGATTAAATATACAAACTAATTCGAGTGTTAATGTGCCATTTACAGTATTGAGGTCTCGTCTCATGTCACAAGAATAACCAATCAAAGGATGGATAAAACGAAGAATTTATATTTTAATATATTAATTAATTTTTATTGGCCCTCTGATTTAACTGATATGACACTACTTTAACCAGCCAATCAGCGTGGTATAGTAAATGGAGCATGATTTCTTAGCTCTCTAGATTAAATATACGAACTAATTCGAGTGAATGTGCCATGTGTTGAAGACTATTGCCATGCCACAAGATTAACCAATCAGAGGCTGGATAAAACGAAATATTTCTTTTATAATATAATCATTAATTTTTATTGGCCGATGATTAAACTGATATGACATGACTTTAAACAGCCAATCAGCTTGGTATAGTAAATGGAGCATGATTTCCTAGTTCGTTAGAATGAATATGCGAACTAATTCGTGTTTTAATGTGCTATGTGTTGAAGTCTTTTGCCATGCCTCAAGGTCTACCTATCAGAGGATGGATAAAATGGAATAATTTATTTATAATAAATGCATTAAATTTATTGGCCCGCTGAATAAATTGATATGACTCGACTTTAACCAGCCAATCAGCGTGATATAGTAAATGGAGCTTGATTTCTTAGCTTTGCAGATTAAATATACAAACTAATTCGAGTGTTATTGTGCCATGTATTGGAGTCTTGTCCCATTTCACAGTAATAACCAATCAGAGGATGGATAAAACGAACAATTTGTATTGTAATTAATTCATTAAATTTTATTGGCCCGCTGAATAAACTGAGGGCCGTGGAGATGTTTGGATCAGGTGAGCTAAGTGGAATGGCGTTTAGATTTGATCGTATTACAAGCCCAGAAGGTGCATTGTTTTCATTTGGGATGAATGTGTCAAAGCTTGAATCAGGCCATTTAAAGTTCTTTGGTAATTCTTGAAGTAAAATAGTGTCTACCTCTTGTTCTATTGCAATGGTGGAGAGTTCGAGGACTGCAGAAGGCGATTTCCTAAGGTTGGATTGGAGAACTCTGAAGGATCTATGCATTCTTGTTGAGTTGAGCCAGCTTGGCCTTCACCAGAGGACAAGCCCGGGATGTCGCGTAGTGATTGAGTTGCTCAAAAACAGCGCCGGCCTTCTTGCAGCAATTGTGACATTTTGCTGAAGTGTTGGGACAGGCGTGGCCCTCGTGACCTGTCGTACCACATTTGTAGCAGATAGGTTGGGCAGCAGGGCATGAAGTAGCGCGGTGGCCGAAGCTGCAGCAGCGGTAGCATTGCTTCAGGGAGTAGCTTCTTTCGTAGCGTAAAATTAAACCTGCTATAGGCATCTTACCTCGATGCTCTAGGAAATTAGCCGTCTGATCGTCTACTTCCAGGAAGACTGTAGTGTACCCATGGGGATTGTCTTTTGGGCGGTGGGCAACCTTGATGTGCCTTTTTCCTGGGAGAATTTTTATAAAATCGTTGTTTTGGAGGCTTCCCACTATCATGTCGTTGGTCGTAGAGCACTCCACGCCAAATAAGCAATATCTGGGATATATTGTTGGTCTTTCCGTGCAGTTTAGGGATTTTGGGATGTTTTAGTTGGCCTGGAGTCTGGCCGCTAGAGTTGATGCACCTTGGGTGGTTTTAGTGTGAATTACCAGCCGTCCTTTCCCATTAACGGAGGCTGCCACTTCGGGGGAGTTCAGAATTGATGAATCTGCTTTTTGGATCTCGCGTAATATTTCTCGAGAGTCTGTAGCTGGGTTGCTTGATTTAATGACCACATGGGACTCAAAGGCGGCTGCGAGATTTTTGGAGGCTGGTTTAGTCAATTGGTTTATTGGAGGAGGGGTAGGTTTTTTGGTATTTGGTTTGGCAACGGCGTTGGTGTAGAGTTTTTCCTTGTGTAGTTGATATTCTTTTCCGTGGTTTATGCCTTTATAGACATCAAAGATGATATCTTCTGTGCCTTTCAGGGCCCATTCCACCAGGGAAAGCATTGACTGGAGCTGCTCCGGCGTCATGCCGTTGGACTTAGCTACGTCAGCCATTTTCTTGGTGACTTTCTGGTGAATGACCTTTAGATGATTAAACTCAAGGTTGCAAGGAGGTTCACTGATTCGCGGGCGTTTTACGCTTCCGTCTCCCGTTGCGTCAGATGATTCAACTTCCATTCTTGTTGTAGCGAACACACACACACAAGCCTTTTTATTGGGGCATCCAGCCCTATCCATGCTACAAGATTAACCAATCAGAGGCTGGATAAAACGAAATATTTCTTTTATGAATATTCATTAATTTTCATTGGCCCGCTGATTAAACTGATATGACAGGGCTTTAACCAGCCAATCAGCGGGGAATAATAAATGGAGCTTGAATTTTAACTCCGTAGATTAAATATACGAACTAATTCGAGTGTTAATGTACCATGTGTTGAAAACTTTTGCCATATCACAAGAATAACCAATCAGAGGATGGATAAAACGAAATATTTCTTTTATAAAATACTAGCGGACCCGCCCGGCTTCGCCCGGGTTTTACCTGAGTAAAAGTTTGTCTAACGAATCTCTCGATAAAGTGAACATTTTTTTCCCGGTCCCTTGAAAAATACTCGATAAGTTGAATAAAATCAATATTAATTGGTTCCCTCGGTAATTGGAAGTTAAAGGAATAGTATCTTGCCTTTGAATTGTATCATTATTCTTGTCTCAAATAAATTGCCGTGTCATCCTGAATTTTGTCTTTCCTAATTTTCTACATTACAAAATCATCGTATCATCATGATAATATTTAGAGCAGATTGTTGAATTATAACAGATAAATTATAATATTTATCTTGATTATTTCTAGGCGAAAAGTTATTTCAAAAATTTTATTTGCTAGAAACCTTCCCAGTACTATACTAAATAACTTCCCAAAGTTTCATGGCGATCCAATGAGTGGTTTGGTCAGGCATAAAGGACAAACAAACAAACAAACAAACAAACAGACACACATACATTCATTTATATATATATAGATTCATTAATTTTTATTGGCCGCTGATTGAATTGATATGACAGGGCTTTAACCAGCCAATCAGCGTGGTATAGTAAATGGAGCATAATATTTTAGCTCGGTAGATTAAATATACAAACTAATTCGAGTGTTAATGTGCCATTTATTGAAGTCTCGTCCCATGTCACAGGAATAGTCAATCAGAGGATGGATAAAACGAACAATTTCTATTATAATATATTCATTAATTTTTATTGGCCCTTTTGATTGAACTGAGATGACACGACTTTAACCAGACAATCAGCGTGGTATAGTAAATGGAGTATGATTTCTTAGCTCGGTAGATTAAAATATAAATAAATTCGAATGTTAATGTGCCATGTGTTAAGCTCTTGTGCCATGTCACAAGAATAACCAATCAGCGGATGGAAATAACGAACGATTTCTATTAAAATATATTCATTAATTTTCAATGGCCCGCTGATTAAACTGACATGACAGGGCTTTAACCAGCCAATCAGCGGGGAATAATAAATGGAGCATGAATTTTAACTCGGTAGATTAAATATACGAACTAATTCGAGTGTTAATGTGCCATGTGTTGAAGACTTTTGCCATGCTACAAGATTAACCAATCAGAGGCTGGATAAAACGAAATATTTCTTTTATAAAATATTCATTAATTTTTATTGGCCGCTTTCATCCCTGGCCACCCATCCCCAGGCCCCCCAACTATGCTTTGTATATATTCCGCTTTATGCGTCCATCGGGGCTCAAAAATCATTCATTTTGGTTAGCAGCCCCGTAAAATAAAGATATTTTCTCTCTATTGGCCGCTGATTGAATTGATATGACAGGGCTTTAACCAGCCAATCAGCATGATATAGTAAATGGAGCATAATATTTTAGCTCGGTAGATTAAATATACAAACTAATTCGAGTGTTAATGTGCCATTTATTGAAGTCTCGTCCCATGTCACAAGAATAGCCAATCAGAGGATGGATAAAACGAACAATTTCTATTATAATATATTCATTAATTTTTATTGGCCCTTTGATTGAACTGAGATGACACGACTTTAACCAGCCAATCAGCATGATATAGTAAATGGAGCATAATTTCTTAGCTCGGTAGATTAAATATACGAACTAATTCGAGTGAATGTGCCATGTGTTGAAGACTATTGCCATGCCACAAGATTAACCAATCAGAGGCTGGATAAAACGAAATATTTCTTTTATAAAATATTCATTTATTTTCATTGGCCCGCTGATTAAACTGATATGACAGGGCTTTAACCAGCCAATCAGCGGGGAATAATAAATGGAGCATGAATTTTAACTCGGTAGATTAAATATACGAACTAATTCGAGTGTTAATGTACCATTTATTGAAGTCTCGTCCCATGTCACAAGAATAGCCAATCAGAGGATGGATAAAACGAACAATTTCTATTATTAATTTTTATTGGCTCTTTGATTGAACTGAGATGACACGAATTTAACCAGACAATCAGCGTGGTATAGTAAATGGAGTATGATTTCTTAGCTCGGTAGATTAAAATATAAATAAATTCGAGTGTTAATGTGCCATGTGTTAAGCTCTTGTGCCATGTCACAAGAATAACCAATCAGCGGATGGAAATAACGAACGATTTCTATTAAAATATATTCATTAATTTTCATTGGCCCGCTGATTAAACTGATATGACAGGGCTTTATCCAGCCAATCAGCGGGGAATAATAAATGGAGCATGAATTTTAACTCCGTAGATTAAATATACGAACTAATTCGAGTGTTAATGTACCATGTGTTGAAAACTTTTGCCATATCACAAGAATAATCAATCAGAGGATGGATAAAACGAAATATTTCTTCTATAAAATATTCATTAATTTTTATTGGCCGCTGATTGAATTGATATGACAGGGCTTTAACCAGCCAATCAGCGTGGTATAGTAAATGGAGCATAATATTTTAGCTCGGTAGATTAAATATACAAAATAATTCGAGTGTTAATGTGCCATGTGTTGAAGACTTTTGCCATGCTACAAGATTAACCAATCAGAGGCTGGATAAAACGAAATATTTCTTTTATAAAATATTCATTAATTTTTATTGGCCGCTTTCATCCCTGGCCACCCATCCCCAGGCCCCCCAACTATGCTTTGTATATATTCCGCTTTATGCGTCCATCGGGGCTCAAAAATCATTCATTTTGGTTAGCAGCCCCGTAAAATAAAGATATTTTCTCTCTATTGGCCGCTGATTGAATTGATATGACAGGGCTTTAACCAGCCAATCAGCATGATATAGTAAATGGAGCATAATATTTTAGCTCGGTAGATTAAATATACAAACTAATTCGAGTGTTAATGTGCCATTTATTGAAGTCTCGTCCCATGTCACAAGAATAGCCAATCAGAGGATGGATAAAACGAACAATTTCTATTATAATATATTCATTAATTTTTATTGGCCCTTTGATTGAACTGAGATGACACGACTTTAACCAGCCAATCAGCATGATATAGTAAATGGAGCATAATTTCTTAGCTCGGTAGATTAAATATACGAACTAATTCGAGTGAATGTGCCATGTGTTGAAGACTATTGCCATGCCACAAGATTAACCAATCAGAGGCTGGATAAAACGAAATATTTCTTTTATAAAATATTCATTTATTTTCATTGGCCCGCTGATTAAACTGATATGACAGGGCTTTAACCAGCCAATCAGCGGGGAATAATAAATGGAGCATGAATTTTAACTCGGTAGATTAAATATACGAACTAATTCGAGTGTTAATGTACCATTTATTGAAGTCTCGTCCCATGTCACAAGAATAGCCAATCAGAGGATGGATAAAACGAACAATTTCTATTATTAATTTTTATTGGCTCTTTGATTGAACTGAGATGACACGAATTTAACCAGACAATCAGCGTGGTATAGTAAATGGAGTATGATTTCTTAGCTCGGTAGATTAAAATATAAATAAATTCGAGTGTTAATGTGCCATGTGTTAAGCTCTTGTGCCATGTCACAAGAATAACCAATCAGCGGATGGAAATAACGAACGATTTCTATTAAAATATATTCATTAATTTTCATTGGCCCGCTGATTAAACTGATATGACAGGGCTTTATCCAGCCAATCAGCGGGGAATAATAAATGGAGCATGAATTTTAACTCCGTAGATTAAATATACGAACTAATTCGAGTGTTAATGTACCATGTGTTGAAAACTTTTGCCATATCACAAGAATAATCAATCAGAGGATGGATAAAACGAAATATTTCTTCTATAAAATATTCATTAATTTTTATTGGCCGCTGATTGAATTGATATGACAGGGCTTTAACCAGCCAATCAGCGTGGTATAGTAAATGGAGCATAATATTTTAGCTCGGTAGATTAAATATACAAAATAATTCGAGTGTTAATGTGCCATTTATTGAAGTCTCGTCCCATGTCACAAGAATAACCAATCAGAGGATGGATAAAACGAACAGTTTCTATTATAATATATTCATTAATTTTTATTGGCTCTTTGATTGAACTGAGATGACACGAATTTAACCAGACAATCAGCGTGGTATAGTAAATGGAGTATGATTTCTTAGCTCGGTAGATTAAAATATAAATAAATTCGAATGTTAATGTGCCATGTGTTAAGCTCTTGTGCCATGTCACAAGAATAACCAATCAGCGGATGGAAATAACGAACGATTTCTATTAAAATATATTCATTAATTTTCAATGGCCCGCTGATTAAACTGACATGACAGGGCTTTAACCAGCCAATCAGCGGGGAATAATAAATGGAGCATGAATTTTAACTCGGTAGATTAAATATACGAACTAATTCGAGTGTTAATGTGCCATGTGTTGAAGACTTTTGCCATGCTACAAGATTAACCAATCAGAGGCTGGATAAAACGAAATATTTCTTTTATAAAATATTCATTAATTTTTATTGGCCGCTTTCATCCCTGGCCACCCATCCCCAGGCCCCCCAACTATGCTTTGTATATATTCCGCTTTATGCGTCCATCGGGGCTCAAAAATCATTCATTTTGGTTAGCAGCCCCGTAAAATAAAGATATTTTCTCTCTATTGGCCGCTGATTGAATTGATATGACAGGGCTTTAACCAGCCAATCAGCATGATATAGTAAATGGAGCATAATATTTTAGCTCGGTAGATTAAATATACAAACTAATTCGAGTGTTAATGTGCCATTTATTGAAGTCTCGTCCCATGTCACAAGAATAGCCAATCAGAGGATGGATAAAACGAACAATTTCTATTATAATATATTCATTAATTTTTATTGGCCCTTTGATTGAACTGAGATGACACGACTTTAACCAGCCAATCAGCATGATATAGTAAATGGAGCATAATTTCTTAGCTCGGTAGATTAAATATACGAACTAATTCGAGTGAATGTGCCATGTGTTGAAGACTATTGCCATGCCACAAGATTAACCAATCAGAGGCTGGATAAAACGAAATATTTCTTTTATAAAATATTCATTTATTTTCATTGGCCCGCTGATTAAACTGATATGACAGGGCTTTAACCAGCCAATCAGCGGGGAATAATAAATGGAGCATGAATTTTAACTCGGTAGATTAAATATACGAACTAATTCGAGTGTTAATGTACCATTTATTGAAGTCTCGTCCCATGTCACAAGAATAGCCAATCAGAGGATGGATAAAACGAACAATTTCTATTATTAATTTTTATTGGCTCTTTGATTGAACTGAGATGACACGAATTTAACCAGACAATCAGCGTGGTATAGTAAATGGAGTATGATTTCTTAGCTCGGTAGATTAAAATATAAATAAATTCGAGTGTTAATGTGCCATGTGTTAAGCTCTTGTGCCATGTCACAAGAATAACCAATCAGCGGATGGAAATAACGAACGATTTCTATTAAAATATATTCATTAATTTTCATTGGCCCGCTGATTAAACTGATATGACAGGGCTTTATCCAGCCAATCAGCGGGGAATAATAAATGGAGCATGAATTTTAACTCCGTAGATTAAATATACGAACTAATTCGAGTGTTAATGTACCATGTGTTGAAAACTTTTGCCATATCACAAGAATAATCAATCAGAGGATGGATAAAACGAAATATTTCTTCTATAAAATATTCATTAATTTTTATTGGCCGCTGATTGAATTGATATGACAGGGCTTTAACCAGCCAATCAGCGTGGTATAGTAAATGGAGCATAATATTTTAGCTCGGTAGATTAAATATACAAAATAATTCGAGTGTTAATGTGCCATTTATTGAAGTCTCGTCCCATGTCACAAGAATAACCAATCAGAGGATGGATAAAACGAACAGTTTCTATTATAATGTATTCATTAATTTTTATTGGCTCTTTGATTGAACTGAGATGACACGAATTTAACCAGACAATCAGCGTGGTATAGTAAATGGAGTATGATTTCTTAGCTCGGTAGATTAAAATATAAATAAATTCGAGTGTTAATGTGCCATGTGTTAAGCTCTTGTGCCATGTCACAAGAATAACCAATCAGCGGATGGAAATAACGAACGATTTCTATTAAAATATATTCATTAATATTCATTGGCCCGCTGATTAAACTGATATGACAGGGCTTTAACCAGCCAATCAGCGGGGAATAATAAATGGAGCATGAATTTTAACTCCGTAGATTAAATATACGAACTAATTCGAGTGTTAATGTACCATGTGTTGAAAACTTTTGCCATATCACAAGAATAATCAATCAGAGAATGGATAAAACGAAATATTTCTTCTATAAAATATTCATTAATTTTTATTGGCCGCTGATTGAATTGATATGACAGGGCTTTAACCAGCCAATCAGCGTGGTATAGTAAATGGAGCATAATATTTTAGCTCGGTAGATTAAATATACAAACTAATTCGAGTGTTAATGTGCCATTTATTGAAGTCTCGTCCCATGTCACAAGAATAACCAATCAGAGGATGGATAAAACGAACAGTTTCTATTATAATATATTCATTAATTTTTATTGGCCCTTTGATTGAACTGATATGACACGACTTTAACCAGACAATCAAGGTGGTATAGTAAATGGAGTATGACTTCTTAGCTCGGTAGATCAAAATATAAATAAATTCGAGTGTTAATGTGCCATGTGTTAAGCTCTTGTGCCATGTCTCAAGAATAACCAATCAGCGGATGGAAATAACGAACGATTTCTATTAAAATATATTCATTAATATTTATTGGCAGCTAATTAAACTGATATGACCAGTGCTGTAGTGGAGGGTATACGGGGGTATACGCCGTATACCCTATGCTTTTAAAATTTAGATAGCGTATACCTAGTGGTTTTACTTGAAAATAGCGTATACCCTATGATTTTGTTCAAATTTTTTATTAAAAATTTATTATTTTCTTTCTTTGTAATAGTAAAAAAAAAATGATGATAAAAATTGTACTGAAAAATTGCAAAAAAATTTCAAATTAACAATTCACACAAAATATTTCATTCATTTAGTGAAAAATTTATTGGGAAAAATATATCAACTATATTCAAATTAATAATCAAACAAGCCTCCTTTAACGAAAAACGGAAAACGAATATAACCGAACCTTTAATTTTTGAAAATGGTAATTTTGTTTAAAACCACAATGAAATGAAAACTTTAAAAACTTTCCTAATATTTAAAAGTTATTATGTTTGTGCTTAATAGAAAATATGTTAAAAAATTAAAGTTTAAATAAAAATAAAGTTATATTTTCTGATGTTAAAATCATTTACAAAAAAAAGTAAAAACGACTTCTTCAAGATAGATGTTCTCTTATTACCAATGCTGTATTTATCCAGCAGTGATGTAAACTAATACATAAACAATTTGGTTTTCGATTTAAAACGATTTTCTTCTAATTCTATACAATTGAAAATATATTTGAATTTTATCAAATACTACGTTATTGTGGACGTTAATTTTGCATATTCTTTAGTTTATTTGAAGTTAGCAAAAGCTGTTGACAAAATAACATTGATTTTCAAAAAAATATAATTTTGAAAACTTCTTTAAGTAAGTTTATTGATACTGGCTTAAAAGCTTATTTAAATTGTTTTTAATTGTTGATGAAAAGTTGGTGTTTGTTTTTTAAAAAAATAAATAAAATAAAGATTTTATTCAAAACAAATCGATTAAGTAAGTATCTAAATTTTGTTAATGTTAAAATAAGTGAAATTTAAATTTTCTGTACTTATACTAGCTTTCGAAAATAACTCTTCTGTTTAATTATGGACCGCTGGTTGAAGACAGGAAATTTATGTACTAAAAGAAGTTTGGAGGTAGAAGAAGATGCAGAAAAGAATGAACTAGAAGAAGCTGTTAAAAGAAATAAAATCATTGTTGGTACATCAAATGCAAGTACTATCTCAAAAAGAGCTGATATATTGATCAATAGTTCACCAGAGAAAATGAATGACCAGGATTCCAAATTTAAAGTTTGGAATGATTCCCAATATATTCAATTTAAGGAAAAGTATCCATGGCTTTCAATTTCCAAAGGTAGACTCGGATGTAACATTTGCGCAAGTGTTAAAACTTTAGGGGCTGCAAAAAGTGAAAGAATTCATATTTCACCAGAATGGAGTAACTACCTAATAGAAGCAGCAGGAAAAGATCGGGCAAGCAAATTATCAAACATTCGAATGAAAATTAAAAAGCATTGTGAGTCTGAAGCTCATAAAATAGCTGAGAATATTAAGAAAGACAGAAAAAAAAATAAATTAGAAGAATATGCAAACAATATGAACATTGAAGTAGAAAATGAAAATATTAAGCTTTTCAGAACTGCTTATAATATCGCTAAAACAAATAGACCATATTCTGATTATGAAAATCATATCACGTTACAAACATTAAATGGCATTAAATTAGGATCGACTCTTCACTCCAGATATTCTGCTACACAAATAATAAACCATATAGCCTGCGAAATGCGGAAAATGCTTGTTGCGAAGATTTTGTCAACAAATTCAAAAATTACTATACTAATTGATGAATCAACAACCTTAAGTAATGAATCAACTTTGGTCATTTTCTTGAAAGCATATTTAGGAGGAGAAAGTATTGATTATATTTTCTTTGATTTGTGTGAATTACAATGCCAAGACTCAGAAAATATTGAAAAAGAGCTTTTGAATACTTTGTATAAACATGGGTTGAACGAAGAATATTTAAAAGAAAATTGGATAGCAATTGCGACTGATGGGGCAAGTGTCATTGTAGGAAGACATTCGGGAGTCGTAACTCGACTTAAGCAAAAGTTTGCAAAACTTTTTGCATGGCACTGCCTCAACCATAGATTAGAGCTTTCTGTTGGCGATACTATCAAAGAGGTCCGCGGAATCAACCATTTTAAAGCTTTTATGGACAAACTGTATTCATTATATAGCCAATCTCCCAAAAATTGTCGTGCTCTGGAGGAAGCTTGCCATGAATTAGGAACAAGATTTGCTAAAGTGGGTCGAATTTTAGGAGTACGATGGATTTCAAGTAGTTTTAGAACAATAAAAACCGTCTGGGAGTCATACGAGTCATTGCACCATCATTTCAAATCATTAACAGATCTCGATTCCACATATCAAGGGTTATTAAGAAGATTGGAGAGTCCAGAATTTATATTAGATTTAGGTTTAATGTACGACACGCTTCAGGAAATGTCAATGTTGTATTTAGAGCTGCAGTCTAGAACAACTACTTTACAAAAGGCGGAACATATAATAAAGAGAACAATTTGAGTCATAGAAAGCTTCAAAACATCACCAGGAGAAAAAAGCTTGCTAGCTCTTGAAGGGGCAGAAAACTTAGTTTCCTAAAGGAGCGTAACATTAGTTCCCAATGCCAAAATTATTCCGATTGATAGAAAAAAAATTTCTTCTAAGTATAATAGAAAAGTTAAAATTAAGGTTGTGTACAGAATCAAATGAAGATAATGAGCAATTAATTAAGGATATTTCAGCTCTAGAACCAAACAATTTTGACGCAGAAAATGTTCGATATGGAGAGGTCGAAATGAGACGTATTTGTCGAAGGTTTAACTTAGATGAAATGAAATGCATTAACGGCGTGAGAGATTTTGTTGATGATAAAAACAATGTTCCCGAAACACTTCAACCATTTTTCAGTGCAATTTCAACATTGCCCTGTTCAACAGCTGAATGTGAACGAGGTTTCAGCCTGATGAATGATATAATAACAAACTTGCGGACTTCTTTGCTAATATCAAACGTTTCGAACTTAATGTTCATAAATTCAAATGGACCACCAATCGAAATGTTTCAGCCGAAAAAATACGTTCAATCATGGCTTTTACATCATAGATCATCTACTGACACTAGATCAAGAGTTTGTGCCAGAAAAAATACAGATGCATCTCGGCAGTCATTATGGGACATTTTTATGTAAAAGTTGTATGTAATATTTTACGTCTTTTTTCAAATAAAAATATAATTAAAAATAACCTTGTTTATTTTTACCAAAAATTTATATTCTCAAGCGTATACCCTATGCTAATTTTACGACTACAGCACTGGATATGACACGACCTCAAACAGCCAATCAGCGTGGTATAGTAAATGTAGCATGATTTCATAGTTCGGTAGAATGAATCTACGAACTAATTCGAGTGAATGTGCCATGTGTTGAAGACTATTGCCATGCCACAAGATTAACCAATCAGAAGCTGGATAAAACGAAATATTTCTTTTATAAAATATTCATTAATTTTCATTGGCCCGCTGATTAAACTGATATGACAGGGCTTTAACCAGCCAATCAGCGGGGAATAATAAATGGAGCATGAATTTTAACTCCGTAGATTAAATATACGAACTAATTCGAGTGTTAATGTACCATGTGTTGAAAACTTTTGCCATATCACAAGAATAACCAATCAGAGGATGGATAAAACGAAATATTTCTTTTATAATATAATCATTAATTTTTATTGGCCCGCTGATTAAACTGATATGACAGGGCTTTAACCAGCCAATCAGCATGGTATAGTAAATGGAGCATAATATTTTAGCTCGGTAGATTAAATATACAAACTAATTCGAGTGTTAATGTGCCATTTATTGAAGTCTCGTCCCATGTCACAAGAATAGCCAATCAGAGGATGGATAAAACGAACAATTTATATTATAATATATTCATTAATTTTTATTGGCCCTTTGATTGAGCTGATATGACACGACTTTAACCAGACAATCAGCGTGGTATAGTAAATGAAGTATGACTTCTTAGCTCGGTAGATTAAAATATAAATAAATTCGAGTGTTAATGTGCCATGTGTTAAGCTCTTGTGCCATGTCACAAGAATAACCAATCAGCGGATGGAAATAACGAACGATTTCTATTAAAATATATTCATTAATATTTATTGGCCGCTGATTAAACTGATATGACACGACCTTAAACAGCCAATCAGCGTGGTATAGTAAATGCAGCATGATTTCATAGTTCGGTAGAATGAATCTACGAACTAATTCGTGTTTTAATGTGTCATGTGTTGAAGTCTTTTGCCATGCCTCAAGGTCTACCTATCAGGGGATGGATAAAACGGAATAATATGTTTATAATAAATGCATTAAATTTTATTGGCCCGCAATGACACGACTTTTACCAGCCATTCAGCGTGTTATAGTAAATGGAGTATGATTTCTTAGCTCGGTAGATAAAATATACGAACTAATTCGAGTGCTAATGTGCCATGTGTTAAGGTCTTGTGCCATGTTACAAGAATAATCAATCAGAGGATGTATGAAACGAACTATTTCTATTATAATATATTCATTAATTTTAATTGGCCCTCTGTTCGAACTGATATGACACGACTTTAACCAGCCAATCAGTAAATGGAGTATAATTTCTTTGCTCGGTAGATTAAATATACAAACCAATTCGAATGTTAATGTGCCATGTCACAAGAATAACCAATCAGATATGGATAAAAACGGAATATATCTATTATAATATATTCATTCATTTTTATTGGCCCGCTAATTGAACTGATATGACACGACTTTAACCAGTCAATCAGCGTGATATAGTAAATGGAGCATGATTTCTTAGCTCGGTAGATTAAATATACAAACCAATTCGAGTGTTAATGTGCCGTGTGTTAAAGTCTTTTCCCATGTCACAAGAATATCCAATCAGACGTTGGATAAAACGAACTATTTCTATTAAAATATATTCAATAATTTTTATTGGCCCACTGATTAAACTGATATAACACGACTTTAACCAGCCGATCAGGGTGGTATAGTAAATGGAGTATGATTTCCTAGCCCGGTAGATTAAATATAGAAATTAATTCGAGTGTTAATGTGTTAAGGTCTTGTGTCATATCACAAGAATAACCAATCAGAGGATGGATAAAACGAACAATTTCTATTATAATATATATATAAAATGAAAGGACCTAAAAGCACGAGTGTTTCTTTTATACATAATACAAACTTCTACTGTCCTTACTCCGATGAAAAAATTAAAGTGGGAGGGTTTGGCTCATCTCAGTGGTGAACCCTCCCAGCGGTTTCGCCAATTTAATCCACCAGACCGCTTTTAAGAGCTTTAATACTGTATTTGACGATTCTGCTTATATACGCAGCACTGAAGGGTGGAATCTCAGAAATGGGTTTCAAGACCACCCTTTCCACCCTTCAGTGCTGCGTATATGAGTAGAATCGTCCTATAAAGTATTAGAGCTCTTAAAGCGGGCTTTTGGATTAAATTGGCGAAACCGCTGGGAGGGTTCACCACTGATAAGCCAAGCCCTCCCACTATAATTTTTTTTATCACAGTAAGGACAGTAGAAGTTTGTATCATGTATAAAAGAAACATTCGTGCTTTAAGATCCTTTCATTTTATATGTATGGATGGCGCGTTATTGCTTTGTATTATAATATATGGATTAATTTTTATTGGCCCGCTGATTAAACTGATATGAAACGACTTTAACCAGCCAATCAGAGTGGTATAATTAATGGAGCTCGATATCTTAGCTCGGTAGATTAAATATACGAACTAATTCGTGCTTTAAATTAAGAATAGGAGTTTAGAATCTGTGTGATTTCATTCTTTGAATTTTTTAAAAAGTGAAAAATGAAACAAAATTTTTATTTAAATTTATTTTTTTATTCTAGGAATTTTTATATATTTTGAATATCAACATCTGAAATATGACTTTCATATTGTGAATTATAACGGCATAAGGACCGTATTTCCTTCACCGCAAATATTTAGGTTCATATACATTTACTTTATATAATAAAAAGGCATATATTGGATTCAAAAATAAAAATATTATTTGCCATAATTTCGGTTGGCTGAACCCCAACCTTTGTCAAGGCATCATATATTTTTAAATAAACAAACACAGCGCCGCATAGTGTTATAATATCACAGTTGAAATATTTTTTTAAAAATACAAAGGAGGTAGAGGAGGGGCAAATTTGTGCATGAAATTTTTAAATAAATATATCAATCAGGATCAGTTAAATATATTATAATATTAATGGAGAAAAAATAATAAGGTCTTTCCTAAATATAAAAATATTTGTATTAAGTACATAAAATATAATTCAATAATATAAATATAAATTATTAAGAGATAATTGTAAAAATATACGTAAGTTATCTATTAAAACATTTGAAAATATATAAAAAATTATTTGAACAATACTATAGGACATTCTGAAAAATAAATCTATAAAATGTGTATTTTAAAAATTCATTTCACATTTTTATGGAGATCTATTTATTTATAAGTAAAAATATTATTTTATAAAAAATGTATTAAAATAGAATAAAAACAATTTAGGGTGAAATATGAGAAAATCAAATAAAATTTTTAAACTAAAAATGCCTAATGTATTTTAACTCTTGTCTTTTTAAGCAATAAATTTGAAAATAATTAAACAAGTGGTGCGTTTCATTTACAAGTTTTTCACTAAGTGTGAAAATATTTTAATTTTAATTGGTTAATATTTATTTTAAATTGACCTATTATATACCTTTTTTAAAAGGAGAGATGCCGTCTTTTTAATTACATAATATTGCTTTTTTTCACTTTAATTAATTTTAAAATATTTTAGTAATAACCGCAGATTCTCAATTTTTTGTAAGTCACCTATATTCCAAAAAATACGACAATAAATGCAGACGCCTACCTGTAACCTATTCTGTAATTTGCGCTTTAGAATAAAATTAAAGCAAGCAGACAATTGACCAACGGTATCCTATTGTTATACGTTAACACTCGTCACCACTCTGCGTCGAATACACAAGATGTGCTCTCATCTTCCAGGTGAAAGTTTATCAATAATTCTTCAATCAGCTTGAAAATCTCACTCTGCAAAAACTTTCACTTGTTTGGGCCGTTCAAGAAAGCTTTAAAGAGAACGAACTTCAAGTCGGATTCTGAGTTTAAAGAGCTGTTCAGGCTTGGCAAAGAAAATAAGCCAAATATTTATTCGAATCTGTAATAATTAAACTCGTGAGCAAATATATAGAAAACGTGCAATAAATGGTGGTAATAATGTTTAAAAACGAGATTGTAACTCGTTTCGGGTTTAATTCCCGTTTTGATATATAGACATATAACCATCATATATTCACTTAAATTATTGTAGATCTAACTTATATATATTAATTATATATTCGATTTAAATATATAACAATATATTTTAAAATATAAAAAAACTTTCGCAATCATTTTTTAAATTAAAAACAGCGCGAGCTTTCGAGCTCTCGTTCTTCAACAGGCTCACTGCTCACTCTTAATTGTAATTTTGCCTGAGCGAGAGCTCGAAAGTTCGCACTGTTTTTAATAAAAGAAACGTATTGCGAACGGCTTTTGATATTTTATAATAGTAAATCTCAATTTTCTATATCTGAATATAGAAGCATAGGACGCCTCTCCCGTCAAAATAAACGTCAAAACCTGAAGCCATCTATTGACCGCCCCCGCAACTAGCGGCCTTGGGTCGGTGACAAAGCCACAACATTAGCTTTGGCAAACTGAGAAGCGTCCACATAGAGACCATGGTTTCGGGCTAATGACCCTCGTCAATAGATGGAGTCAGGTTTTGACGTTTATTTTGACGGGAGAAGCGCCCTATACTTCTATGGATCAATTTCCTCCCGGCATATTTCCATCTATATATATATATAATCACAATGAAATAATCACAAATATATGACAAAAAATCAAAGAAATTAGTGGAATGACTTCAAATATAGTATTCTATTAATTCCTAAATGACTAAGACATATCAAAATAATTAATATAAAATTAAAAAAAGAAGTTCAAATAATTATTTGTCAAATTTATCTTAGTCAAATTATAGAGATTAGCAAAAAGAAAAATATGTGGAATTAAAATTTCTGTACATATGTATATTAACAAAATTTAATTTATCAATATTATAATTAAGTAAATAAATATATAATAAGAGAGAGATATTTTGCTTATTTGAATTATGTTTAAACATTTCTCTCTAAACTATACATTTAAATTAGTTTTATAAATTTGTGAGGTTATTTAAATTCAACATAAATAATTAAAATATATGTCACATATAATTTTAATTACAAGGTTGACCCAAAAGTTCGTAAACACTTGCAAAAAATTGAAATACCAATATTATCTGCCGTTATGTATAATGACTTTGTATAATGTAATTGTATTATGTATTATATTATGTATTCGCCGTAATGAAATTATTCGCGTAAAGTAATAAGAAAAACAACGTTTTAAGAAAAACGCGAACTTTTAGGATAACTTTATATAATAATGAAAATATCATTTTTTCCAATGGATTATCAAATACGTATAATAGTGAGCCACCGGGAAGTATGGAGAGACCATGTGGCCCACACTCAGTAGAGGAAAGCATTAAAGGAGGAAGTATGGAGAGACCATGTGGCCCACCCTCAGTAGAGGAAGGCATTGAAGGAAGAAGTATGGAGAGACCATGTGGCCCACCCTCAGTATAGGAAGGCATTGAAGGAGGAAGTATGGAGAGACCATGTGGCCCACCCTCAGTAGAGGAAGGCATTGAAGGAGGAAGTATGGAGAGACCATGTGGCCCACCCTCAGTAGAGGAGGGCATTGAAGGAGGAATAGCGAGTCTATTTTATTCTCCTACATATATATAAGTGTCCGTACCTAGTATTTATACGTTTTAATGGCTCCACATTTTTCGTAATAACAAATTATTTTTTACGCTTAAGTTTCTTTTAAAATAGAACGATGTTCTTCAAATATAATAAAAATAACAATATGTATATTTTTATTGTGAATAAGCGAGCTATCGAGCAAAGAAGCTCTTCTTCTGGCTCAACTTAGCTTAATTTTAAATAACCTTAAATAATTTTACTCAATTAACACAATGTTCTACTACCCCTAATGCTATAATAAATAATGGGAAGGCCTGTTTCATCAATAGTTAACCCTTCTAGTGATTTCACCAGCTTAACAACGGTTTCTTATTGGGTATTTAATTAGATATTTATAGTTTTAAATCGCTATAAATGTTAATTCAAATAAGATTAGTATTTATGACTTAGATACACACGTGTGAAGGCCTAGGTTTTGGCACATGTATGAAAGGCTAAAGCTCGAGGAGAACGGTGTAAATATCTACGAATTTATCCGTCGAATGTGTGGCGAGCTAATGCCATAGTAAATACCTATAAACCAAGTAAGGTTTATGTTATTAGAGATAAAACTTCCTTCTCCTTTACCCCAGTTTTATTGACTGTTAGTTATCAGAATATAGCTATGTATTAATTTTCTATAAGTTTGGCGGTAAATATATATGTTTGAAAATTTTAAATAATTAAGCATTTTAAAATAATATATATATTATAATCGTTGCATTATTATTGTAACGTAGAAAATCAGAAAATATAAAAACACCTTAGGATGACACAGCAATGTATTTTAGTTAAGAACAAATTAACATTTATAAAAAAGCAGAGAAGCAATGAGGGAAGTTTAGAGAGTGGGAAAAAAAAAGAATAAATGATCTATTAATAAAATAATAAATATATTGCTTCAATATTTATTTTTAAATCACAAAATTTACTGCCATCTATTGACTTATTCAGAACTACTGATATTCTTGTTTATATTCTAATTCAGAGTCATATATAGAATACAAGGAGAATCGTATATCGTTATATTTGAATTAAATATATTTAAACGAAACTCTATTTTCTAATCAATAAACATACTATTGAAGCATCTCTGTTTCAGCCGGAATATATTTATTACGTCAACACAATTCGAGAAAATATTTTGTAATTGTTAGTATAAAGAACACGGGTCAAATATTTCGAAATATTTCAAAGCTTGGTATCAACTTTATTTTTATTGAGAAGCAGAAAAATTATGTTGACGTCGAATGGTCAATGAAATGCAACCTCTGTTGACCACAGAGAGAGTCTCTTCTTCCCAAGAGATATAAAGCTTGTCTGTTATATTTATATTTTGGATAATAATTATCTTACAATGTAGATATTAATTATTTGTATCAATCCAAATTTAAGGAAAATTATTGTTTATTGAATATGTGAATATAAATCTTGCGGAAAATATATACATACTAACCTCTCTTAAGCGGAGTGTAAGGCGGGAAGATGTCAAACGCGGTGTACATCAAGCTGTTCTCTTAATTTAATTTTATTTTGCCCTTATACGATATACATTCATCATAAACCAATGTATATTTTTACCTGATTCCATCCTTAAAAAATAATAATTTGGTTATAATTTACATAGTAGCTGGAAAAATCGATGTTTAACTATTCACATATTGATATATGATTTTTTTCTGCTGGCTCTCTGCTTCATTTCCAGATGTATTGTGTAAGTCTTCGGAGAGAATGATGGAAATCCAAACTCTAACAGAAGAGATTATATGAAATTCATGGTATTTATAATTAATAAATATGTTTATTTCTATTGCTTTATTATATATTTTTGGGATAAAATGATTCGAATGATAGATACATACGGTAGCTATAGGCAAGAAATGTATATTGTTTTATCTGCGATCGATTTTCCTTATTGGGGATTATCATTATGATTTAGTACGATAGTTATTTGTATTATTTGCCCAATTATTTCTTCGTATAAAACATTAAAGCATAAGGTTGATGATGCATTAGAATATATCTCCAAAGAATTAATATTTTTAAAGTATGTGTTTGTTTTATATAGTTTTATATATATAATGAGAGGCGAAGTCTTTTTTTATGAATACCTAGTAATGAATCTATTCTTTATAAAGGCTGTTCAATTAATTTAAATTAATGCAATATCGAACTTTGTAGCTGTGGTTCTCTAAATTTATAAAAGACTAGCGGACGTACCCGGCTTCGCCCGGGTTTTACCCGAGTAAAGGTTTGTCTAACGAATCTCTCGATAAAATGAACATTTTTTCCCGGTCCCTTGAAAAATACTCGATAAGTTGAATAAAATCAATATTAATTGGTTCCCTCGGTAATTGGAAGTTAAAGGAATAGTATCTTGCCTTGGAATTGGATCATTATTCTTGTATGGATGCACCCGGCTTCACCCGGGTTTTACCCGAGTAAGGTTTGTCTAACGAATCTCTCGATAAAGTGAACATTTTTTCCCTGTCCCTTTAAACATAGTCGATAAGTTGAATAAAATCAATATTAATTGGTTCCCTCGGTAATTGGAGCTAAAGGAATAGTATCTTGCCTTGGAATTGTATCATTATTCTTGTCTCAAATAAATTGCCGTGTCATCCTGAATTTTGTCTTTCCTAATTTTCTACATTACAAAATCATCGTTTCATAATGATAATATTTAGAGCAGATTGTTGAATTATAACAGATAAATTAGAATATCTTGATTATTTTAAGGCGAAAAGTTATTTCAAAAATTTTATTTGTTAGAAACCTTCCCAGTACTATACTAAATAACTTCCCAAAGTTTCATCGTGTTCCAATGAGTGGTTTGGTCAGGCATAAAGGACAGACAGAGACACATACATTCATTTATATATATATATATAAATAAATTATAACGGAATGCGTGGTGTTTTCTATATTATAAAAGTTGAATTATAGAGCAGTATTTTCTAAACCTTTATAAAATATATATTATAACGGAACGTATGGTGTTATCAATATTATAAAATATGAACTATAGAGCAGTATTTATCTATACATTTATATAATATATATTATAACGGAATGTGTGGTGGTGTTCTATATATCATAAAAGTTAAACTATAGAGCAGTATTCATCTACACTCATAAAAGATAAATTATAATAGAATGATTCTCTACATCACAAAAGCCACTAACCTCAAATATTAAATATTGCTACTGATACCAAACCTATAAATTGAGGAAGAATTGAGCAGAAAATGTGCACCAGTAGATAATTGCTAACAGCAAAATTTCCTGAAAGAATGCAGCATTCCGGTATATTGATAGGTGTCCTGAGGTTTTTCTTTTGAATTTTTAAAATGATTTTTAAAAATAAATATAATTTGGACGAAGCCCCTAAAGAATCTTAGGCCTCGCGCATGATTACACCTCTTGGGGCAAAAAAGGTGGAAAGAAAGAGAACGCGTTATGACCTGGAATTATTCAGCTGTTCAAGAATAAATCAATGCGAACGTTGATTTTAAATTAAAAACCTCTCTAACCCCAACTAATTAAAATAGAATATAATTTCCATTATTATTATTTGGACAATAACCAGACTGAAACTTTAAGTTTTATTATTAATATAAAATATACACATTATTTTCATTATATATATTAATGAAATCTTATATATGTTATATGATAAAGAAAGTATAGATTTTAAAAGATGTGAAATATTTTAATTTGAATACGTCATTGCATAAATTCGATAATATTTTATAGATAAATATATATAAAATGAAATAATTTAAAAGCACGAATGTTTTTTTTATACATAATACAAACTTCATAATACAAGCTAAATATATATTCATTATTTTATGCACAGAATAACACTTTTATCATTATATTCTCCTACTCAGTAAATTCCCTTATTCCCTCTCTGGGTTATTACAAATTTGTTTTTATGCATCAAATAAATTGTTGTTTCATTCTGAGAGTTGTCTTTCCTAATTTTCTACGAGCCATTGTAATTCGATATATACTCTCTTTAATATAGATCTGGAGATGGAGATTACATTTGGCCGGATTTAATAATTCTATAGAAAACTGGGTACCTCGATCAGAGGAGGAAATATTTTTGCTATATCATTACATTTAGTTATATATCATAAATTAAATATATGTGAATCTCCTAGATATTAATTAAATAATGCAACAGATTCCTGGTATTGATTTTTTTTTTTCATTTTATCATAGCATTCTCAAGCTTTTGGGCATTTATGCCCTTCGATGGGAGTACAAAATGAACACTAATGAAAGCCGTTAGACACTAACTAATTTATATATATATATATATATATACGTGCATATATTTCTTTAGCAACCATCTTTGTCTATTAGAACCCGAAAATCCAACCTCCGGTGAGAGAACACCTCCCTGAGATTCCCCTTTTGAAATCACAAATGACACCAACAAACAAACAAACAAAAAAAAACAATACCTCAGGTGAGAGGACACTCTCTTGAGACCGCTTTTCTAAATTAAAACATGACTTGAGCCAACCCAACGTCCAATGAGAGAATACCTCCACATGCGACCACCTATGTGAAAACGAAAATGAGTCAAGCATTCAATGAGACCACTTCCCTAAGCGATCACGCTTATGAATTGAAAAATTACTTGAGCCAACTCAACCTCTTATGAATGATCACCTATTTGGTATAGAAATTGATTTGAATTTTTTAAACCCATCATCAGGGCGACCCCAAATTTGTGAAATAAAAAAAAATGCTTAAGCCAGATAATTTCAACCTCCAATAATAAACCAACTTCTTGAGCGACCATCTTTGCGATATCAAAAATGAATTGAAGCCAAACAACCTAGCCTCCAATGAAAATACCTCCCTAAGCGACCACCTTTGGGAAAGCGAAAATAAGGCGTCTAAAAACTCAATAATCAATGAGAGAATTACCTCCCTGAGTGACCACACTTGTGAAATAAAAAAATGACTTGAACCGAAATGACCCTACTTCCAAAAAGATAGACCATTTCCTGAGTGACAACTTTGAAGAATAAAAATGGATTTTTTTTAGCACAAACCCAACGTTTATAGAGCGACCACTTCCTTAAGCAATCATTTCACGAAATCAAAAATCAATAGAGCCCAATATAACCACCTCCCTGCGGGCCAACCTTCATAAAATCAAAATAACTTAAACCGAACTAACCCATCATTCGATGGGAGACGAATACCCTTAGCGATAACCTTTGTGTCATAAAATGACTTTAGCCAAACAAATGAAGCATTCAATGTGACGCAATAATCCTTGAAGGATTATCTTTGTGAAATCAAATATTTTATCTGCCTAAAAAAACTCAACCTTCAATTAGAGGTCTCCTCTCTAGACGACAAGTCAAAAGATTACACCGAGAAAATACAACCTATGGGGAAACCACATCCCAGAGCGATCACCTTTTAAAATGACCCGAACAAACCCAAACTTCAATGAGAGGCCAACTCCCTGAACGATCCACTTTTGTAAAATCAAAAATGACTTGAGGAAGAATATTCCAACCTCTAAAGATATATCAAATCGCTAAGAGGACATTTTTATTAAATCAAAAATTACTTGAAACTAAAAAAGGTCAACTGTAGGTGAAAGATCACCTTCCTGATAGACCACATTTCAAATTTAAAAACGGCCTGAGGCGAACAAATCACCTCCGGTGGATGACCCTTTACTTGAGCGAATATTTTCTTAATCCAAAAACGACTTTAGTCGAAAAACACATTATTCATTGAGATCACATCCCTGAGCGACAGAGTTATGAAATGAAAAATAACTTAACCTCGATCAACCCAATCTTAAATGAGAAACCTCCCCCTTTATGCAATAACAAACAACGGGGCTATAAAACTTAATATTAAATAAAAGACCACATGCCTGACCGACCTCCATTGTGGGATAATTATTTATATGAAACCACCTTCCTAAGCGACAACCTATGTGATATCGAGAATTACTTGAGCCGAACAAACCCAACCTACAATGAGAAACCACCTCCCTGACCTACCAGTGAAATGAAAAATTACATATACCAAAAAATTCAACCTTCAGCAAGAGAACACCTCCTTGAGCGACTACTTTTATTGAATCGAAAATGACTTAAGCCTCGCAGACCAAACTTCAAAAACGAGACCACTTTCCTAAGTTTCAGTATAAGGCTTATATATAAAAGATAAATCCTTTTTCAATAGGCTTTTCTTAACTATAAAATTAATAAAAGAAACTTTCTTACAAAACATTTAGAAAGGATTTATCTTTAAAAAATAATATTTATATGGCTATTTATATTTATTTTAAAGAGTATAAAGTTTATATAAACAGTTTTTAATAATAAATAGATAAAGTTGAATTAAATATATTTGTATTAATTTTATATATATCCAAGTCTTCCTACCTAGAAAAATAGGTTTGATAAAATTAAATACGATATTGGAGAAAAAAAATCATATTTTTTTCAATTGGAAGGTTAAGTAATGAAGCTTTGACACCACCCAGTTATCTCGCTATCTTATATTTAATTACTCAACGTTTGGAAGACTTTCTGTCGTTATCAGGAGATTTGTTTATTGCTCCGAGTTTAGTTGGAGTCTTATCGGTGAATTTGGAAGGCGCCGATTGAGGAGCACGCTACGGTGAGTATTAACGCGAGATGTACTTAAATATAATTCACAACTTGAGAGAAAGCTAAATGGTAAAACAGTACAAAGTGTAGGGAAAAAATGTGCACATAAATGTGCAAAATCGCCTGAGTTGATTAGCACACCATTCAATATAAAAATAGAGAAGGGCTGCATGATATATAAAATAAAAAAACTTGAATTAAATAGCAATTATTATTATTAGCTAAAATAAAATTATATCTCGGGGAATAGCCCTTAACCGTGTCAATAAATCAGCACAATCCCTCGGAATATTTCAACCTAATTACACCTATATATATAATTTCTTATTGTTTTCAAATTTTATGAAAAAATATAAATTTAATTAATATTAAACTATTTATCGTTTTTCAAGTAAAAATTATAATAATATTGTCTCTTTATTTGCCGCCTATATGGTAAAAATGAATGCAATTTGTGTATTATCCATCACATTTTCACATAGTTATAGTTATTTGTGTGTGTGTTATTATAATTATTTTTTAAGATTTGAAAAGGTACGGGGAATTACATCCATATAGCACCATAGCCATACTACAGCCTCCTTATGAAGATATACTAGACCATCTTCATAACTATACTACCGTCCATTGCTAACCGTATTACATACAACCTTTTTGTTTTCATATTAGAACCTATTTAAAGTCATACTATCACCTCTTTTTAGCCATTCAATCACTTATCCTTAGTCATACCTCTTGGATTAGAGAAACCTTTCATCAACATTTTCGTTTTAGTTCCGAAATCCAAAGCTACCTTGAATTAGTAAAACCCCTAGTCTGAGGCTATTGTTTCCGCGTGAGTGTTCCAAATTTGTCAAAGCTAACGCATGGAAAATGTGTTCATAAAAGGCATCGGCGTTACTGCCGCGAAGGTCGAAGATGCATTTTATTTGCTTCGATGTGGTAGGATAGATGGCATTTTTATTGATGGCGGTATTGTTGCCTCTCCTATAGTTGGAATAAATCATTTCGTTCTTTGTTTAAATGCCGAGGATCATTGCCTCGCAAACAATTACTGATAAATAACTCAAGCATCTCTAGGTTTCTATATAATTGATTAAAAATCAATTTATGAATTTTATTATTATTGTTGAAATTCAAACATGCACAACATTTACATTATATGTGAAAAGTAAAAATAATTTTGGATGACTAAAGATATATGGCACCCATATATCATAATGGGAAGATTACGCCGCAATAATGTAGTACTTATTGAAAAATTCATAAACATAAAATTTGAATAAAGAAGCGGAGAGAGAGAGAGAGAGAGAGAGAGAGAGAAGAGTCTATATATCGATAACAACTATTTTCACATATCGATATTCAAATACTAAGATGGACCCCTAATACTAAAATGGAGAAAAATACAAATAGTATAGTCTCTATATATCTAAAATTTATTTTCACAGATCGAAGTTCAAATACAAAGTTGGAGCCTAATACAAAAATGGAGCTTGACACAAAGATGAGCCTATATATCAATAACATATATTTTCACAGATCGATGTTCATATACTGAGATGATTCCTAATATAAGAAGGGTCTATATGTCAACAACACCTATCTTCACAGATCGATGTTCATATACTGAGATGATTCCTAATATAAGAAGGGTCTATATGTCAACAACACCTATCTTCACAGATCGATGTTCATATACTGAGATGATTCCTAATATAAGAAGGGTCTATATGTCAACAACACCTATCTTCACAGATCGATGTTCATATACTGAGATGATTCCTAATATAAGAAGGGTCTATATGTCAACAACACCTATCTTCACAGTTCGATGTTCAAATACGAATATGGTGTCTATATATGAACATCTATTTTCACAGATCGACCTTCAAGTAATAAAATGGCTACAAGCAAAATCATAATTAAGAGGAAATTTTGATCATTATTTAAACACGTATATTTATTTAAATATTTAAATATTAAATATATAAATTTTATAAATATTTTATAAATATAAATTTTAAATATATTTAAATAATATACACTTGTATGTGAAATAGTGAACATATCAATAGAGGGGTATGCTTTAATTTCTACTCCTCTTTTTTTTTCTTTCGTTTTTCACGAATTTATTTATGTAGAAAAATAGTATTATTTAAATATTAATAGGCATATATTTTGTATCTTGAAATGTTTATTTTCCAAAATATTTGTAGCTAGGGAAAAAGATATTTCAGATAGTACTAGAGTACAAAATCAAACATCTCTCTCTCTCTCTCTCTCTCTCTCGCGTGCGGTAGCGTGGCCGAGCGGTCTAAGGCGCTGGTTTAAGGCACCAGTCTCTCTCTCTCTCGGCCGTGCGGCCACGCGGCGCGCGAGCTCCGCGTTCTTCGGGCATGGAGGGCGAGAGAATGGAAGTTAGCAATATGTTTTCAGTATTGGCGGATAGCCAATATGACGGGGAACAGAATGGTGCTATTCTTTCGGTGTTACAACAACGAATGCCGAAATATCGGCGGAAAACAATTCAGTGAAGAATGTTTCAATTTCTGAAACTAACGAGAAGTATGCAAAATCGCCCGTGACAAGCGGCGGATATGCAAATTTGCCTCAATCAAGCCGGAATTGGGCCGACATCGTCGAAAACGATGAAAATTTTGAACAACCCAAAAAGAGAAAGCGTCTGCTTCCTTCGGAAAGTGCGAGTCAGTCTCTGCCTGGTCCATCTCGACAGACGAAAACCACCCGGGACAGCACTACGCCGCGCCAGCCATCGTGCCCTAGGAACACCATCGAGCAAATAAAGGTCTCGAGGCAAATGCTGGCTCAGTGTCGGAGCAAAGCAGCTGCCGGAACCTATGACCAGATGACCTATCTGGAGTTCTCCCCGGAGTTCACCCAAGTAGACTACATCAAGGCTCTGGAAAATAAACTGGGGAAAGGCTGCGTTGTACAGATAGGAAAAGCTTCCGGACAGATCCTAGTTGGCTTCGAGCGGCCTGATATGGCGGAGACGATCATAGAGGATGGTCTGATGATTAAGGGAGCCCTCCTTAAAGCCCTTCCCTACCAAAAGAAGGCAGAAAAAATCACCATCAGCGGTCTCCCATTTGTAATCGAGGACGCCGATATCATCAGGACTCTGAGGCCTTACTGTCAGGTAGTCTCCATCGCCCCTACCGTGAATTCTTCCGGCGGCTACACCTGGCTTGACCTCAAAAAAACTGCGTTCATTCTCATGAACAATGGAAAAAAAATCACAGATCTTCCTAAAAAGATCATTGTGACTGCCAAGGGCGGCTCTGCACTGGCCTACTTGGAGTACGGCTTCCGTTGCTCCAAGTGCTACAGAATGGGACACAAAAGAATGAACTGTCCCCGGATCATCCGGGAGACAAGCACCACCCAACCCTTGAGCCAGACGAGCAGCGTGAAAACCACCGCGCCTGCTCCTAACACCACAGCAGCTGCTTCGCCACCTGCAACATTCTCCCACCCTGCGCCAGTGGCTGCCCCGGCACAGACATCCTCCGCGCCACCTGCTCAAGAGGATATAGCTCTCGAGACTGAGCCCACCACCAGGACCCAGGAAACCTCCACCCAGACAGACCTCAACATCAACAGAGTCGAGAACTCTAGCCATCACAAGATCAAGGATAGATCTAGATCCTTGTCTTCCAAGGCCGGGTCTACGACTCAACTACAGCTTGACACCCTCCTCGAGCGCCTCCCAGGATCATTCTTTGAAGAGGTTACACTCTTAGGCTTGAAGGAAGAGGAAGTGAAACAGGCCATCGTCTCCCTTCCTCATCTAAGGCTGCTCCTGGGAAAGCTCAGCGTAGAACAAAGTCTGGGGCTGCACACCTTCAATGAAAAGTTGATAAAGGGACTTGGAAGCTCCAAGTCAGCCCTTTACAAAGGCTATCTGACATCAGAACAAAGACAAGAAGCGCGCAAGAGCTTCCGCCTTGCGTGCCTTAATGTGCGCGGCATTGCCGCTCGACACAGGAGCATTGAATTGTGCTGTTTCCTGAAACAGCACGCAGTTGACATCGCTTTCATTCAAGAAACCAATGTCACCACCCTGGACAGCGTTGAGGACCTCTGCTTGGGATACAGAGCAGCAGTTGTTCCAGCTTCTGGCGCCAGAGGATCCGGCCTCGCCTGCATCTTCTCTTCCGGCGTCCAGGTCATCGGACAACAGGTCCTGTCCCCTGGCAAGATCGCCGCCTTTGACGTTACCATCCGGGGATCAAAGGCGACATTTGTCAACTGCCACCTCTCTCATGCTCCTGATGAGCGGCTACAGCAGCTACAGGTCATCGCAGCTGCTGCTGTCAATGAAGACGCGTGGGTCCTTGGGGACCTCAATATCTCCGAGGAGTCTGCGAGCGACATTGCGTCCGGTTCCGTCGAAGCCCTTGGGGAGCTCCTGGACCGGGCCAACCTCGTAGACGCCGCAGCTATCTTCGACGCCACGCACCTACCAACAAGGATCTCCAGTTGCGGAAGCCGGGTGGATGCGAGCAGATTGGATCGAGTGCTTATACCATCAAGCTTCTCCAACCGCGTCACCCGATACTGGAGCCTATACTACAAGAACTCCGACCACCGTGCGGTCCTCCTCCAAACCGGCGAGACCTCAGAACCTCGACCACCGTGCATTGCTAGCATGCTCCGATCGAGGCTAGTCGTTGGGACAGTAGAAACGCTTCTTGACGAGGCCTTGGGAAACATCGAGGACATGCGGAATGCGGAAATCTGAGGAGGTGGGGACATATTAAGGCGCATCTGGCCTCCGCCATCAAGTCACTCCACGACCTGCGCAATAACGACGACGACTACATCTCGAGGGCGAGAAAATATGTTCAAGCCAAGCTCGAAGATGTCTCCATCTACTCGGACTATCCCTCCCTGCCGGACCTCGGGCGCGCCCTTCGTCTTCGTCGCAGGGGAACGTCGTCGAATACTTTCTACGACAGCGCAGGTCGAATGATTACGGGACCAGCGGTGAGAGAACTGGCTTTCGTCAACCTGAAAGAGCGCTTTTCCCATCCTTCGTGCTCACCGGAGGACATCGATGGCTTCCTGCGGGGTTTTACTCTAAGGGTCACCATTGAGGAAAGCGATCCTCTCCACCGCTATGGGATCGGCGAGGAAGAGATCGTTGCTGCCATCGGTCGTCTGCCAACTGGGAAAGCGGGCCGGGTGGGATGACTTGCCCTGCGAGCTCTTCAGGGGTTTTGAGGATTACTTCGCGAGTGCACTCCGTCGGGTCTTCGAGGCGTCCCAGCATTGCGGGGCTCTGCCCACTTCCATGCGGCGCAGCGAAATGTCCCTGATATAAAAACCGCACGGTGGTCCGGGCCTAGCCGGACTTCGACCCCTCTCCTTGCCAACGACGGACTACAGAGTCCTCAGCGGGGTCCTCTACTGGCGACTGCGACCCCATCTCCGAGACATCGTACCTGAATGCCAGAGCTACGCCGTTCCAGGTAGAACACCAGCCTGGAACATAGCCCGCGTAGCTGATGAAGTTGCCACTGCCTGCAGAGATGAAGCCCCACTGGCAGTCGTCGCCATCGACTTGGAGTCAGCGTTTGACACGCTGGACAGAGGCTTCCTGGTGTCCACTCTTCTCTCCGTCGGTCTGCCGCGAGTCTTCGTGGGGTGGGTTCTTCTGCTCTACGCTGGGGCCGAGGCTGCGGCGAGGATTGAGGGGATTGGGAGAACTCCTCTGTTCCACATGCTCAACGGAGTGAGGCAGGGATGCGCTGCCAGCGCAGCGTTCTTTACCATCTCCACCGGGCCCCTCCTGCTACGCCTGGAACAGCTACTTGGCCGGGATAATGTCCTGGCGTACGCCGACGACATCGTCCTGCTTATCCGCGAGGATGGGCAGCTGGAGGTCGTCAGGAAGATCTTCGAGGACTTCAGGCGTGCGTCAGGAATAAGAGTCAACTTCGGTAAGAGCCAGGGTCTCTGGTGCGGGAGATGGAGGAACCGCACTGACTCTCCGTCGGCAATCTCCTGGAACAGGGAGAAAATCAATATTCTAGGGACCTTAGTGACTCCTGGAATGGGAACTTCGGCTCAAGATCAACACCTGCAAGAGTTGCTGGAGCGAGCCATTGCTAGGTGGTCCCCCTTTGTCCGCGGTCTCTCACTTGCTGGTCGAGCAAAAGCGGCCAATAGCCTGGTGCTCTCGGCCATCTACTATCATCTCCAGGCCTACCTTCCCAGGGAGACCACCATCGGAAGACTGCAGGCAAGATTGGCTCGATTCGTGTGGGGGCACGATCGTACCTCATGGCTTCCCAGTAGCATCCTGGCGCGGCCGATCTCTGTGGGAGGCATGGGACTTCTCGACGTGGGCACTCAGCTCCGGCTGTCGTGCCTTAAGGGTGTCCAGGCAGCACTGCGTGGAGGCCGTAACGCTCACTCTTGGCTCGCTGAGAGCGGGATGTGGCTGACTCCTGCGTCCACTCCTGGCATCCGGCTTCCCCCGCGGCGTCGTCGGAGTCTTCACCTCTTCGAGCCTGCCGCGGAGATCTTCGGGCATGACCTGGAGGACGACGTCCTGGCCATCATGGCGTCCGCCAAGACCCGCATCTACAAGCACTTCCTGGGCCTGGAGATGCGGGGAGTCCAAGAAGACCCCCTCCTTGTCTGGAGGAGAATCTTGTCAAGGTGGTGGAGCCTCCCTAGCTCCTAAAATCATTGTAAATTCCCATTATTTATTTATTATTTTTATCATAATCATTTTGTAAAAATTGACTAGACGTCAATAAAAGTGTTTCAATTGTCAAATTGTCTCTCTCTCTCTCTCTCTCTTGATGAAGATTTCTTTCCGCCGATCGAAATATTGAAAAATATTTTAAGATACAGTATAGAGGCCTAATTTTTTATAGTAATTTATAAATATGAACTTTTTATATTTTGAAACAATATTATTTAAGGGTTATATATTTACACATTGTACACTCATGGACAAAGCTTAAAGAAGTTGTAACTTTTAGAATGCATATCGGGAATTAGACAATAACTCTTAAAGATATTTGATACACAGTGACCTTTATTGGAGACACACGAGATAACCAAGTGTGAACAAAATTGGGTCCTTCTACTTCCTTAGATTCTGTCCATGAGTGTATTTTTATCGAACATATAATGTAAAATGAGAGTAAATTCAGAAATTAACATCTATAGTAGCACAACTTATGACTGAAATAATATGTTGGACAATCGAGTCGAACACAGTTCGGATGGCAGTTGCCGCTCCAAAGGTCCATGAGGCTTCAACTGTGAGCTTTTAGTTATCAATCAAGCTGGTTGAAGAGGAGTGACGTGTCAGTCAATCAGCAACCAAGAACAAGATATTTTCAATTGGCGAGAGATTTGGAGAACGCGTTGGCATGGGAAAAAGACGACAACTTTCTGTTTTTGAGAAGGTCAGAAGGCATAGGCAACATGAGGTTTTCATGTTTAAATGCAGTGTGAAGAGGGTATCGAAAAAACAAAACAGCAATATCACGGTAGGATAAACCACAATCTCAATAGGCAACGATTTGGCAGTTGTCAAATTCCGATACGCAATGCTATCAGTTCTGCAATTGATTTTGTTAAAAATAACATACCTAATAAATTGAGATATATTTCGTTTACATTTTCCACATAAAAAACGGAGAAAGGATCTGTTAGGAAGCTGCCAACTGACATCGTGCTGCCACCTCTCGACCGTTCCTTAAACAATTACGATCAATAAAACCTTTATTTCTCTCTTTATTTATTTTGGCTTGTGTTTTTTTTCCAAGAATTTTCTACGATTAAAAATACCAGTATATAAACAACATATTCATTTTATCAGTTAATTATAGCATTGCAATATATTTTAGAATAATTTATAGAGAAGGTATATTATCACAAAATGTGTCTCTATCCCTCTCTCTCAATTTATCTCCCTCTTTCTGGTTCTCTTTATCTATAGGTTATCATTTATACAAATCTATATATCATTTTAATTCATTATATGAAACAGAAATAGAGTATATATATAAATATTGAGGTAAATTCGATGATTGAGATTTGTCTCAAGTACTTAGATCTCTCTGAGCTAAAACTATATATTTACAAATTGAAAACCATAAATCAACAATTAAGCGAATAAAGATAAGGATGAAGAGATTGAAGAAAATTAATATTCAACTTGAAATAAATATGATAAAGAGAGGGAAACTTACATAGCAGCAATGCCGTGAAGATATATATTAGAATTTATCACAATTCAATTTTTGCCATTATTTATAGTTAGTATTCCTCAGACACTACTTTAATTTCTCTTTCTTAAAAAAGAGATCTTATATATAGTAAAAATATGTATAGTGTGGTATAGAGAGTTTAATGGCTTAGAAGAACCATTTGTTAGAGTTTTGAGTTCATATACTTATGTGTATTTTGTACCAGTAGAAGAGCGTCTTGCCCGAAATCTAGTAGATCGTATTTCGTATAAAAGAAGCTCTTCTCCCCACCTTGTGCCTCTTCTTCAATAGTGAATAGGGATTTAATCTTTGTCATAGCATATGTATGCGTATATATGTATATATTATTTCTAAGTTTATCTCTTAAAGTCTTATATTTTAAAGAAGACGTATATTTAATGGAAATAAGACTGAAAGAGTGACTAAAATAGAGACATCGCTTTAAAGAATATTCTTGGAATAGGGGTGGTTTTCTTGTTAATACCAGCTCTCAGACCAGTCATTAAATGACTATTTTTGGAAATAAAATTGAAAAATCAATGGGATTTTCAGAAAATATTATCTCAAATATACCCTTCTAATTTCTCAAATTATTTGAAATCCTAACTTGAAAAGCACTTAGAGTTTTTTAGACTCCAAAAATCACGACGAAAACCTTTTTGTGGAATAGAAATAAGAAATGGCTCAAGTTTCAGTTGCATTATTTGTGTGTCTATAAATCTTCATATTAATATTTTTTCTTCAATAAATGGGTTGTTTACTGACAAACCACATAGATTCCTCTTTATAAATATATTGCACAATAAACTTAAAATTAATTTACAAATTCTTGTAGATCACATGTGACAACTTTGTCATTGGTCAACATTAAAAAATGATAATAATAGAATTTAAGACAAAAAATTAGAAATATTAAAGCAAAAAATAAAATAAGGGTATTAAAAAAGAATATATGGCATTTAAAGGGGTTTTTGTAATAATATTAATACAATCAATGACCAAGAGAGAGAGAGAGAGATAGAAATAGGGAAGAAAACATTAGGTTGAGAAAGATTCATGTGGTTCGGGGATTTCTTCATATCTATTTACACTAGCTGAGTCCTTCATTGATCGAGTGTAAATACCTAGTGTAAATAGATAAGTTCCATCTCTCTCTCAACCTATTTAAAAATAATAATAATCGCAGTCAACTTATTTGTTTATACTTTTTTCTTCCTTTATTCTTTGTACAAACTTGTCATTTACATTCACTAATTTTGTTTTTTCATATTTTTAATTAATTGATTTTTTATTGCACCTCATTAATTGCATTACTATTATTTAAAAAAGCCTTTAAATTCCAAATATTAATTTTAAGGCTCTTTCATATTATTATTTTTATCCTTTTAATTATTTTTTTGATACATTTTATTTAATTTATTTTTAATATTTTGACCAATTAAAAAGTTATTTCCTTGTTACCAACAATAATTTGTAATCTTGAAGATAGAAGTTGTCTGGCCGGCATTCTCTCAACCTTCCAACAAAAATATTTTTCTTCGTCAGGAGAAATAAATACATTTGGCAAGAATAATTTTTAACGTCTTTTCAAATGTTTCATTTCTATTTATTTCTCCTGAGACGAAAACAAAAGTTTTTGTTGAAACGTTGAGAAAATAAAACTTAAACTGGACGAAGATTTAATTTTTTAAGAAATAATTTGTAAATTACTTTTGAATTTATTGTGCCATAAATTGATAGAGAAGGAGCAATCCGTTGAAATATTTTGAGAAAAAAACCTTTTTAAAAAAACAGAACCAAAATACGCCTTTTTAATATAAATGCATTCAATAAATCGCCATTCAATTCAAAACATGCTCAATATTTGTTAAAACAATATTTTAAAGCGAAATTACTCTCGGGTATATAGCCCCGTTAAAGCTTGTAATTAATATTATTCGAAAAAGATCCATGCTCATCTTGACTTCCTGTCGTCTGTTTCAGGAGCTATGGCCGAAAGAGGAAGAGCCCCTCCTCAAGTCCCTCGTGGTAGGTGTACCATGTAGACTACACAGTCGTATAGCTACGTTCTATTTATATAACACATATAGAGATATATACACACAATGAAAAATAACATATAACTAATTTACATATATATAAATAAAGACACATCCAACACATTAGTATATTAGCATATGCTTGTATTGTAATGCTTTATGATCCAATATTTTGGGAATATGATCATATACCTGTTTATATGTGTAGAATATTCACCATGCTGTTGCATATAAACAAGATATTATAAAGGTATACATGAGGTTGGTGAATGAGTGTTATAAACTGTCTATTTTCGACAGCCACAACCTGAATATCAAAGGTTTACCTGAGAAGAATATAAAATTAATAAATATATATATATAAATATGTAAAGTGTGTCTACTATATAAGGACAGAATTATAAACACCCTTTATATTTGTTTATATTTTAACTCCCCCCCCCCCCTATATTGGAGATTTAGATAATAGAGTACTGAAAGTAGAGCAATCCATATTTAAATATTTATATAATAAAAAGACATATATTGGCATAATATTGGCGACCAAATATTTTATTCAATCCAATATATGCCTTTTTAGTATTTAAAGATATAGTAAAGTGTTTTCTCCTGTAGAGGAAGGCTTTCGTGCCCGGAGATAATGTATTTTAGATTGTTTGAAAAGAAACTTCTCTCCGGAAGGCTTATATTTTTACCTCAACAGAATTATAAAATAGCATAATGAGATGAATTTTTAGAATCTCTCAAAATATTATAATTTAAGAATCACAGATCTATAGGTTCTAGATATTTAAATAGACACATACCTACACGTTTTGAAAATAGAGTAATCCATAAATAAATCTTTAATTAGAAAGGCATATATTGGATAAAAATATCATTTATTTTACCAATATTTCAGTTGGTTGAACGCCAACCTTGATACCTTGAATAATACCTTGGAAAATGTTGGCGTTCAGCCACTGAAATATTGGTAAAATAAATGATAATTTGATCCAATATATGTCTTTTTAAATAAATACCTACACGTATTTCAAATATCTATTTTAAAGTTTGAAATAAACAAATATTGAGAGAGAATATATCCAATAGTTTCATAGTTAGCTCTGAAAAATATCTTAAATTTTTAAACTACAAAACACCATGGTAAAATTCCACAAAATAATTTTTGGGAATTAAAATATTCAATTATTTTACCCAGATAACAAATAAATAAATGTAACCAAAAGGTTTGTTGTCTCTTCGAATTGTAAGGGTGAAGATGTTTAGAGAATTAATGGAATTTCAATTCAAGCTGCATTGAAATTAAGAACGTTTTCTACATTGTTATCTTAACGCCTTTTTTGGCTTTAGATAATTTTTGGAACCTAATTTGAACGTTTAATGATTAATTCAAAATGTAGGTATCTTGTTTCAATTTTTTATATATTAAAAAAAGCTTTTTCTTTTTTTTACAAGGTAAAATAGCTACAGTTTTATATTTATTTACCATGTAAGGTGTATATTGAAGAGAGTAACACACACAGAATGATCCTACATATATATATTGATATATTTTTTAAATTGAACGCTAATATATATATTTTACTTTTTATATTTATACAAAGTAAAATCCGTTATATATAGTTCCAATTCCATATACAGATGGCGCGAGATATATTTTCCTTAGATTTAAAACACCATATTTTTATAGAGTATATATATAAAAACAATAAAATATAGAAGTGGTTTAGAATATATATATATATATATATGTATCTCTTATTAGCCAAATTTTGTCAATTAGTTTATTTCTAGGTGTATATGTATATATATATATGAAAAATTGTTATATTTCTATATAGCGCAATATATCTTGCGCGTCTTAGAGACAATTATTTGCCAACAAAGTGAAATATATGTATTTTTTTAAAGCTAAAACATCAGAACATAAATAATAACGTTCAACATGTTTGCATCAAATATTGTTATTATTATATGGTGCACGATTGTATTATATTCATTAAGAAGCTACTATATATAATATTTTACTATATATATATATATATATATTAGATAATAAAAGGCATATATTGGATTTAAAAATATATTTATTTTGCCAATATTTCGGCTGGCTGAACGCCAACCTTTATCGAGGCATTACATTTTTGTATACACAAACTCAGCGCCGCATAGTGTTATAATATCACAGTTGAAATCAATTAAAATACAGAGTAGGTGGGAGAAATTTGTGAATGTAAAAAATAATTATTATCAAAAATTGCAATCAAAATGTAAAATATATTAAAATATTAACGGAAAAATATGGGTTCTATCTTTATATTTTAAAATGTTTTTAAAAAGTACATAAAAATAATGTAAAAATATATGTATCTATTAAAACATTTGAAAATGAATTTAAAATGATTTAAACAATAAACTGTAAGAACTTTTTAAAAAGGTTTAACAAAAAATGTGGGTATTTAAAAATTCATTTCAAAATTGATGGAGATCGATTTAAATGTAAGTAAAAAATATTTTATAAAAATGCATTGAAATGGAAGTTAAAGCAATTTAGGAAGAATATATGAGAAAAAAAATAGATTAAAAAGTGGAAACTAAAAAAGTTTAAAGTATTTCATGTAATAAGTTATATATTTAATGTATCAATACTTTTGTGTATTAAAGCGATAAATGTAAAAATAATTAAACAAGTGGTATGTATTAATTACAGGTAATAACTAATGTGTGAAAAAATAATTTAAGAAATCGCGGGTATTACAACAAAAATTTTAAAAATTCATTAAAGCAAAAAAAATAAATTAAATAAAGCAAAGTTATGTAATTTAAAGAAACGGCACCTCTCCCTTTAAAAAAAGTATAAAATAAGTCAATTTAAAAATAAAAATTGACTAATTGAAATTAAAATAATTAGACAAAAAATTAAGAAGATCTAAATGGTGTGTAGATGTCTGGTAAATCAATTTTCCTATTAATGCTTTCTTTGTCTTCTGCAGAGGCCCAGCTTTCTAAGAACAATCGGCAGTGTTTCTCTTTAATGTTCTGGTATAAAATAGCTGTATTTTCGAAATCCGGAGTGTGGTTGTTTTTTAGTGCATGATCTACAAGGAGAGACAGTGGGTTGTAATTCCTTAGTCCTGATTTGTGTTGATTTAAACGATCTTTAAGTGGTTTGCTGGTTTCACCTATATAATTAGCTTGGCAATTGTTACAAGGTATTTTGTAAATTACGTTGATTTTGTTTTCCATTTTGTTAATTTGTTTAGTGTCTGGATGGCGTAAGGCCTTTTTTAAATTTAAAGATGATTGATAGGTAGTTATGATGTTGTATCTCTTTAGGACTCTGGCGATGCGTTCAGAGCCGTAGCTGTAGGGGAGGGAGCAGTAAAGTTTTTTTGATTGATCAGGGGTGTTATTTAAAAGTGGAGATTTTGGTTTATAAAAATGTTTTTCGACAAATTTGCTAGGGTAATTGTTGTTTTTTAATTCTCTGAAGATTCTATTTCTCTCCACTATATCATTAAATTTTGAAGAACAATGTGTATCTAATCTTTTGGAGAGAGCTTTAACCACAGCGATTTTATGATGAACTGGGCCAAAAGAATTGAAATTCAAATAATTTCCTGTGTGGGTTGGTTTTCTAAAAATACTAGTTTCTATTTGATTAACCTTTCTTTTAAGCTGTAGATCTAAAAATGCCAGAGAATTATTATTTTCAATTTCATGTGTAAAATTTAAAAATGGTCTTAAATTATTTAAAAATTTTTGAAATTACTACAAAATCTGATTCTGTTATGCAAAAAATGTCATCTATGTACCTTTTCCAAAAAATAATTTTGAGTTGCTTTGATTCTGTGACAGCTTGATCAATTTGGTCCATGAAAAATGTTGGCTAAGGCCGATGAGATTGGGTTTCCCATCGGTAAGCCTTTGATTTGTCTGTAGAATTTATTTTGGTGGCTAAAATAATTGTGTTCCAAACAAAGTTTAATTAAATCAATCAAAGCCTCTGTGGAGAAAGGAAAATCTAGATTTTGATGGGTTTCTGTAAATTTTCGAAGTGCTAGAATAGCTTCATTGTGTGGGATTGAGGTGTAGAGTGATTCAACGTCGAAAGATACCATACGGCTGTTATTAGAAATTGAAAGGTCTCTAATCGTTTTAGCAGCTACTGTAGAATTAGGGACAGTGTGGGGAAGTAATTTCTGGAGGGGAGAGATGATGGATGAAATAAATTTAGTGAGGGGGTAAAGAGGAGAACCAGCATAGGAAACAATCGGACGTAAAGGTGTGTTTGGCTTATGTACTTTTGGGAGGCCATAGAAGTTTGGTAAATTCTTGTCCTCAGCCTTTAAATTTTCAAAAGTTTTTTTGTCTAATTTATGTGAACGTATGATTTTATTAAGTTTTTTATTAAAATCTTTAGTAAAATTAGGTGAAGGGTTTTTTGTTAAAGGTTCATAAATTTCTTTATCTTGAAGTAACTCTTCTACTTTAGTGTTGTAATTAGTTGTGTTCATAATTACTGTGTTTCTTCCTTTATCAGAGGGTGTGATAACAATATCTTTATTTTGCTTTAACGATCTAATAGCTTGTCTTTCTCCTTGATTTAAATTAGTCTTGTTTTTTCGTTCTAAATTTTTAATAATAGGAGTAACTTCTGTTCTAATTTTAGCCTTATTATTATCTGGTAATTGTTTTATCGAATTTTCTATAGCAGCTAGAGTTTTTGGAATATCAATTTTTTTGGAAGGTACGAAGTTTAAGCCTTTTGATAGAAGTGTCTTAATTTCGGGTGTAATTGATTGATTAGAAAGATTAATAACAGTATTTTGGTGAGATTGGGGTTGTGTTTTTTGTTGCCAAGTGTTTAATTTTTTTGAATGAATGTTGCGAAAAGCAGTGGCTTTATTTTGACATTTGATATCTAAGCACTTATAAAATTTGTCAAATACTTCATCATTTAAAATTCCTTTTAGTTTAGGAATTAATTGATCAATATTTAATTGTAATTTGTTTAAATTATAATGACAATTTTTTATTCTAGCATTTAAAAGTTTCTTACCTGTATCAAATAATATTTTTTTCTTTAAATTACATAACTTTGCTTTATTTAATTTATTTTTTTTGCTTTAATGAATTTTTAAAATTTTTGTTGTAATACCCGCGATTTCTTAAATTATTTTTTCACACATTAGTTATTACCTGTAATTAATACATACCACTTGTTTAATTATTTTTACATTTATCGCTTTAATACACAAAAGTATTGATACATTAAATATATAACTTATTACATGAAATACTTTAAACCTTTTTAGTTTCCACTTTTTAATCTATTTTTTTTCTCATATATTCTTCCTAAATTGCTTTAACTTCCATTTCAATGCATTTTTATAAAATATTTTTTACTTACATTTAAATCGATCTCCATCAATTTTGAAATGAATTTTTAAATACCCACATTTTTTGTTAAACCTTTTTAAAAAGTTCTTACAGTTTATTGTTTAAATCATTTTAAATTCATTTTCAAATGTTTTAATAGATACATATATTTTTACATTATTTTTATGTACTTTTTAAAAACATTTTAAAATATAAAGATAGAACCCATATTTTTCCGTTAATATTTTAATATATTTTACATTTTGATTGCAATTTTTGATAATAATTATTTTTTACATTCACAAATTTCTCCCACCTACTCTGTATTTTAATTGATTTCAACTGTGATATTATAACACTATGCGGCGCTGAGTTTGTGTATACAAAAATGTAATGCCTCGATAAAGGTTGGCGTTCAGCCAGCCGAAATATTGGCAAAATAAATATATTTTTAAATCCAATATATGCCTTTTATTATCTAATGAATTAAGTAAGGATTGCTCTATTTTCAAAACAATATATATATATATATATATAGTAAAATCTTAAAATAGAGCAATCCATACTTAAATAATTAGATAGTAAAAAGGCATATATTGGATTTAATAAAATATTGGCAAATAAATATTTTATTCAATTCAATATATGCCTTTTTAATATATATATAGATGGATATATAGTTTTAACACATAACATCCATTATTTACTGAGCTAAATAGATTGAAACACACGAGCATATGTGAAAAAACGAGAGTTCTGCAATTTCATTTGATTGGATTTAAAATGAAAACCTGACACTAGTGGTTAGAATGTAATAAATAAAATCCCAACGGCTTTATTTTTCACAATCTGTTAGGATTGACCCCTGGAAGAGCCTTTTTTAGCCCTTGAAAGGGATTTTTTTAATTATCTTTTTTTTTAATATCTGATAGAAATTTTCTAATTACGATTTATTATTAGTGCGTGAAATTTGAGAATGTGGGTTTCTATGCACCTTTATGTCTTGCGCAGTTTAGAAATGTGTTTTTAGGAGGGCAAATTAAATTTAAAGTGTTTCGCACTAAAATATTGTGAATATTTCCAATATATATATATATTTTTTTGTATACAACATTTTGTAACACTTTTCATCGGTTATTCGTTATCTATATAAAATATTCATTGAGAGTATTTTAAAATGTAAATTTATTTATATTATTATGTAAAAACTATAGTGCATAGTTTACTATTATTTGACCGCCTTTTATTTTTAAGAATGATTTTTTCCGATAAAATATTCGATATATTTTTTATATTTTGTTATTTGTTTATTTATCAACGAATAATGCTTCACTTATATGTTTTGCGAAAGTTATATATGCATGTTTTCTTGGAAATAATTCTTTATACAATTTTATTATTTTGTTGCTTTTTTTGGTATTAGTACACAGAATATATTCACTATAGACATGGTGTGGCTATACAATAAGGGGACTAATTCTGCTAAAATATTATTATGCATTTTTATTTATTATCCCCCCTTCAATATAAAGCCCTACTATTTCTTTACAACCGTCTATGGGAATTTTCCATTATTTAAGACAATACTAGAAGTATTTTATAACTCATTCATGACACGTGCAATTATTTCATAGCTTCAGCGGTTTGAAATCGTGCTATTTCCAATTTTATATTTGACCTTTGAGAACAGATAAAGGTCGCTCGGTACCATATCAGGCGAATGAGAATGATACCATAATTCTGGGATATTATACTGAGCCAGAAATCTCTCGACAGACATTACTGCTTAAGTTTATACATTGCTATGATGAAGAACCGTGATTTTTCTTCCACAATTTTGATTGTTTTCTTTTTTTTTTTCACGGTATTAAACAAGAACTTCAATGGTAGTAATGTGAATAAATGTTTTTTAAACGTTCGTGAAAACCTTGTAAAAGTATTTTACGACGAATATAGAATTTACAATCGCTTACACTTCGAATTTTAATTTGTTCATTCGAATATTTTAACACTCGGAAAGAATTTTGGGCCCTCCTAATGCAAATATTGGCATTTATTTTCTTAATTATTAGGGGATATTTGTAATTCAAGAAGTTTAGGCTATTTCCGAAGATATTCAAAGAGTCGATAAAAGCATTTAAAGAACTCTTTTGATAATTTGGCACTATATATATACACCCACCTTTTGAATGTTAAAATTGACATTCAAAATTCGTCATACGCATTCTTAGTCAATTCCTACAGTTGAAACGCTTTTGTAAAACGTTAACCGATGATCATATATAATCAAAATATCTATAATCCGTTTTTGAAATAAAATAAGAAATTTTAAGCCACTTAAAAATTCGCTCACGTGATATACATCTCAAGGCGTACATGTAATGATTTCATATGAAATTTTCTGAAAATTCGTTGCTATATAAAAACCATCATTTTTTAGCAAAAGAAAAGGCAGGTCTTATATAAGGGAACACCACGGCTTCCTCACAGATACAAGAGTCGAGAAAAGAGAAAGAAAAAGGGTTCACTTTACCTAGCTGTCTGTCGTAAAACTTTATCACATGCGTAGTTCTTCTGTAGAGGCATCATTCTCGCTATTCTGTATACCAGCTTCATCTACAGAATATCCATCTGACGCCTAGATGCTTGAAGGCCAGAGTTTATTAAATATTTATAAAGTTCTTAAAAACATTTTCAAATCATTTTAATTTACTTTTTTTTCCCGTTTAGTATTAATTACCTTCACCTTTTTACATTGGAATGATATTTTTTTGTAATCTAGGCACATTCTTTTATTTACCGAACTCAAATTTGTATTTACTAAATGAATGTATTCATCGTGGAAACCTCATTTCAATTTTTATTCACCTCATTTTCTCATTTAATATTGGTATTCTCACCTTTTTATATTAATGTGATATTTTCAGGAGAGAGAGAGAGTCTAATGATGTATTATTGCACTTGTGTAGCAGCCAAGAGAGTTATAGTGTTCTTCAAAAACTTTAACTGAAATTTAAAAATATTATGAATTATTCGAACTAATTAAATATGATTGATTTTTTTTTTCTACCCAAAACAGTGTAAATTCAAAAGAGAGTCAACCAAAATGACTTAGGTCAGAAGGACAGCCCGGGTAGTTGGCGACTTCTCTGCGTTCCAGAAGCCCGGGAGGGCGTGGTTAACTAAATATACAATGATATTTGTAAATGTACAATATTTGTAAATATATTTATTAGAGATTTCAATAGAAAAACATTTTCTCTCCCTGAAATCGCCTTGTTGAACCTGTGTATGTATTTTGAGGTCCTATTATATTTACTTTGATTGATCAACATCTATTTTCCGTTCTTATCTTAAATTATTTAGGTATGAATAAAAGATGGTTGTACTATATCTTCCTGGTGTAATTTATACCTCCAAGTACAAGGCTGGTTGCGTCCCATCTTCAGTGACATGACGCCAAAGAAGCTGAACTATGACCAAAAGAATGTATATAGAACTCTTGTTTATTTATTCACCTGTTAAAATAAATGTATTACTATATACCTTATTCTGTGACTGATAAAATATTTATAATATATATGTTATTTTAATAAATATATATTTTTAAATATTTGATTTTAATAATATATACATGTTTTTATATTTGAATAGTTTTAAACACCATATACCTTTTTTTCTAATTGTATATATTCATTGTTAATGATTATTATTCTCCAATTTGTATATATTACAAATATTAATTATTCAAATTTCAAAGTAGATAGATTTAATAAACATTTAAAATAATATTATCAAATGTTTTATTTTAATTAATTAATGTCAAGTGAATATATTTACTTCATTTTAGGCTTCTAATGACTGTACGTGAACTACATATTTCATAATAAAAATATAATGTCACACACAGCACATATATATCATTATAACCTTGAATCTACATGTTGCTGTCCATTCAGGAAAATCGACCCCCTATTGGCGCCATCAAAGGACGCCTTTGAGACAACGGAGACGTAAGTTTGGGTCAAGTGCTCTACTGGGCAGCTGGAACTAACGCTTTGGGACTTAGCTTGGGTCGTGCTTTACTGAACAGCTGGAACTAACGCTTTGGGACCTAGCTTGGGTCATGCCTTACTGAACAGCTGTAATTAACGCTTTAACACCTAGTTTGGGTCGTGTATGCCCCACTGAGCAAATGTAACTAACGCTTTGGGACCTGGTTTCGGTCGTGTGTGCCCCACTGACCTGCTGTAATTAACGATTTAACATCTATTTTGTGTCGTGTGTGCCCCACTGAGCAAGTGGAACTAACGCTTTGGGACCTAGTTTGGGTCGTGTGTGCCCCACTGAGCAACTGGAACTAACGCTTTGGGACATAGTATGTGTCGTGTGTGCCATACTGAGCAACTGGGATTAACACTTTAACACCTAGTTTTGGTCGTGTGTGCCCACTGAGCAACTGGAACTAACGCTTTGTGACCTAGTTTGGGTCGTGTGAGCCCCACTGATCAACTGGAACTAACGCTTTGGGACCTAGTTTGGGTCGTGTTTTTACTATATATTATTATATATTAAAAATAAAGAAGGTATCTCCTGATCACGAGCACATGTGCTCGTGGTCAGGAGATTCCTTCTTTATTTTTAATATCAACACCTGACCCACTTATCTTTTATTTTTTAAATTGTTTTTTTCAATACTATATATATAATATTAAAATATATATACTATAATATTACTATATATAATAAAACGCGAATGAAGTATTCATCATATAAGGAAGGCATTATGACTATATATATGTCGAGAGAATCGGAACATACGAAGTCTTTTATATGATTGTTCAAAATGGAAAGCCTTGTTATAAAAGAACAGGCACCGAGTCCATTATTCGTCGAACTTTGTGTTATTTGCAACTTTCCTCTCATAGAAAAATTTCCTTTTTAAAATATTCATCAAAATATAGAGAACAGGGACTTCATCATTTCAAAAGAAATTATTAGAAAATTTCTGGAAGGTCTATTAATAACCTAAGCTTATTTCTGTAACTATGGTCTTGGGGCACAATTTAAAAATTATCCAATGCTGATGTTGGATCAGGTCAACAATTTACCAGAAATGATCAAATGAATGGGACAAGTTACAACCTGTCATATGTTAATGAAATAAAATGATCTTGAAGAATTTAACTTTTGATTCCTTCTACCGCGTATTATAGGTTAACGCTTTTTTTATTTTATATAAACATGAATGCTTTAATTGATGATTAATCCAAGCCGATTAGCAATTAACCAAGAATTGCTTTTCAAGTGATTTGGCCCGTTATATTTGGTGTTTCCTACTAATATACATGCTGAGAAATATGTTTGTTTCAGGATCATTTGAACCCCTCTATGATGGTAAGTTTCCCTCGTTCTATACACACATTCACAATAGGGTGTATAGCGCGAAAGGATAACATAATTTTATTATATTCACAACAAATTAATATGTTGAATATATATAAATGATGATAACTTTGCTGATTACCACCATAATTATTATTTCTATAAGAGCACTGAAAATCTCTTTTTCACAAGCATGCCAACTATAAAATATTGGAGATAAGCATAAAAGTGAATTTGCACTAGAATAATGTAGATAAAGTAAGAAAAATGTTTGAAATATAGCAGTTTGGTTATTTATACGCACGGGTGGAATGGACCTGTATAATATTCAAGCGAAAATGAATTAATATTTAGGGGTAAATATCCAATACGAGATTCGTGGTTGTAAAAAATCGCCATTACTCCATCCGGTTGACTATCGCTGAAGAGAGGCCTCAGAGGAGCAGATAACCACTTCTACTGTGCAGAGGAAAGCGAAGAACCTGGACCTTCATATGACGGACCCCGTCAAATCCTAGCCTTCGCCAATCAGGGTAAGTTAGGCCCCTAGATTATAAGTAATACTCACGCGCGTGTCTGTACGTGACATTTTTCATGAATTTTTCATATGCGATAACACATTAATATTATAATCCTCTCGGTAAAATTATAAATAAAGACAATTCGCTGAGGGAAGAGTTTCTTTTTTCACAATACGATATTCAGCATATCGTAATGACAATATATCTTCTAATTTTTTGTGCGTTAAATACAGGTTTGTATGATCTAGAATGACATAGCGTATATGAAAGGTTTGTATTATATATTTTTATACATTCGAATGATATGTTGCAATATGGGTGCCATTTTCGAAAAATAAGAACCATCAAAACTATTAAAAGGTAAGTGTATTATGACGGGAAAGCCTTTCCTTTTTGGTTGTTTTTATATATAAATAAGAACATGAGCTAAAAACCCGTCTACAAATATTTTTCCTCGGACAGGTTTAGAATAATTTGCGCAACGAATCGTATCAACAAAACGACTAGGGTATTCAATGAAATGATATTAGAAATGAAAAATAAAGGAAAATTCGAATTACCAAAAAATATTTAAAAGAGGATAGCTCTTTCTACAAAAATATTTATTCCAAAATACAGATAATCTATGTGATACTTGTGTTCTTTTTGTTACCTCTAATTAATATTAGAACTGAATTAATATTCTGGTATTAGAGAGGGATTGATAAAAAAAGAAAAAGAATTCTACTTCACATATAATTGTTTTGTTCAATTATTCCGAAGGCATTATTTCATTTCAAGCATTTCTATATTATATTTGTCGCTCCAATTTCTTTCTAGATTGAATCTATTGAGGAAAATAATAGAATTAATTATATGATGCATATTTTTTTGTTTTTAGAAATTTAATTAAGTACATTTAAAGCATTTTTCAAATATATAAGGTTATAACGCTATTTATATATACCCAATCATTAGAGTCTTTTTTTAGTAAAATTCAGGGACATTTTTCTTGGTTAAAAAATGTTCTTAAAAGATACCTTCTTTAGCTGACGCAAGGCAGACCTCGCCTAAAACTCAGCCGCGAGAGAAGAGGCCACTGAGCGATGGTGTAAACCTCCTTGATGAGAGGCCTGACTACAATAACGAAGCAGTACCTGTAAGCCTGCTTTGAATAAATTCATGACAGGTTTCAACCTAGAATCCAGATTTATTTCGATTAAACATTCATCAATATTTTAATTAAATCAATAAGGAATCTAGAGGTTTTTTTTCATAATTTTTTTTTTATTTCTCGAGCTTTTTCGGCTAACATGCCCTTCAACTCGGACACCCCAGAAGTACCATTTCTATCTAGTTATAACACGCTTAATTGGCGTGAATTTGGCGTGTTATAATTAGATAGAAGTGGTACTTCTGGGGTCTCCGTCTTGAAAGGCATGTTAGCCCGAAATTTCGAGAAATAAAACAATTATGAAAAGAAACCAAGTCCTAGATTCCTTATTGATTTATTAAAAATGTAAAAGCAGGAAATAATATTTATTATTCATCAATATACATTAGTCTTTAAATAATTAAAGTTGAATTCTCATCAACCTTTTATTTGACCTGACGACGACCCTTTATTATCCTTTTCAAAATGGAAGGCTTTAACGTATCGTCGAAACAACTTGACCAATATCCAACCTACATTTATGGTATATACAAGAGATGTTCTGTTCACAGAACATCTTGAGAATCGGATACGATTTATAAATGGTGAATCCATTTTATGCGTCAGTTAACTAAGAGATGTGATGTCTTTCAATTTAATTTCCATAATACCAATTTTTTCCAGATATTTTAGAGGATGTTATTCATTTCAAGAAATGCCTAATTAGATTAATATTCTGATACAGTAGAATCACCATGAGAGTATACTCTCGCTAGAGAACACTTTCTACAAAATACCGTTTACATTACCAAAATTACCATTTTTACTAATTAGCAACTCTTCGATTAGAGAAACACCTCACTTTAAAAGACATTTAGAGATATATTTCACTGTATGCATCTGATTTTATAGATTTTGACATTTGTAAGGGTAAGAATATTTTTTATTCTGAAAAAAAAAGTTTTTCAACATAATTTAAGTAATTTATAATACAATATAATGTGGCTTATGATTGTAGAACGACATTAGAAAATTATCCCGCATGTGTTTATTTTTTGATCCTTTCTTTAGAAATAATCGTTATTTCTCCTCAAAATAAATTTCGATTTTTCGTTCAAAAGAAACACATGCGGGATAATTTTCAAATGTCGTTCTATAATTTAGGCAATCAGAATATCACGAAGGCAACTATCGAGTATAAAAATAAGTATATCCATATTTCAATTACTCTGTCTTCATAGTTAAATAAAATCAAAGAGAAATATATATATTATATTAGCTGTGTATGAACAAAAGAGCGTGTGTCTAAAAGAAGCACGAGAGTTTTATAATTTGCAACCACGAACAGTGTTCGGGTCGCGTGAAAAAAATTTTTTTTCAGATCTTCTAAAGAAATGCATATAATGAAAAATTGAATATTAAATAAGGATTTTATAATTAACTTTTTTCGAATTATGACAAAAAATAAATTCGTTGAAAGGTTAACGATCATCTTTTGGTGTGTGCAAATGTAATGTGCAGGAGGAGAACCGATTCGTCTCCCAGAAGTGCCTTTCCGCCACAGTAAGTCAAACATAGGGAAAAACAATAATTTAACAAACCTCTAGTGTTCTGTTGCCTTAATAGCATTACACAACATCAATTTATATCTGAATATCTACCTTACCACTACTGAAGAATTATAGTAAGGGTATTTCTGAAACTAAAACATATACCCTCCATATTGCAAAGTGTTTAAAAAACAGAGACCATAATGAAATGGAAATATTCTAATATGAATGTTCATGTTGAAAGCATTATAGGTTTTCAATCTGTCTTTTAAATTATGGTTCGGGAACGGTTCTGGAAGGGATTGGCGAGACCCAATGCCTTTCTTAAGGCATCTGAGAATTGTTTAGTTGGATTTAGGCCCAGGCCAGCCAATAATCTATCCTCACTCTCGAGGCAATCATTGAATACACTTGTTTCATTTGTGCAGATACAAAATTAACAGAATAAGCTGGGGCCAATGAATATCCTGAAGGATCTCACAAATGGCACGAAATATGGTTGCTGTATCTCTAAGAAGTCAAACACGAAAAAATATACACCTGTTCGAAATAAAGCCAGTCAAGACTACGGGATTCTCTCCCCCAAAAAGAATTTCTTCTCTAATATTTGTGGGATAGAAGAAGATCCCGGCATCTTTTAATAAAGAATAGTCGAGAATTAGTGTCTAGATGAAAGAAAAATGAGCCCGCTGATCTTGAGTTCAGAACTGATGTTCATGGCATCGATTTAAGAGGAATCTCCTTTGAAAAGGGTGAAAGGGATACATATTATTGTCTTATTGACTAATGATAATCCTCCTGGTGATATCGAATGGAATAAAAGCGTTGTTCCAGAAGCACATGAGAGCTAATTAGAGATATTAGTAGCTGTTATCTCCTTTTTTGGTGCTTAGCCCCAATAAATAATGCACTCTACAACAACAATAAAAATCGACGTACCGAGATGTTCGACTTTTATGAAAATACGTATAAAGAGACGTTTCGTCTAAACATGCAATGTTATCTACATACCATTGTGCTGCAAATAATGAGTACAAATGGGGTCTTTCTATCAAATGAAATGACACCCCAGATAATAATGGCTTATTGCGGACCTGTACAGTGTTCGAAGGTAAGGCCAGGAAGTCTCCAGACACGTTTTCGACGGTCGTCAGGTCGCAGTTAGAAACCAGATTAGTCATTAGACTATACGTCCCAGGTCTGCCTAGTTTCAAGTTGATCGCTCCCGACACCACTGTAGCCGGATTTGTCGGTGTACAGGTGTAAGGGGTTTGGCATCGTAACGGTCGTCCAGCTCTTAGATTCCGCTCTCTCAGTCGTTCGTTGATGGTCATTTTGTACACTTGTGTGTCGGTCACAGGTTGGTTGGTAGATTACGTCAACTCCGTTGCTTCGACATGGTTCTGATTATCGCGTCGTCCTACCGTTCTGTTGTGACACTTGGTATACCGCTGCTGCTTTGACCTTGCATTATTCCGTCGTTGACCCACCCTTTCCAACATCGTTTAACAGCCGCATCAACAGCCGACACAGATGTCGCGCGATTTGTCAATTTGACCAACCAGCCTCATTCATTCCGATGGTACGAACTATTTTAAACTCTGACATATGTTTGTAATGAGCACGAATATTTCGGCGATACAGTATAAATAGGCTCACTGCCAAAAATATTAAAAGGAGACTTTGAGAGTCAGCTCGTGCCACGTCGAATATTGAGTCTAGAATAATCGTGCGGTATGTGCAGTTCAGATGCGCTGGATTTTTACTTTGAATTTATCGGCCACCAAATTTCAATTATTTGCATGTTTAGATGAAACATCTTTGTTCCCATATTTTCATATAAATCGGACTACTCCTTCTTTGTGCGTCGATTCTTTTGTTATAGAGGTGATACTATTTTTTCATATAGGCTATTTTAAATATAGATTTTCCTCAATATTTTATTTTTCCAATTATAATTCTACGTGTGTGAGTCTTCAAATAAGTATAAAATAGAGGTGGTGGTCATGCATTTACAAAAGTGAAAACTATATATTTAGAATATGACAAAACAATCTACTAGCTATGCCATGAACGTGTAATGCAAGCATGTCAAACTCAAATCCTAACACGGGCCAAATAAAAAAGTAATAAAATTATGTGGGCCGCAAAAAAAGAAAACAAGTACTTAAATTTTTATAGTAACATTTATGTAGTTTTAATTTTTAAATTTATAATTTTTTTGAATTAAAATATATTATCTGGTGGGCCGCAAATTTATTCGTTGTGGGCCGCATGAGGCCCGCGGGCCGCGAGTTTGACTTGCTTGGTGTAATGTGACTACTATGAGAATATAAACCAACTGAATGCCATTGTATTTGTATTTTAGAATAATCGCTATCTCTCTCTTTTGCATCAATTAGTTTCATGGTTGTTTTCATTGAGCCTCCACCGTCGTTTATTTTCTTTTTTCTCTCTCTTTCTGACACACGCATACACATGTGTACAACATAGATTGAGGAAGAATAGTGTTCATGTGTGACAAAAGTGGAACCTGTCCTTTTTAAAAATTCGTTAAAGCTATGCATATATATAAGCCTGGTCGTAATATATACAAGCTATAGTCGTAATAAAGAATTTTTAACCAAACCAGGTTAGTACCCTCTCTCTCTCTGGGCGAATAAAAATGCATTTTTTGAAACATTTTTCAAATAGGATGTGCCTCTATTGATAGATGATTACAATCCTTCCTCAAATTTTGTTGTACTTGTGTGTGTGCGAGAAAAAGAGGGAGAAAAGAGGAAATAAATAGGGAGGGGTGAATGATAACAACGACCTATTCAGACCATGAAACAAACAAGGTTCGGTCAATAAATAATGCACAATCGGTAATAACATTTTTATTTACAAACTAGAAAACTGAAACACTATATAAGAACTCCTAGCATTCAACATATAACATTCAATATATCCACCTTCCTTCTGAACACATTTGATCCAGCTTGGTTCCAACTGGCAGAAGCACTTTGATAAATCGTCTTATACAGAAGGTGTTCCATTTGTAAAATAACGATTTTGCAACGCTGTAGCTCGCGAAAGAAGCGCGCGATTCGCGTGATGTTATATTTATTCGAAAAAAAGGCATTGATTTATATTTCATCAAAAATATTTTTAAATATATTCGAAATGCCTAAAATTATAAGTGATTTTATAAAAGGATACGTTTTCAGACTTTCCTAGGAGAAATACTAGTTTACCCAAATTGTTAAAATTATGAAAGAAAATAATATATTGATTTTACAATCAGTCACATAATAAAAGAAAACAAAGAAAATTTTGATATCTATGAAATTAAGCGAAAAAGATTCTCTGAAAAAAGGTGCCTGAAGAAACCTTTAACTCCAACCGAAAAAAAAAACAGGAAATATTTGTCAGAGAGGATTCACCTTTTCAAAAGAACATTTCCACAATAACCAACGCACCACTTCCTACCGTTAACCATATTATTAGGAAAGAAATCGGTTTGAAAATACGGAAAAAGGCAAAAGTTCACGTCTTCAAGCCGCACCATAATGAGGAACGAAAGACCTGCAGCAGTCCCCTTTATGAAATGTACCTGCATGTAAAAAGTGGGACAAATATTCGACAATGAGTTCCCGTTATTGCATTCAAGTGACTCAAGATCCGTGTGGCTTAACCAGGATAAAGCCACTAGTCGTACATCACGTTCTACACGTCAATACCTGGACGAAAAAAGATGGATGAAACTCACATTTCGTTAATCCCTGCAAAATCTTCAGACTTGGTCCCTATGAATCTTTGTGAAATTTGTTTGCTGAAAACTGTTCTTAGATCTAGAAAACCAAAAACGCTAGAAGGTCTCTGGAAAGTTGTTAAGGACTGTTGATGGGATTTTTGAACTGTTGGGATAGTCTTGATCAAAATATTCTAAGATGAAACCTTATTTCATGGAAACATCGAATCAGGGCTGTTGCTAAACGTCAAGGCTTACACATAGAGAACAATAAGTTGTACAGACGCTAATATATTATTTTTAATAAAGCATTAAAATCGTTATTTTAAAAATGGAACACCCTATGTATATTTATCAAACTATCTGAACCACCCTTTTAACATCTTGGTGTATAATTGAATCACTTTCAGATATTTTACCATTTAAAATACTTTTTATATTCCTAATAAGTAGAGGCTCGAAATTAGTTGCCAGGTAAGGACTGTAAGCAGTGTAAGGCGTCAAAGTCCACTCATAACCTGCAATCTTTGTCAAATTCAGGTACGCCGTATGAGGTCTCGCAGTATCCTGATGAAATTTGATTTTGATGTCTTAAAAATTTAAGACTATTTGTCTGAAATTCTATTTTTGGAGTTTCTAATGATTTATAATACCTTCGCTTGTTTATTAAATAATTTCTCTTAAGAGTGTCCATGAATATCCGCTCTTCTTGGTTCTAAAATTCAGAGATCATGATTTTGTCTTTGGAAAAGAAAAACTTTATTTTATTCTTTACTGGCGATCCGCTATGGGTTTATTTCTTTGATTAGCGATTTAAGAAATTTATCATAATGATAAATATAAATATCACTATTTTTTTTAAAACGTCTTTTCTAATTAATTAATTAGCACCTGATAAGTTTCTCAAAAGTCTCCAAGAGATCTGAACAAATAGCATACCAAATTTGCATCATTTCTCGTGTTAAAAAGTTTGGAACCCATTTTGAGAATAATTTTGAATGTCCAAGATATAATTTATGATTTTATAACACTTCCTCACTTTATCATTAAGATCATAATCACCAGTCCGGAAGCTCTGAATTCATATTTTATTGTGCCTCTGCCCATGGATTTGTTTTAGATTTTATCTTTGAGGGAATTACAGTGTCTGAAATGCCTCGGGACTATAAACTTCCTGACCGTCATTGGGTTCTTGTGTTTATTCCAGGATGGAAATGTGCAAAAATACAAAATATATCCTAATTCTGTTTCCAGATATAAAAGAATAGTAATGTGTTTATTTTTAATTTTACAAAGTATGAATTTATGTGATGATAATTATTTAAGTCTTTTCTATATGTCATTGTGCATTATACTTATTGATTCATCCTTGTATATACTACTCTGATCAAAAAGTTTCGACACTTTGCTCATAAAATCCTGAAAACTCAATATATTTTCTCCCGGTTTGTGGCAAACGTAAGCGTCGCCCTTGGCGTGGAGACCTGCTAATTTTCAAAAATCACGCGCCACAACAGCGCGAGCAGCGGCTGTTCGAAATGAAGCCATTTTGCCCGTGCTTCGATTTCGTTAGTCACCGAAATGGAGGATCAACGAATTTACATCAAGTTCTGTGTGAAAAACGGATTCAAGGGTGCCGACATTTTTTGGATGTTGCAAACAGCCTACGGTGATGCCGTCATGAGCCGAAGACGAGTTTTCGAGTGGTACAAGCGCTTCAAGGAGGGTCGAGAAGAGACCGCCGACAACGAGCGTTCCGGGAGACCGTCCACATCAACCACGCCTGAAAAAGTGGACAAGGTGTTGGAACTGGTGCGTGAAGACCGACGAATAACTGTCAGGAGGTCACCGAAGAAGCAGGGATATCGTTCGGGTCGACTCAATCGATAACAAAGCGACAACCGACGACCCCGAATTGCTGAAGAGGGTCATTTCTGGAGACGAAACATGGATTTACGGCTTTGATTCGGAAACTACCCAACAGGCATCGGGGTGGCGCTTCAAAAATTAGCCGAGACCAAAGAAAGAGAGGAAGACTCCCAGCAAAGTCAAGGTCATGTTGAAGGTGTACTTCGACTACCAGGGCATCGTTCATCATGAATTTCAACAACAAGGCTCTACAATAACTGCTGACTCCTACCTGGGAGTTTTGAGGCTATTGAGGGAAGCGATTAGGCAGAAACGGCCGGAGCTGTGGAGGAGCAAGTCGTTGATCCTCCACCACGATAACGCGCCGGCGCACACAGCCCTCAAAATCTCGAAGTTCCTGCAGGACCACTAAACCTCTGTGTTCCCCAAACCCCCTATACAGTCCCGATTTGGCCCCCTGTGACTTCCTCCTTTTTGGAAAGCTAAAAAAAAGTTAAAGGGTCGGAAATTTCAGAGCATAGAAGAGATCAAAGTGGAATCGAAGAAGGCCATGAAGGCGATCCCGAAAACAGACTACCAGAGGTGTTTTGCCGACTGGAAAAAAGGTGGCTGAAGTGCATCGCGGCCAACGGGGACTACTTTGAAGGGGACAATTTGAATTTGGTAGAATAATAAAGTTTTTTTAACTTATGAGCAAAGTATCGGAACTTTTTGATCAGAGTAGTTTAAAGCATAAAGTTGTGGGAGGATAGTGTTCATGTATCAAAGGGGGCACCTCTCTCGTTAAGCCACCATAACGTTCTGTACTGGGGTAATAAAGCACCATGCATTATTTTAATGAATATTTGAAGGAAGATATATGA
>CP092886.1:178742881-178768658 GCA_030710605.1 Cordylochernes scorpioides | reverse complement strand
ATATAATAAAATTATGTTATCCTTTCGCGCCATACACCCTATTGTGAATGTGTGTATAGAACGAGGAAAACTTACCATCATAGAGGGGTTCAAATGATCCTGAAACAAACATATTTCTCAGCATGTATATTAGTAGGAAACACCAAATATAACGGGCCAAATCACTTGAAAAGCATTTTTTGGTTAATTGCTAATCGGCTTGGATTAATCATCAATTAAAGCATTCATGTTTATATAAAATAAAAAAGCGTTAAATAGAAGACCTATAATACGCGGTAGAAGGAATCAAAAGTTAAATTCTTCAAGATCATTTCATTTCATTAACATATGACAGGTTGTAACTTGTCCCATTCATTTGATCCTCTCTGGTAAATTGTTGACCTGATCCAACATCAGCATTGGATAATTTTTAAATTGTGCCCTAAGACCATAGTTACAGAAATAAGCTTAGGCTATTAATAGACCTTCCAGAAATTTTCCAATAATTTACTTTGAACTGATGAAGTCCCGGTTCTCTATATTTTGATGAATATTTTAAAAAGGAAATTTTTCTATGAGAGGAAAGTTGCAAATAACACAAAGTTCGACCAATAATGACTCGGTGCCTGTTCTTTTATAACAAGCTTTCCATTTTGAACAATCATATAAAAGACTTTGTATGTTCCCATTCTCTCGACATATATATAATTGTAATACCATTCATTATATGATGAAGACTTCATTCGCGTTTTATTATATATATAGTAATATTATAGTATATATTTTATAATATTATATATATAGTAATGAAAAAACAATAAAAAAATAAAAGATAAGTGGGTCAGGTGTTGATATTAAAAATAAAGAAGGAATCTCCTAACCACGAGCACATGTGCTTTTTAGATGGCAGAGCGCCATCTAGTGGAGCAAAAATAAACTAAACGTTTATTTACTTGCTCCGAGATATTTGGCCAACCCAATTTCTTGATATATCTCGGAGCAAGCTAATTAAACGTTTAGTTTATTTTTGCTCCACTAGATGGCGCTCTGCCATCTAAAAAGCACATGTGCTCGTGGTCAGGAGATACCTTCTTTATTTTTAATATATAATAATATATAGTAAAAACACGACCCAAACTAGGTCCCAAAGCGTTAGTTCCAGTTGATCAGTGGGGCTCACACGACCCAAACTAGGTCACAAAGCGTTAGTTCCAGTTGCTCAGTGGGCACACACGACCAAAACTAGGTGTTAAAGTGTTAATCCCAGTTGCTCAGTATGGCACACACGACCCATACTATGTCCCAAAGCGTTAGTTCCAGTTGCTCAGTGGGGCACACACGACCCAAACTAGGTCCCAAAGCGTTAGTTCCACTTGCTCAGTGGGGCACACACGACACAAAATAGATGTTAAATCGTTAATTACAGCAGTTCAGTGGGGCACATACGACCGAAACCAGGTCCCAAAGCGTTAGTTACATTTGCTCAGTGGGGCATACACGACCCAAACTAGGTGTTAAAGAGTTAATTACAGCTGTTCAGTAAGGCACGACCCAAGCTAGGTCCCAAAGCGTTAGTTCCAGCTGTTCAGTAAAGCACGACCCAAGCTAAGTCCCAAAGCGTTAGTTCCAGCTGCCCAGTAGAGCACTTGACCCAAACTTACGTCTCCGTTGTCTCAAAGGCGTCCTTTGATGGCGCCAATAGGGGGTCGATTTTCCTGAAGGGACAGCAACATGTAGATTCCAGGTTATAATGATATATATGTGCTGTGTGTGACATTATATTTTTATTATGAAATATGTAGTTCACGTACAGTCATTAGAAGCCTAAAATGAAGTAAATATATTCATTTGACATTAATTAATTAAAATAAAACATTTGATAATATTATTTTAAATGTTTATTAAATCTGTCTACTTTGAAATTTGAATAATTGATATTTTTAAAATATACAAATTGTACAATAATAATTATTAACAATGAATATATACAATTAGAAAAAAAGGTAAATGGTGTTTAAAATTATTCAAATATAAAAACATATATATTTTATTAAAATCAAATATTTAAAAATATATATTTATTAAAATAACATATATAATATAAATATTTTATCAGTCACAGAATAAGGTATATAGTAATACATTTATTTTAACAGGTGAATAAATAAACAAGAGTTCTATATACATTCTTTTGGTCATAGTTCAGCTTCTTTGGCGTCATGTCACTGAAGATGGGACGCAACCAGCCTTGTACTTGGAGGTATAAATTACACCAGGAAGATATAGTACAACCATATTTTATTCATACCTAAATAATTTAAGATAAGAACGGAAAATAGATGTTGATCAATCAAAGTAAATATAATAGGACCTCAAAATACATACACAGGTTCAACAAGGCGATTTCAGGGAGAGAAAATGTTTTTCTATTGAAATCTCTAATAAATATATTTACAAAAATATTGTACATTTACAAATATCATTGTATATTTAGTTAACCACACCCTCCCGGGCTTCTGGAACGCAGAGAAGTCGCCAACTACCCGGGCTGTCCTTCTGACCTAAGTCATTTTGGTTGACTCTCTTTTGAATTTACACTGTTTTGGGTAGAAAAAAAAATCAATCATATTTAATTAGTTCGAATAATTCATAATATTTTTAAATTTCAGTTAAAGTTTTTGAAGAACACTATAACTCTCTTGGCTGCTACACAAGTGCAATAATACATCATTAGACTCTCTCTCTCCTGAAAATATCACATTAATATAAAAAGGTGAGAATACCAATATTAAATGAGAAAATGAGGTGAATAAAAATTGAAATGAGGTTTCCACGATGAATACATTCATTTAGTAAATACAAATTTGAGTTCGGTAAATAAAAGAATGTGCCTAGATTACAAAAAAAATATCATTCCAATGTAAAAAGGTGAAGGTAATTAATACTAAACGGGAAAAAAGTAAATTAAAATGATTTGAAAATGTTTTTGAGAACTTTATAAATATTTAATAAACTCTGGCCTTCAAGCATCTAGGCGTCAGATGGATATTCTGTAGATGAAGCTGGTATACAGAATAGCGAGAATGATGCCTCTACGGAAGAACTACGCATGTGATAAAGTTTTACGACAGACAGCTAGGTAAAGTGAACCCTTTTTCTTTCTCTTTTCTCGACTCTTGTATCTGTGAGGAAGCCGTGGTCTTCCCTTATATAAGACCTGCCTTTTATTTTGCTAAAAAATGATGTTTTTTATATAGCAACGAATTTTCAGGAAATTTCATATGAAATCACTACATGTACGCCTTGAGATGTATATCACTTGAGCGAATTTTTAAGTGGCTTAAAATTTCTTATTTTATTTCAAAAACGGATTATAGATATTTTGATTATATATGATCATCGGTTAACGTTTCACAAAAGCGTTGCAACTGTAGGAATTGACTAAGAATGCGTATGACGAATTTTGAATGTCAATTTTAACATTCAAAAGGTGGGTGAATATATATAGTGCCAAATTATCAAAAGAGCTCTTTAAATGCTTTTATCGACTCTTTGAATATCTTCGGAAATAGCCTAAACTTATTTAATTACAAATTTTCTAATAATTAAGAAAATAAGTGCCAATATTTGCATTAGGAGGGCCCAACATTCTTTCCGAGTGTTAAAATATTCGAATGAACAAATTAAAATTCGAAGTGTAAGCGATTGTAAATTCTATATTCGTCGTAAAATACTTTTACAAGGTTTTCACGAACGTTTACAAAACATTTATTCACATTACTCCCATTGAAGTTCTTGTTTAATACCGTGAAAAAAAAAGAAAACAATCAAAATTGTGGAAGAAAAATCACGGTTCTTCATCATAGCAATGTATAAACTTAAGCAGTAATGTCTGTCGAGAGATTTCTGGCTCAGTATAATATCCCAGAATTATAGTATCATCCTCATTCGCCTGATATGGTACCGAGCGACCTTTATCTGTTCTCAAAGGTCAAATATAAAATTGGAAATAGCACGATTTCAAACCGCTGAAGCTATGAAATAATTGCACGTGTCATGAATGAGTTATAAAATACTTCTAGTATTGTGTCAAATAATGGAAAATTCCCATAGACGGTTGTAAAGAAATAGTAGGGCTTTATATTGAAGGGGGGATAATAAATTTAAAAAATGCATAATAATATTTTAGCAGAATTAGTCCCCTTATTGTATAGCCACACCATGTCTATAGTGAATATATTCTGTGTACTAATACCAAAAAAGCAACAAAATAATAAAACTGTATAAAGAATTATTTCCAAGAAAACATGCATATATAACTTTCGCAAAACATATAAGTGAAGCATTATTCGTTAATAAATAAACAAATAAAAAAATTAAAAATATATCGAAAGTTTTATCGGAAAAAATCATTCTTAAAAATAAAAGGCGGTCAAATGATAGTAAACTATGCACTATAGTTTTTACATAATAATATAAATAAATTTACATTTTAAAATACTCTCAATGAATATTTTATATAGATAACGAATAACCGATGAAAAGTGTTACAAAATGTTGTATACAAAAATATATATATATATATTGGAAATATTCACAATATTTTAGTGCGAAACACTTTAAATTTAATTTGCCCTCCTAAAAACACATTTCTAAACTGCGCAAGACATAAAGGTGCATAGAAACCCACATTCTCAAATTTCACGCACTAATAATAAATCGTAATTAGAAAATTTCTATCAGATATTAAAAAAAAAGATAATTAAAAAAATCCCTTTCAAGGGCTAAAAAAGGCTCTTCCAGGGGTCAATCCTAACAGATTGTGAAAAATAAAGCCGTTGGGATTTTATTTATTACATTCTAACCACTAGTGTCAGGTTTTCATTTTAAATCCAATCAAATGAAATTGCAGAACTCTCGTTTTTTCACATATGCTCGTGTGTTTCAATCTATTTAGCTCAGTAAATAATGGATGTTATGTGTTAAAACTATATATCCATCTATATATATATATTAAAAAGGCATATATTGAATTGAATAAAATATTTATTTGCCAATATTTTTATAAATCCAATATATGCCTTTTTACTATCTAATTATTTAAGTATGGATTGCTCTATTTTAAGATTTTACTATATATATATATAGTAAAATATTATATATAGTAGCTTCTTAATGAATATAATACAATCGTGCACCATATAATAATAACAATATTTGATGCAAACATGTTGAACGTTATTATTTATGTTCTGATGTTTTAGCTTTAAAAAAATACATATATTTCACTTTGTTGGCAAATAATTGTCTCTAAGACGCGCAAGATATATTGCGCTATATAGAAATATAACAATTTTTCATATATATATATATATACATATACACCTAGAAATAAACTAATTGACAAAATTTGGCTAATAAGAGATACATATTCTAAACCACTTCTATATTTTATTGTTTTTATATATATACTCTATAAAAATATGGTGTTTTAAAACTAAGGAAAATATATCTCGCGCCATCTGTATATGGAATTGGAACTATATATAACAGATTTTACTTTGTATAAATATAAAAAGTAAAATATATATATTAGCGTTCAATTTCTAAAAATATATATTTATATATATATATCAATATATATATGTAGGATCATTCTGTGTGTGTTACTCTCTTCAATATACACCTTACATGGTAAATAAATATAAAACTGTAGCTATTTTGCATTGTAAAAAAAAGAAAAAGCTTTTTTTAATATATAAAAAAATTGAAACAAGATACCTACATTTTAAATGAATCATTAAACGTTCAAATTAGGTTCCAAAAATTATCTAAAGCCAAAAAAAGGCGTTAAGATAACAATGTAGAAAACGTTCTTAATCTCAATGCAGCTTGAATTGAAAAATTCCATTAATTCTCTAAACATCTTCCCCCTTACAATTCAAAGAGACAACAAACCTTTTGGTTACATTTATTTATTTGTTATCTGGGTAAAATAATTGCATATTTTAATTCCCAAAAATTATTTTGTGGAATTTTACCATGGTGTTTTGTAGTTTAAAAATTTAAGATATTTTTCAGAGCTAACTATGAAACTATTGGATATATTTTTTCTCAATATTTGTTTATTTCAAACTTTAAAATAGATATTTGAAATACGTGTAGGTATTTATTTAAAAAGACATATATTGGATCAAATTATCATTTATTTTACCAATATTTCAGTGGCTGAACGCCAAAATTTTCCAAGGTATTATTCAAGGTATCAAGGTTGGCGTTCAACCAACTGAAATATTGGTAAAATTAATGATATTTTGATCCAATATATGCCTTTTTAATTAAAGATTTATTTATGGATTGCTCTATTTTCAAAACGTGTAGGTATGTGTCTATTTAAATATCTAGAACCTATAGATCTGTGATTCTTAAATTATAATATTTTGAGAGATTCTAAAAATTCATCTCATTATGATATTTTATAATTCTGTTGAGGTAAAAATATCAGCCTTCCGGAGAGAAGTTTTTTTTCAAACAATCTAAAATACATTATCTCCGGGCACGAAAGCCTTCCTCTACAGGAGAAAACACTTTACTATATCTTTAGATACTAAAAAGGCATATATTGGATTGAATAAAATATTTGGTCGCCAATATTATGCCAATATATGTCTTTTTATTATATAAATATTTAAATATGGATTGCTCTATTTTCAGAACTCTATTATCTAAATCTCCAATATAGGGGGGGGGGGAGTTAAAATATAAACAAATATAAAGGGTGTTTATAATTCTGTCCTTATATAGCAGACACACTTTGCATATATTATATATATATATATATATATATTTAGTAATTTTATATTCTTTTCAGGTAAACCTTTGATATTCAGGTTGTGGCTGTCGAAAATAGACAGGTCATAACACTCATTCACCAACCTCATGTATACCTTTATAATATCTTGTTTATATGCAACAGCATGGTAAATAATCTACACATATAGACAGGTATAATCATATTCCCAAAATATTGGGTCATAAAGCATTACAATACAAGCATATGCTAATATACTAATGTGTTGGATGTGTCATTATTTATATATATGTAAATTAGTTATATGTTATTTTTCATTGTGTGTATATATCTCTATATGTGTTATATAAATAGAACGTAGCTATACGACTGTGTAGTCTACATGGTACACCTACCACGAGGGACTTGAGGAGGGGCTCTTCCTCTTTCGGCCATAGCTCCTGAAACAGACGACAGGAAGTCAAGATGAGCATGGATCTTTTTCGAATAATATTAATTACAAGCTTTAACGGGGCTATATACCCGAGAGTAATTTCGCTTTGAAATATTGTTTTAACAAATATTGAGCATTTTTTGAATTGAATGGCGATTTATTGAATGTATTTATATTAAAAAGGCGTATTTTGGTTCTGTTTTTTTTAAAGGTTTTTTCTCAAAATATTTCGACGGATTGCTCCTTCTCTATCAATTTATGGCACAATAAATTCAAAAGTAATTTACAAATTATTTCTTAAAAAATTAAATCTTCGTCCAGTTTAGGTTTTATTTTCTCAACGTTTCAACAAAAAACTTTTGTTTTCGTCTCAGGAGAAATAAATAGAAATGAAACATTTGAAAAGACGTTAAAAATTATTCTTGCCAAATGTATTTATTTCTCCTGACGAAGAAAAATATTTTTGTTGAAAGGTTGAGAGAATGCCGGCCAGACAACTTCTATCTTCAAGATTACAAATTATTGTTGGTAACAAGGAAATAACCTTTTAATTGGTCAAAATATTAAAAATAAATTAAATAAAATGTATTAAAAAAATAATTAAAAGGATAAAAATAATAATATGAAAGAGCCTTAAAATGAATATTTGGAATTTAAAGGCTTTTTTAAATAATAGTAATGCAATTAATGAGGTGCAATAAAAAATCAATTAATTAAAAATATGAAAAAACGAAATTAGTGAGTGTAAATGACAAGTTTGTACAAAGAATAAAGGAAGAAAAAAGTATAAACAAAGGAAGTTGACTGCGATTATTATTATTTTTAAATAGGTTGAGAGAGAGATGGAACTTATCTATTTACACTAGGTATTTACACTGGATCAATGAAGGACTCAGCTAGTGTAAATAGATATGAAGAAATCCCCGAACCACATGAATCTTTCTCAACCTAATGTTTTCTTCCCTATTTCTATCTCTCTCTCTCTTGGTCATTGATTGTATTAATATTATTACAAAAACCCCTTTAAATGCCATATATTCTTTTTTGATACCCATATTTTATTTATGCTTTAATATTTCTAATTTTTTGTCTTAAATTCTATTATTATCATTTTTTAATGTTGACCAATGACAAAGTTGTCACATGTGATCTACAAGAATTTGTAAATTAATTTTAAGTTTATTGTGCAATATATTTATAAAGAGGAATCTATGTGGTTTGTCAGTAAACAACCCATTTATTGAAGAAAAAATATTAATATAAAGATTTATAGACACACAAATAATGCAACTGAAACTTGAGCCATTTCTTATTTCTATTCCACAAAAAGGTTTTCGTCGTGATTTTTGGAGTCTAAAAAACTCTAAGTGCTTTTCAAGTTAGGATTTCAAATAATTTGAGAAATTAGAAGGGTATATTTGAGATAATATTTTCTGAAAATCCCATTGATTTTTCAATTTTATTTCCAAAAATAGTCATTTAATGACTGGTCTGAGAGCTGGTATTAACAAGAAAACCACCCCTATTCCAAGAATATTCTTTAAAGCGATGTCTCTATTTTAGTCACTCTTTCAGTCTTATTTCCATTAAATATACGTCTTCTTTAAAATATAAGACTTTAAGAGATAACCTTAGAAATAATATATACATATATACGCATACATATGCTATGACAAAGATTAAATCCCTATTCACTATTGAAGAAGAGGCACAAGGCGGGGAGAAGAGCTTCTTTTATACGAAATACGATCTACTAGATTTCGGGCAAGACGCTCTTCTACTGGTACAAAATACACATAAGTATATGAACTCAAAACTCTAACAAATGGTTCTTCTAAGCCATTAAACTCTCTATACCACACTATACATATTTTTACTATATATAAGATCTATTTTTTAAGAAAGAGAAATTAAAGTAGTGTCTGAGGAATACTAACTATAAATAATGGCAAAAATTGAATTGTGATAAATTCTAATATATATCTTCACGGCATTGCTGCTATGTAAGTTTCCCTCTCTTTATCATATTTATTTCAATTTGAATATTAATTTTCTTCAATCTCTTCATCCTTATCTTTATTCGCTTAATTGTTGATTTATGGTTTTCAATTTGTAAATATATAGTTTTAGCTCAGAGAGATCTAAGTACTTGAGACAAATCTCAATCATCGAATTTACCTCAATATTTATATATATACTCTATTTCTGTTTCATATAATGAATTAAAATGATATATAGATTTGTATAAATGATAACCTATAGATAAAGAGAACCAGAAAGAGGGAGATAAATTGAGAGAGAGGGATAGAGACACATTTTGTGATAATATACCTTCTCTATAAATTATTCTAAAATATATTGCAATGCTATAATTAACTGATAAAATGAATATGTTGTTTATATACACTGGTATTTTTAATCGTAAAAAATTCTTGGAAAAAAACACAAGCCAAAATAAATAAAGAGAGAAATAAAGGTTTTATTGATCGTAATTGTTTAAGGAACGGTCGAGAGGTGGCAGCACGATGTCAGTTGGCAGCTTCCTAACAGATCCTTTCTCCGTTTTTTATGTGGAAAATGTAAACGAAATATATCTCAATTTATTAGGTATGTTATTTTTAACAAAATCAATTGCAGAACTGATAGCATTGCGTATCGGAATTTGACAACTGCCAAATCGTTGCCTATTGAGATTGTGGTTTATCCTACCGTGATATTGCTGTTTTGTTTTTTCGATACCCTCTTCACACTGCATTTAAACATGAAAACCTCATGTTGCCTATGACTTCTGACCTTCTCAGAAACAGAAAGTTGTCGTCTTTTTCCCATGCCAACGCGTTCTCCAAATCTCTCGCCAATTGAAAATATCTTGTTCTTGGTTGCTGATTGACTGACACGTCACTCCTCTTCAACCAGCTTGATTGATAACTAAAAGCTCACAGTTGAAGCCTCATGGACCTTTGGAGCGGCAACTGCCATCCGAACTGTGTTCGACTCGATTGTCCAACATATTATTTCAGTCATAAGTTGTGCTACTATAGATATTCATTTCTGAATTTACTCTCATTTTACATTATATGTTCGATAAATATACACTCATGGACAGAATCTAAGGAAGTAGAAGGACCCAATTTTGTTCACACTTGGTTATCTCGTGTGTCTCCAATAAAGGTCACTGTGTATCAAATATATTTAAGAGTTATTGTCTAATTCCCGATATGCATGCTAAAAGTTACAACTTCTTTAAGCTTTGTCCATGAGTGTACAATGTGTGTGTGTGTGTAAATATATAACCCTTAAATAATATTGTTTCAAAATATAAAAAGTTCATATTTATAAATTACTATTAAAAATTAGGCCTCTATACTGTATCTTAAAATATTTTTCAATATTTCGATCGGCGGAAAGAAATCTTCATCAAGAGAGAGAGAGAGAGAGAGATGTTTGATTTTGTACTCTAGTACTATCTGAAATATATTTTTCTCTCGCTACAAATATTTTGGAAAATATACATTTCAAGATACAAAATATATGCCTATTTATATTCAAATAATACTATTTTTCTTCATATATAAATTCATGAAAAAAGAAAGAAAAAAAAAGAGGAGTAGAAATTAAAGCATACACCTCTATTGATATGTTCACTATTTCACATACAAGTGTATATTATTTATATACGTGTTTAAATAATGCTCAAAATTTCCTCTTAATTATGATTTTACTTGTAACCATTATTACTTGAACGTCGATCTGGAAAAATAGATGTTCATATATAGACACCATATTAGTATTTGAACAACGATCTGTGAAGATAGGTGTTGTTGACATATAGACCCTTCTTATATTAGGAATCATCTCAGTATATGAACATCGATCTGTGAAAATATATGTTATTGATATATAGACTCATCTTTGTGTCAAGCTCCATTTTAGTATTAGGCTCCAACTTTGTATTTGAACTTCGATCTGTGAAAATAAATGTTAGATATATAGAGACTATACTATTTGTATTATTCTCCATTTTAGTATTAGGGGTTCATCTTAGTATTTGAATATCGATATGTGAAAATAGTTGTTATCGATATATAGACTTCTCTCTCTCTCTCTCTCTCTCTCTCTCCGCTTCTTTATTCAAATTTTATGTTTATGAATTTCAATAAGTACTACATTATTGCGGCGTAATCTTCGCATTATGATATATGGGTGCCATATATCTTTAGTCATCCAAAATTATTTTTACCTTTCACATATAATGTAAATGTTGTGCATGTTTGAATTTCAACAATAATAATAAAATTCATAAATTGATTTTTAATCAATTATATAGAAACCTAGAGATGCTTGAGTTATTTATCAGTAATTGTTTGCGAGGCAATGATCCTCGGCATTTAAACAAAGAACGAAATGATTTATTCCAACTATAGGAGAGGCAACAATACCGCCATCAATAAAAATGCCATCTATCCTACCACATCGAAGCAAATAAAATGCATCTTCGACCTTCGCGGCAGTAACGCCGATGCCTTTTATGAACACATTTTCCATGCGTTAGCTTTGACAAATTTGGAACACTCACGCGGAAACAATAGCCTCAGACTAGGGGTTTTACTAATTCAAGGTAGCTTTGGATTTCGGAACTAAAACAAAAATGTTGATGAAAGGTTTCTCTAATCCAAGAGGTATGACTAAGGATAAGTGATTGAATGGCTAAAAAGAGGTGATAGTATGACTTTAAATAGGTTCTAATATGAAAACAAAAAGGTTGTATGTAATACGGTTAGCAATGGACGGTAGTATAGTTATGAAGATGGTCTAGTATCTTCATAAGGAGGCTGTAGTATGGCTATGGTGCTATATGGATGTAATTCCCCGTACCTTTTCAAATCTTAAAAAATAATTATAATAACAAATAACTATAACTATGTGAAAATGTGATGGATAATACACAAATTGCATTCATTTTTACCATATAGGCGGCAAATAAAGAGACAATATTATTATCATTTTTACTTGAAAAACGATAAATAGTTTAATATTAATTAAATTTATATTTTTTCATAAAATTTGAAAACAATAAGAAATTATATATATAGGTGTAATTAGGTTGAAATATTCCGAGGGATTGTGCTGATTTATTGACACGGTTAAGGGCTATTCCCCGAGATATATTTTTATTTTAGCTAATAATAATAATTGCTATTTAATTCAAGTTTTTTTATTTTATATATCATGTAGCCCTTCTCTATTTTTATATTGAATGGTTTGCTAATCAACACAGGCGATTTTGCACATTTATGTGCACATTTTTTCCCTACACTTTGTACTGTTTTACCATTTAGCTTTCTCTCAAGTTGTGAATTATATTTAAGTACATCTCGCGTTAATACTCACCGTAGCGTGCTCCTCAATCGGCGCCTTCCAAATTCACCGATAAGACTCCAACTAAACTCGGAGCAATAAACAAATCTCCTGATAACGACAGAAAGTCTTCCAAACGTTGAGTAATTAAATATAAGATAGCGAGATAACTGGGTGGTGTCAAAGCTTCATTACTTAACCTTCCAATTGAAAAAAATATGATTTTTCTCCAATATCGTATTTAATTTTATCAAACCTATTTTTCTAGGTAGGAAGACTTGGATATATATAAAATTAATACAAATATATTTAATTCAACTTTATCTATTTATTATTAAAAACTGTTTATATAAACTTTATACTCTTTAAAATAAATATAAATAGCCATATAAATATTATTTTTTAAAGATAAATCCTTTCGAAATGTTTTTGTAAGAAAGTTTCTTTTATTAATTTTATAGTTAAGAAAAGCCTATTGAAAAAGGATTTATCTTTTATATATAAGCCTTATACTGAAACTTAGGAAAGTGGTCTCGTTTTTGAAGTTTGGTCTGCGAGGCTTAAGTCATTTTCGATTCAATAAAAGAAGTCGCTCAAGGAGGGGTTCGCTTGCTGAAGGTTGAATTTTTTGGTATATGTAATTTTTCATTTCACTGGTAGGTCAGGGAGGTGGTTTCTCATTGTAGGTTGGGTTTGTTCGGCTCAAGTAATTCTCGATTTCACATAGGTTGTCGCTTAGGAAGGTGATTTCAGATAAATAATTATCCCACAATGGAGGTCGGTCAGGCATGTGGTCTTTTATTTAATATTGAGTTTTATAGCCCCGTTGTTTGTTATTGCATAAAGGGGGAGGTTTCTCATTTAAGATTGGGTTGATCGAGGTTAAGTTATTTTTCATTTCATAACTCTGTCGCTCAGGGATGTGATCTCAATGAATAATGTGTTTTTCGACTAAAGTCGTTTTTGGATTAAGAAAATATTCGCTCAAGTAAAGGGTCATCCACCGGAGGTGATTTGTTCGCTTCAGGCCGTTTTTAAATTTGAAATGTGGTCTATCAGGAAGGTGATCTTTCACCTACAGTTGACCTTTTTTAGTTTCAAGTAATTTTTGATTTAATAAAAATGTCCTCTTAGCGATTTGATATATCTTTAGAGGTTGGAATATTCTTCCTCAAGTCATTTTTGATTTTACAAAAGTGGATCGTTCAGGGAGTTGGCCTCTCATTGAAGTTTGGGTTTGTTCGGGTCATTTTAAAAGGTGATCGCTCTGGGTCCCCATAGGTTGTATTTTCTCGGTGTAATCTTTTGACTTGTCGTCTAGAGAGGAGACCTCTAATTGAAGGTTGAGTTTTTTTAGGCAGATAAAATATTTGATTTCACAAAGATAATCCTTCAAGGATTATTGCGTCACATTGAATGCTTCATTTGTTTGGCTAAAGTCATTTTATGACACAAAGGTTATCGCTAAGGGTATTCGTCTCCCATCGAATGATGGGTTAGTTCGGTTTAAGTTATTTTGATTTTATGAAGGTTGGCCCGCAGGGAAGTGGTTATATTGGGCTCTATTGATTTTTGATTTCATGAAATGATTGCTTAAGGAAGTGGTCGCTCTATAAACGTTGGGTTTGTGCTAAAAAAAATCCATTTTTATTCTTCAAAGTTGTCACTCAGGAAATGGTCTATCTTTTTGGAAGTAGGGTCATTTCGGTTCAAGTTATTTTTTTATTTCACAAGTGTGGTCACTCAGGGAGGTGATTCTCTCATTGATTATTGAGTTTTTAGACGCCTTATTTTCGCTTTCCCAAAGGTGGTCGCTTAGGGAGGTATTTTCATTGGAGGCTAGGTTGTTTGGCTTCAATTCATTTTTGATATCGCAAAGATGGTCGCTCAAGAAGTTGGTTTATTATTGGAGGTTGAAATTATCTGGCTTAAGCATTTTTTTTTATTTCACAAATTTGGGGTCGCCCTGATGATGGGTTTAAAAAATTCAAATCAATTTCTATACCAAATAGGTGATCATTCATAAGAGGTTGAGTTGGCTCAAGTAATATTTCAATTCATAAGCGTGATCGCTTAGGGAAGTGGTCTCATTGAATGCTTGACTCATTTTCGTTTTCACATAGGTGGTCGCATGTGGAGGTATTCTCTCATTGGACGTTGGGTTGGCTCAAGTCATGTTTTAATTTAGAAAAGCGGTCTCAAGAGAGTGTCCTCTCACCTGAGGTTTTTTTTGTTTGTTTGTTTGTTGGTGTCATTTGTGATTTCAAAAGGGGAATCTCAGGGAGGTGTTCTCTCACTCAAGGGAGGTTGGATTTTCGGGTTCGAATAGACAAAGATGGTTGCTAAAGAAATATATGCACGTATATATATATATAAATTAGTTAGTGTCTAACGGCTTTCATTAGTGTTCATTTTGTACTCCCATAGAAGGGCATAAATGCCCAAAAGCTTGAGAATGCTATGATAAAATGAAAAAAAAATCAATACCAGGAATCTGTTGCATTATTTAATTAATATCTAGGAGATTCACATATATTTAATTTATGATATATAACTAAATGTAATGATATAGCAAAAATATTTCCTCCTCTAACCGAGGTACCCAGTTTTCTATAGAATTATTAAATCCGGCCAAATGTAATCTCCATCTCCAGATCTATATTAAAGAGAGTATATATCGAATTACAATGGCTCGTAGAAAATTAGGAAAGACAACTCTCAGAATGAAACAACAATTTATTTGATGCATAAAAACAAATTTGTAATAACCCAGAGAGGGAATAAGGGAATTTACTGAGTAGGAGAATATAATGATAAAAGTGTTATTCTGTGCATAAAATAATGAATATATATTTAGCTTGTATTATGAAGTTTGTATTATGTATAAAAAAAAACATTCGTGCTTTTAAATTCTTTCATTTTATATATATTTATCTATAAAATATTATCGAATTTATGCAATGACGTATTCAAATTAAAATATTTCACATCTTTTAAAATCTATACTTTCTTTATCATATAACATATATAAGATTTCATTAATATATATAATGAAAATAATGTGTATATTTTATATTAATAATAAAACTTAAAATTTCAGTCTGGTTATTGTCCAAATAATAATAATGGAAATTATATTCTATTTTAATTAGTTGTTTAGAGAGGTTTTTAATTTAAAATCAACGTTCGCATTGATTTATTTTTGAACAGCTGAATAATTCCAGGTCATAACGCGTTCTCTTTCTTTCCACCTTTTTTGCCCCAAGAGGTGTAATCATGCGCGAGGCCTAAGATTCCTTAGGGGCTTCGTCCAAATTATATTTATTTTTAAAAATCATTTTAAAAATTCAAAAGAAAAACCTCAGGACACCTATCAATATACCGGAATGCTGCATTCTTTCAGGAAATTTTGCTGTTAGCAATTATCTACTGGTGCACATTTTCTGCTCAATTCTTCCTCAATTTATAGGTTTGTAATCAGTAGCAATATATAATATTTGAGGTTATTGGCTTTTGTGATGTAGAGAACCATTCTATTATAATTTATCTTTTATGAGTGTAGATAAATACTGCTCTATAGTTTAACTTTTATGATATATAGAACACCACCACACATTCCGTTATAATATATATTATATAAATGTATAGATAAATACTGCTCTATAGTTCAAATTTTATAATATTGATAACACCATACGTTCCGTTATAATATATATTTTATAAAGGTTTAGAAAAATACTGCTCTATAATTCAACTTTTATAATATAGAAAACACCACGCATTCCGCTATAATTTATCTATATATATATATATATATAAATGAATGTATGTGTCTCTGTCTGTCCTTTATGCCTGACCAAACCACTCATTGGAACGCGATGAAACTTTGGGAAGTTATTTAGTATAGTACTGGGAAGGTTTCTAGCAAATAAAATTTTTGAAATAACTTTTCGCCTTAAAATTATCAAGATAAATATTCTAATATATCTGTTATAATTCAACAATCTGCTCTAAATATTATCATGATGATACGATGATTTTGTAATGTAGAAAATTAGGAAAGACAAAATTCAGGATGACACGGCAATTTATTTGAGACAAGAATAATGATACAATTCCAAGGCAAGATACTATTCCTTTAACTCCAATTACCGAGGGAACCAATTAATATTGATTTTATACAACTTATCGACTATGTTTAAAGGGACCGGGAAAAAATGTTCACTTTATCGAGAGATTCGTTAGACAAACCTTACTCGGGTAAAACCCGGGCGAAGCCGGGTGCATCCATACAAGAATAATGATCCAATTCCAAGGCAAGATACTATTCCTTTAACTTCCAATTACCGAGGGAACCAATTAATATTGATTTTATTCAACTTATCGAGTATTTTTCAAGGGACCGGGAAAAAATGTTCATTTTATCGAGAGATTCGTTAGACAAACCTTTACTCGGGTAAAACCCGGGCGAAGCCGGGTACGTCCGCTAGTCTTTTATAAATTTAGAGAACCACAGCTACAAAGTTCGATATTGCATTAATTTAAATTAATTGAACAGCCTTTATAAAGAATAGATTCATTACTAGGTATTCATAAAAAAAAGACTTCGCCTCTCATTATATATATAAAACTATATAAAACAAACACATACTTTAAAAATATTATTTCTTTGGAGATATATTCTAATGCATCATCAACCTTATGCTTTAATGTTTCATACGAAGAAATAATTGGGCAAATAATACAAATCACTATCGTACTAAATCATAATGATAATCCCCAATAAGGAAAATCGATCGCAGATAAAACAATATACATTTCTTGCCTATAGCTACCGTATGTATCTATCATTCGAATCATTTTATCCCAAAAATATATAATAAAGCAATAGAAATAAACATATTTATTAATTATAAATACCATGAATTTCATATAATCTCTTCTGTTAGAGTTTGGATTTCCATCATTCCGAAGACTTACACAATACATCTGGAAATGAAGCAGAGAGCCAGCAGAAAAAATCATATATCAATATGTGAATAGTTAAACATCGATTTTTCCAGCTACTATGTAAATTATAACCAAATTATTATTTTTTAAGGATGGAATCAGGTAAAAATATACATTGGTTTATGATGAATGTATATCGTATAAGGGCAAAATAAAATTAAATTAAGAGAACAGCTTGATGTACACCGCGTTTGACATCTTCCCGCCTTACACTCCGCCTAAGAGAGGTTAGTATGTATATATTTTCGGCAAGATTTATATTCACATATTCAATACACAATAATTTTCCTTAAATTTGGATTGATCCAAATAATTAATATCTACATTGTAAGATAATTATTATCCAAAATATAAATATAACAGACAAGCTTTATATCTCTTGGGAAGAAGAGACTCTCTCTGTGGTCAACAGAGGTTGCATTTCATTTACCATTCGACGTCAACATAAATTTTCTGCTTCTCAATAAAAATAAAGTTGATACCAAGCTTTGAAATTTTCGAAATATTTGACCCGTGTTCTTTATACTAAAAATCACAAAATATTTTTGTCGAATTGTGTTGACGTAATAAATATATTCCGGCTTAAACAGAGATGCTTCAATAGTATGTTTATTGATTAGAAAATAGAGATTCGTTTAAATATATTTAATTCAAATATAACGATATACGATTCTCCTCTCTTGTATTCTATATATGACTCTGAATTAGAATATAAACAAGAATATCAATAGTTCTGAATAAGTCAATAGATGGCAGTAAATTTTGTGATTTAAAAATAAATATTGAAGCAATATATTTATTATTTTATTAATAGATCATTTATTCTTTTTTTTTCCCCACTCTCTAAACTTCCCTCATTGCTTCTCTGCTTTTTTATAAATGTTAATTTGTTCTTAACTAAAATACATTGCTGTGTCATCCTAAGGTGTTTTTATATTTTCTGATTTTCTACGTTACAATAATAATGCAACGATTATAATATATATATTATTTTAAAATGCTTAATTATTTAAAATTTTCAAACATATATATTTACCGCCAAACTTATAGAAAATTAATACATAGCTATATTCTGATAACTAACAGTCAATAAAACTGGGGTAAAGGAGAAGGAAGTTTTATCTCTAATAACATAAACCTTACTTGGTTTATAGGTATTTACTATGGCATTAGCTCGCCACACATTCGACGGATAAATTCGTAGATATTTACACCGTTCTCCTCGAGCTTTAGCCTTTCATACATGTGCCAAAACCTAGGCCTTCACACGTGTGTATCTAAGTCATAAATACTAATCTTATTTGAATTAACATTTATAGCGATTTAAAACTATAAATATCTAATTAAATACCCAATAAGAAACCGTTGTTAAACTGGCTAAATCACTGGAAGGGTTAACTATTGATGAACCAGGCCTTCCCATTATTTATTATAGCATTAGGGGTAGTAGAACATTGTGTTTATTGAGTAAAATTATTAAAGGTTATTTAAAATTAAGCTAAGTTGAGCCAGTAGAAAAGCTTCTTTGCTCGGAAGCTCGCTTATTCACAATAAAAATATACATATTGTTATTTTTATTATATTTGAAGAACATCGTTCTATTTTAAAAGAAACTTAAGCGTAAAAATTAATTTGTTATTACGAAAAATGTGGAGCCATTAAAACGTATAAATACTAGGTACGGACACTTATATATATGTAGGAGAATAAAATAGACTCGCTATTCCTCCTTCAATGCCCTCCTCTACTGAGGGTGGGCCACATGGTCTCTCCATACTTCCTCCTTCAATGCCTTCCTCTACTGAGGGTGGGCCACATGGTCTCTCCATACTTCCTCCTTCAATGCCTTCCTATACTGAGGGTGGGCCACATGGTCTCTCCATACTTCTTCCTTCAATGCCTTCCTCTACTGAGGGTGGGCCACATGGTCTCTCCATACTTCCTCCTTTAATGCCTTCCTCTACTGAGGGTGGGCCACATGGTTTCTCCATATCTCGTTCCCCCAATGCCTTCCTCTACTGAGTGTGGGCCACATGGTCTCTCCATACTTCCCGGTGGCTCACTATAATACGTATTTGATAATCCATTGGAAAAAAGGATATTTTCATTATTATATAAAGTTATCCTAAAAGTTCGCGTTTTTCTTAAAACCTTGTTTTTCTTATTACTTTACGCGAATAATTTCATTACGGCGAATACATAATATAATACATAATACAATTACATTATACATTATACAAAGTCATTATACATAACGGCAGATAATATTGGTATTTCAATTTTTTGCAAGTGTTTACGAACTTTTGGGTCAACCTTGTAATTAAAATTATATGTGACATATATTTTAATTATTTATGTTGAATTTAAATAACCTCACAAATTTATAAAACTAATTTAAATGTATAGTTTAGAGAGAAATGTTTAAACATAATTCAAATAAGCAAAATATCTCTCTCTTATTATATATTTATTTTCTTAATTATAATATTGATAAATTAAATTTTGTTAATATACATATGTACAGAAATTTTAATTCCACATATTTTTCTTTTTGCTAATCTCTATAATTTGACTAAGATAAATTTGACAAATAATTATTTGAACTTCTTTTTTTATTTTATATTAATTATTTTGATATGTCTTAGTCATTTAGGAATTAATAGAATACTATATTTGAAGTCATTCCACTAATTCCTTTGATTTTTTGTCATATATTTGTGATTATTTCATTGTGATTATATACATATATAGATGGAAATATTCCGGGAGGAAATTGATCCATAGAAGTATAGGGCGCTTCTCCCATCAAAATAAACGTCAAAACCTGACTCCATCTATTGACGAGGGCTATTAGCCCGAAACCATGGTCTCTAGGTGGACGCTTCTCAGTTTGCCAAAGCTAGTGTTGTGGCTTTGTCACCGACCCAAGGCCGCTAGTTGCGGGGGCGGTCAATAGATGGCTTCAGGTTTTGACGTTTATTTTGACGGGAGAGGCGTCCTATGCTTCTATATTCAGATATAGAAAATTGAGATTTACTATTATAAAATATCAAAAGCCGTTCGCAATACGTTTCTTTTATTAAAAACAGTGCGAACTTTCGAGCTCTCGCTCCGGCAAAATTACAATTAAGAGTGAGCAGTGAGCCTGTTGAAGAACGAGAGCTCGAAAGCTCGCGTTGTTTTTAATTTAAAAAATGATTGCGAGAGGTTTTTAATATTTTATAATATATTGTTATATACAGGGTGATCCAAAAGTCCCGCACAACTTTAAAAATTAATAACTCCGCGAATATTTGTGCTAGAGCAATGCGGTAAACACCATTGTGTTCAGGATGCAATGGGATTTTTTATGGCAAATAATGAAAAATTCGAAATTGATTTTAGTTACAACTTTATTCGCTAGATGGCGCCATACCAGAATCAGCGATTCAGCGGCCAAATTGTTTGATAAATTGAAAAATATAACTGAACGATACGTATTTTTACTTTTTGAATACCAGGAAAGAACCCAAATAATATCAAATGATAAATTAATAAAACACCATTTCGCCAAAAGTTAGAAGAAATGGTTAACGATTTTTAAATACAATCTGAGATATGTAAAATAGGTATATGCAAATTAAAACATGTAGCAAAAAAAAACTGATATTTTAGATGCGGTTTGCTGGAATCCTCTCAGCTATTTATATTTCGAAAATAATAATTTTCTATTTTTTTACATTCAACTCTCTCTCAGTATCGATTATATTTATTTTAATTCATTTGAAAAATATTTATCTATCTCTGATGATTTATTTTACTCTGGGATGCCGTTGTTGTTTTTGTCGTGTCCAATAAAGAGCCTCAGATTATTTTCGTTTGGCCAATAAATAATGTCCAATTTATATACACATATATTCTTACATAATGAGACTTTAAAGAATGCAAATAATCTTCATCTATTTACATACACAACACATCTCCCCCCTTAATAATACTCCAGTCGGTCTAGGGGTTTCCTTGCTCTCTGAGGTCTAGGACTGCGGACGGGCACTTGCACAGCGGCAGCCTCCGGTTTAGGAGTGCAAGAGGACACGTGCACAGCAACAGGCCCTGGTATAGGAGTGCAAGAGGGTACGTGCACAGAAGCAGTCTCCTCCTTGTTTCCTGATGTAACCTCTGGAACCTCCTCTTCACTTTATTTCTGACTTCCACCTACAGGCTTCTCTCCTGATGTTCGAGGAAGTATCAAATTTCTTGTCTCCACTTGTTTCTTTCTCACAGGTCGCAATTGATTGATATGCCCCTTATACACGACGCCCTCGCAACTTATAAGGTAGTGACGGTAGCTCAATAATTTCAAAATGGTACCTTTTTACCGTTTAGGTCCAGTTGCATAGTTGCGGAAATAAACCTCGCAACCTGTAGTAAACTGCTCCTGCCTTCTTACGGCCTCATGAAATACCTCTCGCGGATTTCCCATCTTGGAATTAAATTCGAGAATCTTGATCTTAAACTTCTCTTCATTAGCAGTTCCGCCGGGGAATTCCTTTATTACAGTTTGGGGGAATGCTCTATGAGCAAATAGGAATCTTTGTAGATTCGTCTCTAAATCATCCTTCCCATTATTATTTCTCAAAAGGTTTTTAAACTCTCTTACATATCTCTCAGCTAAACCATTTGTACTAGGATTATACGGACTGGTCTTAGTGTGCCGTATACCATTCATTTTGGTAAATTGCTCGAATTCACTGGAGACAAACTGTCTTCCGTTATCTGTAACAAAAAATTAGGGCAATCCAATTCTGGCGAGAATTTCTCTAAGATGACTTATAATCGTTTTTCTGGTAATATCTTTGATGATAAAAATTTCTATCCACTTTGAGTATGCGTCCACGAGAACCAAAAACATTCTTCCCATGAACGGACCCGCTAGATCAAGATGAAGTCGATGCCACGGTTTTTCGGGCCAAGTCCATTCCGAGATGGTAGCCGGGGGCATGCTTGCCGATTCTTGGCATACTCTACATTCTCTAGTTAACTCCTCGATGTTACTGTCTATGCCTGGCCACCAGAAAATACCGTCTGGCAATCATCTTCATTTTAACAATCCCCATGTGTATTTCATGCAAGTCATTTAAAATTAAAGATATTAATTTTTGGGGAATTACCACTCTTTCACGCCATTGAAGACAACCAAACTCCAAACTTAATTCCTCATTGATCTTATAATGAGGAGCTAGTAGGTTTTATCTCGGTACCCTTGTGAATTTCCACACACACAGTTGCCTTCTCTAACATTCCTTAATACTATAGACAGTATTTTATCTTGGGGCGTCTCTCATTAGCCACCTCCATAAAAGAGAACGGTACCTCATTCGACTTCCTAAGAAGAAGTACCTGGTCTTCATTAAGAGACTCCCTGACACTCGATTCTAGACGTGACAATGCGTCAACATTGGAATTATCACTAGTTTTTCGAAATTCCACAGTATAATTAAATGCAGCTAATTTTAAGGACCATATTTTAATTCTAGATGATGCACATATGGGAATTGGTTTATGAGGTGAAAATATATGAATTAAGGGTCGGTTGTCTGTGACCAATACAAATTTTCGTCCCAGTAAGTATTGTCTGAATTTCTCAACGCCAAAAGTTATGCTCAACGCTTTCTTTTCTAGTTGAGAGAAACGTTTTTCCGCTTCAGTTAATGTTCTAGAAACAAAAGCTATAGGGAATTCTTCCTTTCTATCATTTCTATGACTCAGAATTACGCCTAGTCCATATTCCATTAATAATGATTTACATTTTTTAAATAACATTCGATATTTTTTCGTCCAATTCCATCTACAATTTTTATTCAAAAGTTGATAGAATAGCGCTAAAATGTTTGCCATATTCTTTATTAATCTAAAATAATAAATTAAGAGTCCTATGAAAGATCTCAATTGCGAAACATTCTTTAGGTTCAAGCGCCTCTCTATCACTGCTTTAATTTTATTTTATAAGGGATGCAGTCCATATTTATCCATTTTAAACCCTAAATATTCCACCGATTTCTTTTAAATTTACATTTATATCTGTTTAACTTTAAACCTTTTTCTAGCAATCATTTAAACACTAGATCCAACTTTTGTTCATGATCTTCAAAGTCTTTTTCTGCAACCAAAATATCATCTATGTAGCAGGCCACACCTGGCAAATCAGAAAATAGGCCTTCCATAATCCTCTGAAATCTATTTGGTGCTACCGCTACGTCATATGGTAGTCTTTTATAAGAAAACAACTCTTTGTTGTGTTTATATCAACAACAGCTTTGGCTTCTTCCGCTAACATTACTTGTAAGTAAGCCTGTGATAGGTCTAGAGTCGAAAGTACGGTGCTTGTAGATAATTTTGAAAAGATCTCATCGATCGATGGAATGGAATACCTATCTAATTATATTGCTTTATTAGCTGTACATCTAAAATCACCACATATCCTTACACTACCATCCTTTTTTGATGCCGGTAATATTGGAGCGGTCCAATATGAATGAACTATAGGTTATAAAATGCAAGAATTCACTAAACGATCAATTTCATTCTCTACTTTGTTTTTTAGAGAGAAAGGTAAACTTCTGGCCTTACAAAACACAGGAGTCACATCCTTTTTTAAATTAAAATTTATTCTAACGTCCTTTAGACAGCCCAAATCTTTGTTAAACAAATCTGCATACCTATCCATCAAATTTTTATATATTTAAATATATTTCTATTATATTCATTATTTAAAATTTTAATGCTAAACAATATAGAATAATCAAGTTTCAACTGTTTAAGCCATTCTCTTCCTAATAAAATTACCTGGATTTTTTCATTTACAACTATTAATCGTAAATATTGGTTGGCTTCTTTTACAAAAACATTTCTTTGATCTATAATCTCTATTGATTTACCACAAAAGGATTTTAATCTTAAATTTGTTGGAAATAATCTTTTACCTTGCCAATAATTCTTATAAATATCTTTAGGTATTAACGTAACTGGAGTTCCTGTATCTATTGTAAAACACAAAGAATATTCATCTACTGTTAAATTTATTGTGGCATCAGTTTCGCCCTGTACAGAATATATAGAGTCCTCTTGTACAAATTTACATCCCCACATTCTTTTACTAGCTTTGCAGACCCTACTTAAATGACCCAGTTTATTACATTTAAAACAAGTCTTTGTTCTATGAGGCAAAAGAGATGCCACGTGTGAATGTCTTTCACCACATCTATAACACACTATTTTGCCTTTGCCACTTTGCCTGAAAGGTCTATACTGCGCCGTACTATTATTGTACTCGCCCTTTTTATCCTTTCAATTCACAGGGGATATCTTGGCCACTAATTTATCTTGTAATTCTCTTGTATTTATCTCCGCCAATTCGAACGCGATCGCCACTGCAAAAACTTTATCCAGGGTGACATCGTTGTCCTCTTGTAGTAGCTTCTTTTGCAGGATTTCCGACTTGATTCCAGCCACAAAACGGTCTCGCATCATGGTTCCCAACATATCGACGAAATTACAATTTATTGCCAAATGTTTCAATTCTCTAAGATATTCCGAAATTGATTCTCCTTCCCGTTGAATTCTCTTTAAAAATCTGCACCGCTGTGGTATCACTTTCTTCTTTGGATCCAAATGCAGCTTAATTCTTTGAATGATAGTATCATAGGGTTGATCTTTCATTAGACCAGGAAGAAAATGTCGTTTCCCTGCTTCAAAGTTTCAGAATCTGGTAGCGAGGTAAAAAATCAGCACTTTAATCTCCTCCTTCAGATGCCAAAAAGTAAGGCTCAAATTTTTGTACAAAAAGATCGAAGTGTCCTCCACTGGGCTATAGCATCTAAAAGGTACTATTAACTTTGAACTTGTCATGCTGATCTTTTCTACTCCTTTGTTTTCTTGATCCAGATAGTTTAAAAGATGTAATCTTAACCCATTTTCCTATTTTTCCTCTCCATAATCCGAGAGTCAGATTTGTTTAAAAGATGTAGTTGTTATGTTAAAAAAATCAATAAGCTTGAGGGATGAGTATCTTTAGTAAATAAATTTATTTACTAAAGATACTCATCCCTCAAGCTTATTGATTTTTTAACATAACAACTACAACTACAAAAGATAAATAAATAAATTTATTTACTAAAGATACTCATCCCTCAAGCTTATTGATTTTT
>CP092886.1:178718089-178742781 GCA_030710605.1 Cordylochernes scorpioides | reverse complement strand
TCACAACAAATTAATATGTTGAATATATATAAATGATGATAACTTTGCTGATTACCACCATAATTATTATTTCTATAAGAGCACTGAAAATCTCTTTTTCACAAACATGCCAACTATAAAATATTGGAGATAAGCATAAAAGTGAATTTGCACTAGAATAATGTAGATAAAGTAAGAAAAATGTTTGAAATATAGCAGTTTGGTTATTTATACGCACGGGTGGAATGGACCTGTATAATATTCAAGCGAAAATGAATTAATATTTAGGGGTAAATATCCAATACGAGATTCGTGGTTGTAAAAAATCGCCATTACTCCATCCGGTTGACTATCGCTGAAGAGAGGCCTCAGAGGAGCAGATAACCACTTCTACTGTGCAGAGGAAAGCGAAGAACCTGGACCTTCATATGACGGACCCCGTCAAATCCTAGCCTTCGCCAATCAGGGTAAGTTAGGCCCCTAGATTATAAGTAATACTCACGCGCGTGTCTGTACGTGACATTTTTCATGAATTTTTCATATGCGATAACACATTAATATTATAATCCTTTTGGTAAAATTATAAATAAAGACAATTCGCTGAGGGAAGAATTTCTTTTTTCACAATACGATATTCAGCATATCGTAATGACAATATATCTTCTAATTTTTTGTGCGTTAAATACAGGTTTGTATGATCTAGAATGACATAGCGTATATGAAAGGTTTGTATTATATATTTTTATACATTCGAATGATAGGTTGCAATATGGGTGCCATTTTCGAAAAATAAGAACCATCAAAACTATTAAAAGGTAAGTCTATTATGACGGGAAAGCCTTTCCTTTTTGGTTGTTTTTATATATAAATAAGAACATGAGCTAAAAACGCGTCTACACATCTTTTTCCTCGGACAGGTTTAGAATAATTTGCGCAACGAATCGTATCAACAAAACGACTAGGGTATTCAATGAAATGATATTAGAAATGAGAAATAAAGGAAAATTCGAATTACCAAAAAATATTTAAAAGAGGATAGCTCTTTCTACAAAAATATTTATTCCAAAATACAGATAATCTATGTGATACTTGTGTTCTTTTTGTTACCTCTAATTAATATTAGAACTGAATTAATATTCTGGTATTAGAGAGGGATTGATAAAGAAAGAAAAAGAATTCTACTTCACATATAATTGTTTTGTTCAATTATTCCGAAGGCATTATTTCATTTCAAGCATTTCTATATTATATTTGTCGCTCCAATTTCTTTCCAGATTGAATCAATTGAGGAAAAATATAGAATTAATTATATGATGCATATTTTTTGTTTTAGAAATTTAATTAAGTACATTTAAAGCATTTTTCAAATATATAAGATTATAACGCTATATATATATATATATATATACCCAATCATTAGAGTCCTCTTTCAGTAAAATTCAGGGACATTTTTCTGGGTTAAAAAATGTTCTTAAAAGATACCTTCTTTAGCTGACGCAAGGCAGGCCTCGCCTAAAACTCAGCCGCGAGGGAGGAGGCCACTGAGCGATGGTGTAAACCTCCTTGATGAGAGGCCTGACTACAATAACGAAGCAGTACCTGTAAGCCTGCTTTGAATATATTCATGACAGGTTTCAACCTACCGTCACTAGAATCCAGATTTATTTCGAGAAAACATTCATCAATATTTTAAATAAACCAATAAGGAATCTAGGGTTTGGTATCTTTTCATAATTATTTTATTTCTCGAGCTTTTTCGGCTAACATGCCCTTCAACTCGGACACCCCAGAAGTACCATTTCTATCTAGTTATAACACGCTTAATTGGCGTGAATTTGGCGTGTTATAATTAGATAGAAGTGGTACTTCTAGTGTCTCCGTGTTGAAAGGCCTGTTAGCCCGAAAGCTCGAGAAATAAAACAATTATTAAAAGAAACCAAGTCCTAGATTCCTTATTGATTTATTTAAAATTTAAAAGCAGGAAATAATATTTATTATTCATCTCTCAATATACATTAGTCTTTAAATATTTAAAGTTGAATTCTCATCAACCTTTTAATTGACCTGACGACGACCCTTTTTTATCCTTTTCAAAATGGAAGGATTTAATGTATCGTCGAAACAACTTGACCAAAATCCAACCTACATTTATGGTATATACAAGAGATGTTCTGTGAACAGAACATCTTGAGGAGCGGATACGATTTATAAATGGTGAATCCATTTTATACGTCAGTTAACTAAGAGATGTGATGCCTTTCAATTTAATTTCCATAATACAAACCTTTCCAGATATTTTAGAGGATGTTATTCATTTCAAGAAATGCCTAATTAGATTAATTTTCTGATACAGTAAAATCACCATGAGAGGATACTCTCGCTAGAGAACACTTTCTACAAAAGACCGTTTACATTACCAAAATTACCATTTTTACCAATTAGCAACTCTTCGATTAGAGAAACACCTCTCTTTAAAAGACATTTAGAGATATTTTACTGTATGCATCTGATTTTATAGATTTTGACATTTTTAAGGGTAAGAATATTTTTTATTCTGAAAAAAAAGTTTTTCAACATAATTTAAGTAATTTATAATACAATATAATGTGGCTTATGATTGTAGAACGACATTAGAAAATTATCCCGCATGTGTTTATTTTTTTTGATCCTTTCTTTAGAAATAATCGTTATTTCTCCTCAAAATAAATTTCGATTTTTCGTTCAAAGGAAACACATGCGGGATAATTTTCGAATGTCGTTCTATAATTTAGGCAATCAGAATATCACGAAGGCAACTATCGAGTATAAAAATAAGTATATCCATATTTCAATTACTCTGTCTTCATAGTTAAATAAAATCAAAGAGAAATATATATATTATATTAGCTGTGTATGAACAAAAGAGCGTGTGTCTAAAAGAAGCACGAGAGTTTTATAATTTGCAACCACGAACAGTGTTCGGGTCGCGTGAAAAAATTTTTTTTCAGATCTTCTAAAGAAATGCATATAATGAAAAATTGAATATTAAATAAGGATTTTATAATTAGCTTTTTTCGAATTATGACATAAAATAAATTCGTTGAAAGGTTAACGATCATCTTTTGGTGTGTGCAAATGTAATGTGCAGGAGGAGAACCGATTCGTCTCCCAGAAGTGCCTTTCCGCCACAGTAAGTCAAACATAGGGAAAAACAATAATTTAACAAACCTCTAGTGTTCTGTTGCCTTAATAGCATTACACAACATCAATTTATATCTGAATATCTACCTTACCACTACTGATGAATTATAGTAAGGGTATTTCTGAAACTAAAACATATACCCTCCATATTGCAAAGTGTTTAAAAAACAGAGACCATAATGAAATGGAAATATTCTAATATGAATGTTCATGTTGAAAGCATTATAGGTTTTCAATCTGTCTTTTAAATTATGGTTCGGGAACGGTTCTGGAAGGGACTGGCGAGACCCAATGCCTTTCTTAAGGCATCTGATAATTGTTTAGTTGGATTTAGGCCCAGGCCAGCCAATAATCTATCCTCACTCTCGAGGCAATCATTGAATACACTTGTTTCATTTGTGCAGATACAAAATTGACAGAATAAGCTGGGGCCAATGAATATCCTGAAAGATCTCACAAATGGCTCGAAAATATGGTTGCTGTATCTCTAAGAAGTCAAACACCAAAAAATATACACCTGTTCGAAATAAAGCCAGTCAACACTACGGGATTCCCTCCCCCAAAAAGAATTCCTTCTCTAATATCTGTGGGATATAAGAAGATCCCGGCATCTTTTAACAAAGAATAGTCGAGAATTAGTGTCTAGATGAAAGAAAAATGAGCCCGCTGATCTTGAGTTCAGAACTGATGTTCATGGCATCGATTTAAGAGGAATCTCCTTTGAAAAGGGTGAAAGGGATACATATTATTATGTTAAAAAATCAATAAGCTCGAGGGATGAGTATCTTTATCAGAATAGACAATACATATTATTGTCTTATTGACTAATGACAATCCTTCTGGTGATATCGAATGGAATAAAAGCGTTGTTCCAGAAGCACATGAGAGCTAATTAGAGATCTTAGTAGCTGTTATCTCCTTTTATGGTGCTTAGCCCCAATAAATAATGCACTCTACAACAACAATAAAAATCGACGTACCGAGATGTTCGACTTTTATGAAAATACGTATAAAGAGACGTTTCGTCCAAACATGCAATGTTATCTACATACCATTGTGCTGCAAGTAATGAGTACAAATGGGGTCTTTCTATCAAATGAAATGACACCCCAGATAATAATGGCTTATTGCGGACCTGTACAGTGTTCGAAGGTAAGGCCAGGAAGTCTCCAGACACGTTTTCGACGGTCGTCAGGTCGCAGTTAGAAACCAGATTAGTCATTAGACTATACGTCCCAGGTCTGCGCAGTTTCAAGTTGATCGCTCCCGACACCACTGTAGCCGGATTTGTCGGTGTACAGGCATCGTAACGGTCGTCCAGCTCTTAGATTCCGCTCTCTCAGTCGTCTGTTGATGGTCATTTTGTACACTTGTGTGTCGGTCACAGGTTGGATGGTAGATTACGTCAACTCCGTTGCTGCGACATGGTTCTGATTATCGCGCCGTCCTCCCGTTCTGTTGTGACACTTGGTATACCGCTGCTGCTTTGACCTTGCATTATTCCGTCGTTGACCCACCCTTGCCAACATCGTTTAACAGCCGCATCAATTCCACACAGATGTCGCGCGATTAGTCAATTTGACCAACCAGCCTCATTCATTCCGATGGCACGAACTATTTTAAACTCTGACATATGTTTGTAATGAGCACGAATATTTCGGCGATACAGTATAAATAGGCTCACTGCCAAAAATATTAAAAGGAGACTTTGAGAGTCAGCTCGTGCCACGTCGAATATTGACTCTAGAATAATCGTGCGGTATGTGCAGTTCAGATGCGCTGGATTTTTACTTTGAATTTATCGGCCACCAAATTTCAATCATTTGCATGTTTAGATGAAACATCTTTGTTCCTATATTTTCATATAAATCGGACTACTCCTTCTTAGTGCGTCGATTCTTTTGTTATAGAGGTGATACTATTTTTTCATATAGGCTATTTTAAATATAGATTTTCCTCAATATTTTATTTTTCCAATTATAATTCTACGTATGTGAGTCTTCAAATAAGTATAAAATAGAGGTGGTGGTCATGAATTTACAAAAGTGAAAACTATATATTTATAATATGACAAAACAATCAACTAGCTATGCCATGAACGTGTAATGTGACTACTATGAGAATATAAACCAACTGAATGCCATTGTATTTGTATTTCAGAATAATCGCTATCTCTCTCTTTTGCATCAATTAGTTTCATGGTTGTTTTCATTGAGCCTCCACCGCCGTTTATTTCCTCTTTTCTCTCTCTTTCTGACACACGCATACACATGTGTACAACATAGATTGAGGAAGAATAGTGTTCATGTGTGACAAAAGTGGAACCTGTCCTTTTTAAAAATTCGTTAAAGCTATGCATATATATAAGCCTGGTCGTAATATATATAAGCTATAGTCGTAATAAAGAATTCTTAACCAAACCAGGTTAGTACCCTCTCTCTCTCTCTGGGCGAATAAAAATGCATTTTTTGAAGTATTTTTCAAATAAGATGTGCCTCTATTGATAGATGATTACAATCCTTCCTCAAATTTTGTTGTACTCGTGTGTGTGCGAGAAAAAGAGGGAGAAAAGAGGAAATAAATAGGGAGGGGTGAATGATAACAACGACATATTCAGACCATGAAACAAACAAGGTTCGGTCAATAAATAATGCACAATCGGTAAAAACATTTTTATTTACAAACTAGAAAGCGGAAACACTATATAAGAACTCCTAGCATAATCCTCTATATATTATAAACATTCAATATATCCACCTTCCTTCTGAACACATTTGATCCAGCTTGGTTCCAACTGGCAGAAGCACTTTGATAAATCGTCTTATACAGAAGGTGTTCCATTTGTAAAATAACGATTTTGCAACGCTGTAGCTCGCGAAAGAAGCGCGCGATTTGCGTGATGTTATATTTATTCGAAAAAAAGGCATTGATTTATATTTCATCGAAAATATTTTTAAATATATTCGAAATGCCTAAAATTATAGGTGATTTTATAAAGGATACGTTTTCAGACTTTCCTAGGAGAAATACTAGTTTACCCAAATTGTTAAAATTATGAAAGAAAATAATATATTGATTTTACAATCAGTCACATAATAAAAGAAAACAAAGAAATTTTTGATATCTATGAAATTAAGCGAAAAAGATTCTCTGAAAAAAGGTGCCTGAAGAAACCTTTAACTCCAACCGAAAAAAAAAAAACAGGAAATATTTGTCAGAGAGAATTCACCTTTTCAAAAGAACATTTCCACAATAACCAACGCACCACTTCCTACCGTTAACCATATTATTAGGAAAGAAATCGGTTTGAAAATACGGAAAAAGGCAAAAGTTCACGTCTTCAAGCCGCACCATAATGAGGAACGAAAGACCTGCAGCAGTCCCCTTTATGAAATGTACCTGCATGTAAAAGGTGGGACAAATATTCGACAATGAGTTCCAGTTATTGCATTCAAGTGACTCAAGATCCGTGTGGCTTAACCAGGATAAAGCCACTAGTCGTACATCACGTTCTACACGTCAATACCTGGACGAAAAAAGATGGATGAAACTCACATTTCGTTAATCCCTGTAAAATCTTCAGACTTGGTCCCTATGAATCTTTGTGAAATTTGTTTGCTGAAAACTGTTCTTAGATCTAGAAAACCAAAAACGCTAGAAGGTCTCTGGAAAGTTGTTAAGGACTGTTGATGGGATTTTTGAACTGTTGGGATAGTCTTGATCAAAGTATTCTAAGATGAAACCTTATTTCATGGAAACATCGAATCAGGGCTGTTGCTAAACGTCAAGGCTTACACATAGAGAACAATAAGTTGTACAGACGCTAATATATTATTTTTAATAAAGCATTAAAATCGTTATTTTAAAAATGGAACACCCTATGTATATTTATCAAACTATCTGAACCACCCTTTTAACATCTTGGTGTATAATTGAATCACTTTCAGATATTTTACCATTTAAAATACTTTTTATATTCCTAATAAGTAGAGGCTCGAAATTAGTTGCCAGGTAAGGACTGTAAGCAGTGTAAGGCGTCAAAGTCCACTCATAACCTGCAATCTTTGTCAAATTCAGGTACGCCGTATGAGGTCTCGCAGTATCCCGATGAAATTTGATTTTGATGTCTTAAAAATTTAAGACTATTTGTCTGAAATTCTATTTTTGGAGTTTCTAATGATTTATAATACCTTCGCTTGTTTATTAAATAATTTCTCTTAAGAGTGTCCATGAATATCCGCTCTTCTTGGTTCTAAAATACAGAGATCATGATTTTGTCTTTGGAAAATAAAAACTTTATTTTATTCTTTACTGGCGATCCGCTATGGGTTTATTTCTTTGATTAGCGATTTAAGAAATTTATCATAATGATAAATATAAATATCACTATATTTTTTAAAACGTCTTTTCTAATTAATTAATTAGCACCTGATAAGTTTCTCAAAAGTCTCCAAGAGATCTGAACAAATAGCATACCAAATTTGCATCATTTCTCGTGTTAAAAAGTTTGGAACCCATTTTGAGAATAATTTTGAATGTCCAAGATATAATTTATGATTTTAATAACACTTCCTCACTTTATCATTAAGATCATAATCACCAGTCCGGAAGCTCTGAATTCATATTTTATTGTGCCTCTGCCCCATGGATTTGTTTTAGATTTTATCTTTGAGGGAATTACAGTGTCTGAAATGCCTCGGGACTTTAAACTTCCTGACCGTCATTGGGTTCTTGTGTTTATTCCAGGATGGAAATATGCAAAAATACAAAATATATCCTAATTCTGTTTCCAGATATAAAAGTATAGTAATGTGTTTATTTTTAATTTTACAAAGTATGAATTTATGTGATGATAATTATTTAAGTCTTTTCTATATGTCATTGTGCATTATACTTATTGATTCATCCTTGTATATACTACTCTGATCAAAAAGTTTCGACACTTTGCTCATAAAACGTAAGCGTCGCCCTTGGCGTGGAGACCTGCTAATTTTCAAAAATCACGCGCCACAACAGCGCGAGCAGCGGCTGTTCGAAATGAAGCCATTTTGCCCGTGCTTCGATTTCGTTAGTCACCGAAATGGAGGATCAACGAATTTACATCAAGTTCTGTGTGAAAAACGGATTCAAGGGTGCCGACATTTTTTGGATGTTGCAAACAGCCTACGGTGATGCCGTCATGAGCCGAAGACGAGTTTTCGAGTGGTACAAGCGCTTCAAGGAGGGTCGAGAAGAGACCGCCGACAACGAGCGTTCCGGGAGACCGTCCACATCAACCACGCCTGAAAAAGTGGACAAGGTGTTGGAACTGGTGCGTGAAGACCGACGAATAACTGTCAGGAGATCACCGAAGAAGCAGGGATATCGTTCGGGTCGACTCAATCGATAATGAAGGACATTTTGGGAGTGAGAAGACTCAACACCGTTCTCGAAGCGACAACCGACGACCCCGAATTGCTGAAGAGGGTCATTTCTGGAGACGAAACATGGATTTACGGCTTTGATTCGGAAACTACCCAACAGGCATCGGGGTGGCGCTTCAAAAATTAGCCGAGACCAAAGAAAGAGAGGAAGACTCCAGCAAAGTCAAGGTCATGTTGAAGGTGTACTTCGACTACCAGGGCATCGTTCATCATGAATTTCAACAACAAGGCTCTACAATAACTGCTGACTCCTACCTGGGAGTTTTGAGGCTATTGAGGGAAGCGATTAGGCAGAAACGGCCGGAGCTGTGGAGGAGCAAGTCGTTGATCCTCCACCACGATAACGCGCCGGCGCACACAGCCCTCAAAATCTCGAAGTTCCTGCAGGACCACTAAACCTCTGTGTTCCCCAAACTCCCTATACAGTCCCGATTGGCCCCCTGTGACTTCCTCCTTTTTGGAAAGCTAAAAAAAAAGTTAAAGGGCCGGAAATTTCAGAGCATAGAAGAGATCAAAGTGGAATCGAAGAAGGCCATGAAGGCGATCCCGAAACCAGACTACCAGAGGTGTTTTGCCGACTGGAAAAAAGGTGGCTGAAGTGCATCGCGGCCAACGGGGACTACTTTGAAGGGGACAATTTGAATTTGGTAGAATAATAAAGTTTTTTTAACTTATGAGCAAAGTATCGGAACTTTTTGATCAGAGTAGTATAAAGCATAAAGTTGTGGGAGGATAGTGTTCATGTATCAAAGGGGGCACCTCTCTCGTTAAGCCACCATAACGTTCTGTACTGGGGTAATAAAGCACCATGCATTGTTTTAATGAATATTTGAAGGAAGATATATGATTTAAATATATATCTCGTGGTGCAAGAAATGTAGGGTGTCCTCGGTGAGTGTTGATGGAATGGCGAGTGAAAATTATTTTTAAAAAAGATCTTGCAGGAAGGTTTTTAAAGTTAGAATTCAGAGTGGAATCAGTTTCAACTGTACTACTCAAAACGTAGGATTTTCTTGTTGATGATTGGATGACTACCTCGGTGCCAGTCTCAAGGAAGGAGGGAGGTAGTATAACCCGTTGATTCCTTCGATATCAATAGAAAATAATGGAAAAACAATTTCGTCTCGCCGTTGATTTTATATTTATTCTATATTTTAAATGGTTACACTATTTTAAAGTTTAGACTTGGCTATAGATACCATATATATGTATATGCACCAAAATAGTCACTTTTCCCTTTAAATATTCATTAAGACAACAACAACAACAACAAAAGCCTTTATTTAGGGCATTCCGCCCCATACAGGATTCGCCGTATTTACACGTCAACAAGAGGAGAGGGAAGAGGAAACATTTACAACAAAAATAAGGTTTGTTACCTATTTACAGATGGATCATCCTCCAGTATCCTTTGCCCTGCATTCTTTCTCATGCGCCCAGCTTCTGTACAGAACTTAAAGTATTTATCATTCAGTAATTTATCATTCAGATCTGAAGAGAGAAGTTGACATATGCTATGGTATCTAAATTGACCAGAGGTAGGGCTTGGGAAAATTTCAGTACGTTTTTCTGTTAAGAGAGGGCATTGGAAGAAATAGTGAACCAAATTATCATCCATGAGATCCTTACAAAGTAAACAGTTCCGGCCATTTTCTTTCCAGAAGTCTTTTCTATCTTCCCTGAAAAATTGCCATAAAACTCTATGTTGTGCAACTAGTCTTTTGTTGGGAAGCGAGATATTTAATCGTAGGTACTCCTCTGTCATGAATGATTCACTCAAAAATTTGTAGTGAGCAAAGTGGGTTGAATCAGTGATTTTCATCTGATCGTTTTGAATTAGTTGGTCTGTGGTAGTTCTAATTATGCCTGGCAATTCTTTCTGTATGGCTAAGTAGTCTTCGCAGCCCTTCAGAAAGGAATATCCCTTGGAGTCTAGAATTTTTATTAAATTTTGAGTAAAGCTGTTTTCTATTTCCTTTTTCGCGGTGACTTTCCAGAGATAATTTAAGCAAGCATGTGGTAATCTGCTCGTCTCCATTTTTAAAATCCTGACCCAAAACTTTAATGTGAGTTTTACAGCATTAAGTTCAGTTGATATTCTTCCACATTCTCTTCTGAGGACATATCCTGGTGTGAAGTTTGGTAAGTCTAAGAGACGACGAAGAAATGTATCTTGGGTATTATTGACTGTCTTCAGCTGGTTGATTGCCCTCATTGGTGCCGCATATAGTAAAGTAGGAAGAACAATAGTGTCAAGAAGTTTCATCACTGAGGTAAAGGACTTTATTCGCGCCTTTGTAAGGATTCTCCAAAGTGCATTAATTGCATTCAGTGCTTTGTTTCTAAAGTATTGGGAAGCATATTGGGTCGAGATTTTTGTAGTCAGAGGGTAACCCAGATATGTATACTTAACTACTATTGTCAGGGGTTGCTGACCCCAAAACCATGTCTCGGAACGAGCTGTTCTTCCACCGTTTCTAAACACCATTATTTTAGATTTATTTTGGTTTAACGTTAGGCAGTTCTCTTCTAAGTACTTTTTAAGTAAGTTAATCTTCAATTGCAAATTTATTTTCGATTCTCCTAAGATCACTATGTCGTCTGCATACAGTAAAAGGTGTATAATTCCATAATTCTCAAGATTTATGCCTGGCAATTCTGATTCATCGAACAGGTGTACCAGATCGTTTAGGAAGAGAATGAATAAATAATATTCATTAAGACAATGCATTTGAGCTTATCCTCTGAACAGAACGCAAAGGTGTAGTAAAGAATATGCCACATACATGTTTTGGACAATTTAGACAAAAGCAAACCTGTATATATTTTTTAGTTTCGGGCTACAGACCTCAGCAGTAAAGAGGCGGTTTTAATTTCATAACATTCTACGGGGTGGGTTATGATATCGGTTGAATTTGCCAAAAAGATGGTCAAGTTAGTGAAGTGACAAGGGCCGAAATTTAGGCCAGAATAAAGTTGTGGAAGGACGATGCACATGTGAAATAGAAGCACCTCTCTCTTTGAATACGTTGGGAACTTGTGAATATAATAAATGCCTTATTTAATGTCTATTTGATGGCCGAGGTGCCTCCTTTTTACATGAATGCCATTCCTTTGATTTGAAAACTTTGATTATATTTGTGCATATAAACCAATTGATGTTCAAGATATGTACATTTATTATATATGAATATTTTATCTATTTTGTGAACATTGTCTTCACAGCCACGAGGTTATAACTACCCGGTATGTGCAGCACGCATTTTCTTACTCCCGGGGCATAGGCCACATTTTCTATGCGTGTGTGAGTGGCAGATATTTTTTACATATATATATTATAATGTTCTTCTAAATATATTTACTATTAGTGTCTATGCTCCTATATGTCTATATTATATTTCTAAAATGTACATATCGGATAATTTGGAAATGTATTTGCTCTTTTGTGTTGAATATAATCTCTCACTATTTTTTTTATATGTAAGGATATTTGAATATTTTATAATATCATATGTTTTACATTACTTTTCTCTTATTATATATATGGTCTATTTTATGTGAGCAATAGTTACCTAGAAATTATTGTAAAAAGGAAGAATAATAAAATTCAGGTGAAGAGTTTCTTTTAATTTTGGTTTTGCAAGCCTTCGAGCAAAGTTTCTGTTCTTCAACGGGCATATACTTCTATGTACAATATCAAAATGATCTTTATACAAAAATAATTAAAAAATATGTTATTGGCATGTGCTCTCGTGTTATTTTAGCTGTAAACAGTCTGATGCACGCCCACGAGAGCACATGCGAATAATACATATATTCAATTATATTCTTTAAAGATAATCTTGATATTGTACATAGAAATATTTGCCCGTTGAAGAGCGGAACATTCGCTCGAAAGCTTGCAAAACCAAATTTAAAAGAAACTTTTTACCTGAATTTTTTTCTTCCTTTTTCCAATGTATATGGTCTAATAATCTTCTAATAATTATTTTTATTTTATATTTATTATATTTTAAAATATTAGGCATCGCTAGAGAAAAAATAACGAAGTGCGCGTGAGGCATGTTTTGTTTACCGCGAGAATAAAGTTTAGATTTGCTAGCCGTGGACATGCCTTTTAAAGTTTAAAACATTTTTATTCTCTAGAGCGGGATAGAGCAATAGGATAGTCTATTAGACATGTTGTGTATCAGTGAAAATAAAAAAGGAAATACTTCTCGTCCTAGTTTGGCCACCCTGTAAAGAATATACTGCCATTTTCCTTGTTTTTGTCATTTGTATTTTCACGAGTTCTTAATAAACACGCAAGTGACTGTAAATTCTTAAAGTAAAAAGGTCTCGTTCCTCTTTTGCCCTAAATATTCAAACATAGTCAAGATGGATTTTGATTATATAAATGAAATAAGATATGTAAATTTATTGTTTCACCGTCCTGGAGGGTTGGCCTCATGCCAATATTCGATTGGCCCTTATCAAGATTATAAGTGAGGCCAGAAAGAGAATTATCATAAAAAAAATTATTTCACCCACAAGGAAAGTATTTAATTTTTTTCTGATTTATAATATCTGATATAAACTACTGGCCACCGTAAATGCAAAACCTTGGAGGAAGCATGCAAATAACATGAAATTTGAAACATGCATTAACGGAGGTGAGATATGCGAATGACTAGAATTTGAGCGCAAACGCACATCACGCGCGCCTGTGGCTCCACTTCAAAGCACTATTTAAGGCTTGAAGATTTCGACGATTTCAAGTTCGGCAATGTGTTTACTTGTGTGTTTTTTAAACGATCAATTATGCTTCGTAGAAAACAGCGATCATTTTTTATTCGAGTATCCGAGTTTGAAAGAGGAAGGATAGTGGCCTACCGAGATTGTGGATTATCTTTCAGGGAAATCGGTAGTCGTGTTGGACGAAACCAAACAACTGTAATGCGGAAATGTGATCGTTGGATGCAGGAAGGTACGACGGACCGACGTGTTCGATCGCATCCACCTCAGTGCACCACTTCACGTGCTGACAGGCAAATTGTGCACATGGCAGTGTCAGATCGTTCAGTCACATCACGAACCGTAGTACAGCACATTCAGCCTGTAACGCATCATCCAGTGTCTTCGCGTACCATTCGACGCCGTTTACAGCAGAGTGGCCTGTACGCAAGACGCCCATTGCTTCGTCTACCCTTGACGCAGAACCACAGACGTCTCCGCCGCCAATGGTGCGATGAAAGAAGGATGTGGACGGCAGCATGGAATGAAATTGTCTTTACTGACGAGTCACGCTTCTATCTGCAACACCACGATGGTTGGATTCGAGTCTGGAGACACCGTGGAGAGAGGCTGCTGAACAGCTGCGTTATGCATCGCCACACTGTCCTGCACCAGGTATTATGGTATGGGGCGGGGTCGGATATCACTCTCGCACTCCTCTAGTGCGCATTGCCAGTACTTCAAACAACCAACGCTACATCTCCGAGGTGTTGGAGCCAGTTGTCCTTCCTTACCTTCAGGGTTTGCCCACAGGCATATTTCAACAGGATAATGCGCGACCACATGTGGCACGCATTTTCCAAATGTTCTTCGTCAATCGCCAGATTGAATTGCTTCCCTGGCCGGATCGCTCTCCGGATCTTTCGCCTATAGAAAACATGTGGTCCATTGTTGTCAACGATTGACCAAGATCACATCCCCAGCTGCCAGACCAGATCAGCTTTGGCAACGTGTGGAAGCTGCTTGGTCTGCTGTACCTCAAGAACGCATCCAAAGTCTCTTTGAAACAATGCCGATGCGTGTGGCAGCGGTGATTTCCAACAATGGCGACTACGCTGGCTACTGATTCTGGCAGGAACCACACTTCGCAGAAGTCTATAAATTTTATCGTTTGATACTTGGTCAACATGTTATCTACGAAATAAATTTTGTTGTGATCTCCTGTATTATAGAGCTGAGGTTTAGAATGTTTTTAGTTATAAAAACCGATTTGATAAATTTTGAAGATTCTAATTAATTTGCAAACTATAAAATATTATTCAACTATCTCTCTCTCGTTTCGATTATTTGAAATGAAGCAAGCTGTTAATAAACGATCAGGTTAAAGAATTTTAATCATCATTGTAGTGATATTGAAACTGAGATATAAAATTAAAATTATTCTCTAGGGAATAAATATTTAAAAAAACATAAGATCTTTGAAGTGTATAAATTTGATATCAGATTAATTGATGCCAAATAAGGGATTTCCTATTGGAAGAAGAGGCCACTCCACCTGGACTAACTGGTCTGGTAGTTTTGTGTGACAGTCGGCAGCACGTTTCCTTGATTGTAGTTGGGGTCTAGAATAGCGTGGTGCGTTATATAGACTTCTGGATTTCTCAACACGTTCCCGATACTTCTTCTCAAAATAATATATTTTCTTGCACACGGAAAGAATTTCATTGGTCGTTTTAGGAGGGTTTAGGTAAAGTGTAAACGAGTATTCTTTTTTCAGTACTCCAATAACATGTCCGATTTTCGTTTCTTCTTTCATTGAGGGGTCAATCTTGTTGTACAACACTAGGATGTCTTCCGCGAACTTGATTGCTGGTTCATTGCAGTGTTGCATTATTTTTATCTTCATTTTCAATTCTTCTTCCTTCGCGTCCATATAAAAATCCTGAATGAGGAGGATTTTAATGTTTTTCCAACTCGTGAAATTGGCTTTGTGCAAATTCAACCAAGTCTTGGCGCTTTCCATCATGTTCATGCCGGCATAACGGGCAATTATGTAGCCTGCTCAATGGTATAGGAAACCATTCACTTCGAGAGATTCTATCCATGGGCGAGGGTCTTCTTTCCCGTCATACCTCGGAATTTCTATATTGGGGTTCAAAACAACTGGATCGACACTAGCATCTCCACCAATTGTTGCACCAAGTTGCAGCTTTTCAGGGTCATCAACCTTGGCTTCCTCCTTCTTGGTGTTATACACATTTCCCGAGCGGGTTTCCATATTTAAAGCAAATAAAGAAAAGTAAATAAAAGTAATTTACCTTTTAAAGTTATTGTGTTTATTTATTTGTTGTCTTCCTCGTTATTCGTGATCTCGAGTCTTCATCTAGGTCCAGTCTCTCTCCAATGAACAATCAATATATATACAATAACAATATTACAAAAGGAATGATACCTTTGTATATAATCTTTTTTTAATAAATATTAAATATCATAGAATATTTTTAATAAACGTAGGGCGCATCAAAATTGATGCAACAACAGGGTGTATTTTATATTTCAATTTTGTTTTATCGGCACCGCTGGAGGAAAAGAACGAAGTACATGAGATGCATGTCTAGTTTCTGCGTGAGAGAGAGAGAGAGAATAGTTTTAATTCAATAGTCATTGTAATGAGGTTTCTAAAACCTAAAACACAATGTTCTATTTTTATTAAAACCATTATTTCTTATAATACAAGTGTCTTCAAAATTGAGAGATACAAATTATTTCCAAGCTATATTATATAGAGAGAGAAAACCGAACAATGTGTAAAATACATCTTTGTGGTTCTTGAATATAATACTATTTAATCGTAGAAACTTTCTCCTTGGAATATTAAAAATATAAAGTTAAGTGCCAGGAGAAAATGTTTTTTATTAATCGAATACACGAGCTTTCGGGCAGTCACGCCCTTCTACTACTAAACTAGAGTTGAAGGGCGTGACTGCCCGAAAGCTCGTGTATTCGATTAATAAAAAACATTTTCTCCTGGCACTTAACTTTATATTTTTAATATAATACTATGCTCTACATATTTGTTGATGTAATTTTTAAAGGATAACCTACTATGCAGTAAACACCGTGGCTATATATTTAACAGACAGGAAAGGTCAATATACTTTTAAGGAAATATATGCAATTTTTGTAGCATTTCTCAAATATAGGCCAAATTATAAAAAATATTGCACAATAATTACTTGACACTTATAATTTTACACATTTGAAGGGCTAGAAGCAGGCGAATTAGAAACGTGGCAAAATGCTTTCAAGGTCACAAAATGTAGTATGTATATTTTGAAAAAATAATCTAAAAACCGAAATGGTATCAATATTTTTAGGGAAAAGTGAGAGAGGTCATTCTGGTTTGATGCACTGTTATCAAGAAATCACTCTTGCTTTTATGTGATGACCATAGACCGACATTCAATGGTGGGACCTGTGGGTGTTGTTGGAAGTGATCTCTCGTTCATGATCATTCGTCGTGTAAATAAAATACCATAATTTTCTCTATACATTGTGACCAATTATTTATATTTCTCTGCCAGACACTAATATATCCATAAATAATACATACAGAAAAACAACGCTAGATATGTTAGCCATCAAAATGTTGCATCAGAAAGAAATTTAAAAAAATAAATAAATTTATTAGAGGGGAATACGTTACACGGGGAATAACAGGTTATCAAATTTTCAAGATATTTCAGGCATGGATCCTGAGAATTTCATACCCTGAAAAGCCACCTATAGAAATATCAGCACTTATACGCCTAGACATTGAGTCAGACAGAGTTGGTAGGCATGTACAGGTACAGAATCCTACGCAGCTTTATCACAGTGCCATAGTTTATCGATTGACCAGGCATTTTATATTCGTGACAAATAAGGAGAACGTGAGGCCAGGGCAGCAGCCAAGCTTTTACTGTATGTAGAGAGGTCCCTACAATACCAACAACCTGCTGTCGTACATTATCCTGCTGAAACGAAGCGTTACCCAGGACTCAAATAAGGGATACTGCCACGGAAAGAAATATAACAGAAACTGCTCAAGATGCCGGAATTCGAACATAAGGTGATTTATGTGTATACAATGACACCCCATACCATCACTCCAGGTGATGGCCAGTATGACGCTGTCAAATGCAAGCTGGCAATGTGCCTTCCCACGATGACGTCAATCACGGATGTGGCCATCATAGTTTCACAAACAGAACCTCGATTTGTCTGAAAAACGACGTCATGCCTTTCCTTAGTCCGGGTTCGTCGTTGTTCAAACCATTGAAGGCGCTTCTGCCTATAATGTAGCGTCAAAGGTAACAGAAGCCAAGATCGCCGTGCTGAGAGTCCATGCTGCTGAAGGCGTTGTCAAACTGTTCGTGCAAACACCTTATTACTTGAAAACGACCCATTCTTGACTCATGGCTTTCGACCTGGCAGTATGAAACATTGAAACCATGCGGGTAACCTGTCGATCTTCCCATCTGTTAGTGATGGTAAGACACAGAGATCCAGCAAATTCCGCTAACAGTAATGAGAAATCTCGACTGCGCGCGACGCAAGTATAAATACTGTGGTACGATAAGCCGGAATCCGGATAGTCTACAATTCTACCTCTAAAAATTCAGAACCGTGTTTTTAAGCATTTCTCTTCTTCCGCGAGATATCACGAAACCTGTCGCATCGAAGAAACGTTTCAAAATGAATTTTTGAATAAAATACCTTTTGTACAATCTCTTAAAGACATGATAGGTTTCCTATAGGCGTTCATTTTGCATAAATAATTTTAAAATATAATTATTCGAATATAATAATTCCTATCGTGGATATTCCATGTCTTCGTGTTGTCCTCTTCTTAGTTTAACAATTTAAATTTCCAGCACTGTAGATTCGCATATTAAATTTTCTTTACATAAACGTTAATGAAGGAATCTAGTTCTTGTACGTATTTCTTCAAATGTTAATATTTTATATATAAATTTCTAAATCATAATGTAAAACTATTTTTAAAACATATCAAAAAACCTTAGTGGCGGTTTTAATTTCTACAGATGAATCCTACATTTGCAACAGTTACAGACGTATACTGGAGTAGTGAACAAATAGACATTTTAGGAACATGATCAAAGCAGACGGCTATACAGATTCCAAAGTATAATTTAATATTCAGGCGTCTTTACAACGGACAAACGGCACTCTTTATAATTACGATAGACAATATTACGATACAATATTCTAACATTCCTTAACAGTCTAAAACCATTTTCAACCTTTACAAACGGAATAGAAAATTACTGCTCTTTGGCATTCCTAGACATTAAGCTTACTAGAATAAATAGTAAAATTGAAACCAGTATATATAAAAAACTAACACACACAGGCAAATATTTGAATTTTAATTCATTTGGGCTTATGAATTATAAAGATTATCCTTTATTAAAACACTATCTAAAAATATTTCCACGCACTGCTCCTAAAATATTTAAAATATTTTAAATCTGAACAAAACATATTTTAGGATGAGATCAAAAATAATGAATATCCTCCAGGTTTCATCAATAAACATATATATAGACCCACAAACAGTCCTACAAACAATAGTGAAGAATCGAACATATACTGTGCACTGCCATACAAATATGGCATTGAAAGAATAACAAGAATACTTAAAAATTACAATATCAAAACCCGATACAAAACCACAGCAAATTTTAAAGAATATTACGCCATCCCAACGCTAAACATAATAGCAATAATGAATTCAAATCAAACGTAGTATATCGCATTACATGCAAATCATGCCCTACAACCTACATAGGAGAAACCGGTTAAACTCTAGAAAAAAAAAATAAACCAACACAGAACACATTTTAAAAACCATAGCCCATTATCACTTTTGGTGAATCATGCACACTCAAGCAGGACCATATACTAAATCTTTAAAAGACATAAATAATATACAAAAATATTCAAGATAAAAACTCAAAACTCTTTTTAGAAAGTTGGACCTTAATGAAAGATAGCAACAGTATTAATAGAAAAATTGACATCCCTCCGTTATATTTACAGTTCAAATCTATTTAACATTATTTTATTATACTTATCAAGACTTATATAGTCTATAGTTATTTTATTAGTGCGTATATATTTTATATTTTAGCCACATAGTGCTTTTTGTGAATATTTTATATATCGTCATGTGAAGGCATCGCGCAATTAATCCAAACAGTTTAAAAACGAGAAAAGCCCTGACGAAGTTAGGCCTATAGCCTAGTGAAATATTGGCATTTTTAAATAAATAAAATGTTTTATTTTAGATCCAAAATATCCCTTTTTATTAATATATATACCGACTGATATTATATGATATATACATTAGTAGAAATAGGACACCATTGATCGTATTTGTAACCCGAATCTATAATTGGATGATTATTTTGTATTTGTTGATACTAATGCACGGCCTTATCTTCAAAATATCTTAGTGCCAAAATTGTTCAGCCCGTACGCATTTTTTTCCACCAGAAAAAATTACTTAAATTATATCTAACGTGATTAGGAATTCTTATAGAAGGTCGTTTTACTACACTCTTAAACTTTCTATCTGTACTATTTCTCTACCTTTAAAATATATTTACACGAAATCGAAGACAATTGAGCTTAAATTTTATACGTTTTCTCAACCTTCATAATCAGCTTGCACGATAACGCTTCTACCATCCAAGGTAGTTGAAATTACTTTTTGTACGCTTACTCAAATTTTAGAGCGCCTTTAAAATATAAATATATTTTTATTCCGACTTATATTCTATTTCGATTAAAGAATTTAGGTCTTTCTCTAAATAGTTGAATATAATTGTACTACCTATCGTATAAATACTATAGCATTAGTATATTCACAAAGTCATTTTACCATATAAATGTGTGAAAGTAACGCCACGTTATTTGCAGGTGGCCGGAGAGTAGATGTGACAGAAGAGCCCCCCATTCGCTGCACCTGTAAGTTTCACATATGTTAAAAATTGAACCATAAACTTCCCTCTCTAAATAAATCTATATTGAGTTTTCTAACATCATAATAAATGTTGTGCATACACTTTAAAAGTTGAAATAGAAGTACGCTGTGTAATAGAGATTTAGCATTATACATAGGTATATTTTTCTGAAAATAGAGCAATCCATAAATAAATCTTTAAATAAAAAGGCATATATTGGATCAAAATATAATATATTTTACCAATATTTCAGTTGGCTGAACGACAACCTTTATCAAGGTATTAAAACGTTTTAATGTGTGCCAACAACAAACAGATGTGGCGCTGAGTTTGTTGTTGACACACATTAAAATGTTATAGCACCTTGATAAAGGTTGGCGTTCAGCCAACTGAAATATTGGTAAAATAAATGATAATATGATCCAATATATGCCTTTTTAATTTAAACATAGGTATATAAATTAGAGAATTATTTAAAACAAGTTATTTTACTTCATACTATTTTACCCTTTTGAAATAATTGGAACTAATTAGCACATTTGGCTTGAAATTCCCGTTTATGAATTTATATATAACATGATGGGGCCTATATGAACCCATTGGTGGGCCATTTAGGTAAACAGCTTGCACCACATTAAGTAGGGACATCAGCCGGAATGATTATGTAGGTATATTTGAATTATCAATAAAACCAGAACAGAGTTGTGACCAATATTGGATAAACGATAAATCCAACGCTTAGTTACTATTGGAAAGGTGGATCGCACCCACAAGTCACAGGTTAAGAAGGTAACTTTCTCATATTTCCATCCTTAACTTCTTATTTTGGATCTAGTTCTCTTTTTGTTTGAAAACATTTAAAATATATATATCACCACTAATAGAATTCATATATTCAATGTAGAAAGATACAATTTATAAAACACCGCTCAAAATGGCTCTGGTTTATTGACCTGTGAAACGGGTAATTTCAACCCGGGGAGGTCTACAAGAGGCTGGCTGAAAAATATTCATTCAGAGCGTGATTCATAATGTGACAAGTTATATATGTATATGATTTTTATTGACGTCTCTCTCTACCGCGGGAAACACTCTGCCAACGATGAACCGCGAGACTTCTGCCCCAAAGTGGTAAATGTCCCCACCTCTTGCGGATTAGACGGTCTTGTAGATGGTAAGCCCCACTTATGCTCTCCGTTGCCTCGAGGTGGAGGCCGACGTATAAGAGTCAGGCCTGTAGATCCAGAGGCACCTCGCAAGAGTCGAACGGCTCGACAACTTCAGTAACTGGAGGTCAGTGATCTGTCGGTCATGACACACAGGGGGTACTCCAGGCATTTGTTCTATATCTGTTCTACTAGATGACGCCCCTGCCTTCTAAAACATTCATGTGAGCGGTTAGGATATACCTCTTTCATTTCCAATATCAACACCTATCCTCCTCTTTATCTCATTTTCATATATAATTATCATTTTTATAACAATAAGTATAATTTAAGTTCTTTAGTTAGCTAATTCAACCATTAAAAAATTAAACCATTAAATTTAAGAAAACAATTAAGGGCTAAATATATGATGGATAGATAACCTTTTACAGGATTCAACAAAATGAAAAAGACAAAAAAAAAACTAATAAGATCAGAGACAATTTATTCATTAAAGAAATCCCTAGTCAGATAATTGGGCTGTTAGTAATGGATAAAGTAACAAGCGGTAGGTATTTTGAATGTGGATATTTATGTAAATAATCTTGCACGTAAATAATGTTGTGTCTGCCATGTTTTGTAACTCTACATAATTTGCAGATTGCGAGCAAGCTCACATCGTCAGAAATTTCAGTGAAGAGGGTAAGTTGGATTATATTCTGGATGTGTGTGGATGGTAATTAAAACTAAATCTATTGGTGAAATTTACATGGGCAAACTAGGACATTCAATAGTTTATCCCAGAGATAGACAAGATAAAAAATATTTAAATATTTCTACAAACTGTCCTACCTATCATATTTAGATTTGGTGAGAGAATAATATTTATTTTAAAAAAACCCTCTTCATAAAATACATTTGATAAAGCAATTTGCACACAATGGTTAAAATATATTTTATGATGAATGCATTGAAATAAACATTTTCTCCAATTTAAATATATACAGAGTAAATGAATGAATATGCCAGACTACTTATCATATAGGTAATTCAGTCCTTACACTGGGGGGGGGGGGGGGGGCTTCTTTAAGATGATTGATCTGAAGCAGAAACTGGTGGTTAGATGCCTTGAACACACACACACGTTGCCACAATACCTGTTTAGGTCAATTCGGTTAAATACAAATTGTATTTATACAGAATATGAAGCTGCGCGCTCTTTTAAAGATATGTCTAGCTGTCAAAATGGCTTGGCCAAATCTATTGCCGAAATCTGATGTTAATTTTGATGAGCCATAGAATTGGCCTAACTGATTTGTCAGCTCATCACCTCTTTGGCAAATTCGAAAGATATAAAAAAATTAACTCCCGTATTTCATGAGAACAAACTATGGACTGACAAGTGTCATAAATACAAAAGTATTGTCTCCAGATAGCAGTCTGAATTTGTCATAAATGGTGTGTATGCTTACTCACCGTCCCGATCCGGAAACTAACAAAGACGATTGAGAGTTGGTGCATAATTATTTTTGTCTCTATTTTAACGGTATGCGTGACCTACATATTTTATAGATAAAAAGCCTCCTTGTGGAGAAATATTCCTATATATAAATATTTATCGTTAATAACCTGTACTATCACAGACGTTTACGCTCAATAAAAGATTTAAAGTAATCCTTAAAATGATTAAGAAATCAGGAATATGTGTCAACGCTTCACCTATTATCGTAATCATTGCAGAATGGAGGAGGCATGCAGCTCGGGGAGATCCAACTGGAACCTTCTGTAAGTTTACTCATTACTCCTACAAATTACAAATTTGAACTTCCAACTTTAACATGTTTTTTTTTAATATGCGATTTATATTGCAGCGTATAAATAATTTATATTTTATTATTTAAATTAAATATTCAATGGAAATATAAATGAGTTCTTCGCCACATATTCGCCACTCCCGAGGATTAACGACACCTTGGACTGCCTGCGGGGAGCTAAATTCTATTCATCCATGGACCTACAATCTGGGTACTGGCAAATCGGCGTAGAAGAATCAGACCGAGAAAAGACAGTTTTTATAACCCCAGATGGACTATACCAGTTTAATGTAATGTCATTCGGGTTATGCAATGCTCCAGCCACGTTCGAAAGGATGATGGACACCCTGCTGAAAGGTCTTAAGTGGACGACCTGCTTATGTTATCTAGATGGCATAATAGGGGTTTCAGATACCTTTGAATAACATTTACGACGCCTTCAAATGGTATTAAATTGCTTGAAGCAAGCCGGTTTATGCCTCAATGCAAAGAAATGTAAATTTGGGGCGAAAAGCTTCACTGTTCTTGGACATGAAGGTGAGTGGATATGGAATGCGACCTGACCCTTAAAGAAACAAGCAGTCCGTGACTTCCCTGCACCTAAGTCATTAAAAGAAGTAAGAAGTTTCTTAGGGCTCTCTTCCTACTACTGCCGCTTCATACCTAAATATACACATTTAGCCCAACCTTTGAATGACCTTTGAAAAAAGAATCCGAATTTTGATGGAATTTTGAAGAACAGCGTGCATTTGATGCCCTGAAGTCAGCATTAATTTCCGAGCCTGCCTTGGGGCATTTTGAATATTTCATCCCCAACAGAGATACACACGGACGTAAGCAGCTATGGAATAGGAGCAGTTTTGGTGCGAATTCAGAATGGAAAGGAAAGAGCTGTTGCCTATACATCGAGAACGCTCAATAAAGCAGAAAAAATATATTCAACTACTGAGAGAGAATGCCTTGCCATAATTTGGGCTATAAACAAATTCCGTCCTTATGTTTTCGGACGCCCATTTACTATTGTAACAGACCATCATTCTTTGTGTTGGTGGACCAACCTCAAGGACCCGTGTGGAAAATTAGCAAGATGGGCTCTTCGATTACAAGAATTTGAGGTTATAGTTATGTACAAAGGTGGAAAAAACATCAGGACGCTGATTGCTTATCGAGAGGTCCTTTAAGCTGTAGTGAGGGCATTGAGGAAGATATTCCTAGTTTAATGGCCTTACAGAATTTTGGGCAGGAACAAATGAAAGACCCGGATCTCATGAAGATCGCTGACAAGATGCAACAAGAGACTTCTAATAAGTCCTTTCGGAAAATTAATAATACTCTCTACAAAAATAATTATGATCCAATGGGAAGGGGATGGCTACTGGTGGTCACTCGCCACCTCAAGCCTAAAAT
>CP092886.1:178690324-178717989 GCA_030710605.1 Cordylochernes scorpioides | reverse complement strand
TTTAAATATATATCTCGTGGTGCAAGAAATGTAGGGTGTCCTCGGTGAGTGTTGATGGAATGGCGAGTGAAAATTATTTTTAAAAAAGATCTTGCAGGAAGGTTTTTAAAGTTAGAATTCAGAGTGGAATCAGTTTCAACTGTACTACTCAAAACGTAGGATTTTCTTGTTGATGATTGGATGACTACCTCGGTACCAGTCTCAAGGAAGGAGGGAGGTAGTATAACCCTTTGTTTCGTTCGATATTAATAGAAAATAATAGAAAAACAATTCCATCTCGCCATTGATTTCTATTTATTCTGTAATTTAAATGGTTACACTATTTTAAAGTTTAGACTTGGCTATAGATACCATATATATGTATATGCACCAAAATAGTCACTTTTCCCTTTAAATATTCATTAAGACAATGCATTTGGGCTTATCCTCTGAACAGAACGCAAAGGTGTAATAAAGAATATGCCACATACATGTTTTGGACAATTTAGACAAAAGCAAACCTGTATATATTTTTTAGTTTCGGGCTAGAGACCTCAGCAGTAAAGAGGCGGCTTTAATTTCATAACATTCTACGGGGTGGGTTATGATATCGGTTGAATTTGCCAAAAAGATGGTCAAGTTAGTGAAGTGACAAGGGCCGAATTTTAGGCCAGAATAAAGTTGTGGAAGGACGATGCACATGTGAAATAGAAGCACCTCTCTCTTTGAATACGTTGGGAACTTGTGAATATAATAAATGCCTTATTTTAATGCCTATTTGATGGCCGAGGTGCCTCTTTTTTACATGAATGCCATTCCTTTGATTTGAAAACTTTGATTATATTTGTGCATATAAACCAATTGATGTTCAAGATATGTACATTTATTATATATGAATATTTTATCTATTTTGTGAACATTGTCTTCACAGCCACGAGGTTATAACTACCCGGTATGTGCAGCACGCATTTTCTTACTCCCGGGGCATAGGCCACATTTTCTATGCGTGTGTGAGTGGCAGATATTTTTTTACATTAATATATTATAATGTTCTTCTAAATATATTTACTAATAGTTTCTATGCTCCTATATTTCTATATTAGATTTCTAAAATGTACATATCGGATAATTTGGAAATGTATTTGCTCTTTTGTGTTGAATATAATCTCTCACTATTTTTTTATATGTAAGGATATTCGAATATTTTATAATATTATATGTTTTACATTACTTTTCTCTTATATATATGGTCTATTTTATGTGAGCAATAGTTACCTATAAATTATTGGAAAAAGGAAGAATAATAAAATTCAGGTGAAGAGTTTCTTTTAATTTTGGTTTTGCAAGCCTTCGAGCAAAGTTTCTGTTCTTCAACGGGCATATACTTCTATGTACAATATCAAAATGATCTTTATACAAAAATAATTAAAAAATATGTTATTGGCATGTGCTCTCGTGTTATTTTAGCTGTAAACAGTCTGATGCACGCCCACGAGAGCACATGCCAATAATACATATATTCAATTATATTCTTTAAAGATAATCTTGATATTGTACATAGAAATATTTGCCCGTTGAAGAGCGGAACATTCGCTCGAAAGCTTGCAAAACCAAATTTAAAAGAAACTTTTTACCTGAATTTTTTTCTTCCTTTTTCCAATGTATATGGTCTAATAATCTTCTAATAATTATTTTTATTTTATATTTATTATATTTTAAAATATTAGGCATCGCTAGAGAAAAAATAACGAAGTGCGCGTGAGTCATGTTTTGTTTACTGCGAGAATAAAGTTTAGATTTGCTAGCCGTGGACATGCCTTTTAAAGTTTAAAACATTTTTATTCTCTAGAGCGGGATAGAGCAATAGGATAGTCTATTAGACATGTTGTGTATCAGTGAAAATAAAAAAGGAAATACTTCTCGTCCTAGTTTGGCCACCCTGTAAAGAATATACTGCCATTTTCCTTGTTTTTGTCATTTGTATTTTCACGAGTTCTTAATAAACATGCAAGTGACTGTAAATTCTTAAAGTAAAAAGGTCTCGTTCCTCTTTTGCCCTAAATATTCAAACATAGTCAAGATTGATTTTGATTATATAAATGAAATAAGATATGTAAATTTATTGTTTCACCGTCCTGGAGGGTTGGCCTCATGCCAATATTCGATTGGCCCTTATCAAGATTATAAGTGAGGCCAGAAAGAGAATTATCATAAAAAAAAATATTTCACCCACAAGGAAAGTATTTAATTTTTTTCTGATTTATAATATCTGATATAAACTACTGGCCACCGTAAATGCAAAACCTTGGAGGAAGCATGCAAATAACATGAAATTTGAAACATGCATTAACGGAGGTGAGATATGCGAATGACTAGAATTTGAGCGCAAACGCACATCACGCGCGCCTGTGGCTCCACTTCAAAGCACTATTTAAGGCTTGAAGATTTCGACGATTTCAAGTTCGGCAATGTGTTTACTTGTGTGTTTTTTAAACGATCAATTATGCTTCGTAGAAAACAGCGATCATTTTTTATTCGAGTATCCGAGTTTGAAAGAGGAAGGAAAGTGGCCTACCGAGATTGTGGATTATCTTTCAGGGAAATCGGTAGTCGTGTTGGACAAAACCAAACAACTGTAATGCGGAAATGTGATCGTTGGATGCAGGAAGGTACGACGGACCGACGTGTTCGATCGCATCCATCTCAGTGCACCACTTCACGTGCTGACAGGCAAATTGTGCACATGGCAGTGTCAGATCGTTCAGTCACATCACGAACCGTAGTACAGCACATTCAGCCTGTAACGCATCATCCAGTGTCTTCGCGTACCATTCGACGCCGTTTACAGCAGAGTGGCCTGTACGCAAGACGTCCATTGCTTCGTCTACCCTTGACGCAGAACCACAGACGTCTCCGCCACCAATGGTGCGATGAAAGAAGGATGTGGACGGCAGCATGGAATGAAATTGTCTTTACTGACGAGTCACGCTTCTATCTGCAACACCACGATGGTTGGATTCGAGTCTGGAGACACCGTGGAGAGAGGCTGCTGAACAGCTGCGTTATGCATCGCCACACTGTCCTGCACCAGGTATTATGGTATGGGGCGGGGTCGGATATCACTCTCGCACTCCTCTAGTGCGCATTGCCAGTACTTCAAACAACCAACGCTACATCTCCGAGGTGTTGGAGCCAGTTGTCCTTCCTTACCTTCAGGGTTTGCCCACAGCCATATTTCAACAGGATAATGCGCGACCACATGTGGCACGCATTGTCCAAAGGTTCTTCGTCAATCGCCAGATTGAATTGCTTCCCTGGCCGGTTCGCTCTCCGGATCTTTCGCCTATAGAAAACATGTGGTCCATTGTTGTCAACGATTGACCCAGATCACATCCCCAGCTGCCAGATCAGATCAGCTTTGGCAACGTGTGGAAGCTGCTTGGTCTGCTGTACCCCAAGAACGCATCCAAAGTCTCTTTGAAACAATGCCGATGCGTGTGGCAGCGGTGATTTCCAACAATGGCGACTACGCTGGCTACTGATTCTGGCAGGAACCACACTTCGCAGAAGTCTATAAATTTTATCATTTGATACTTGGTCAACATGTTATCTACGAAATAAATTTTGTTGTGATATCTCCTGTATTATAGAGCTGAGGTTTAGAATGTTTTTAGTTATAAAAACCGATTTGATAAATTTTGAAGATTCTAATTAATTTGCAAACTATAAAATATTATTCAACTATCTCTCTCTCGTTTCGATTATTTGAAATGAAGCAAGCTGTTAATAAACGATCAGGTTAAAGAATTTTAATCATCATTGTAGTGATATTGAAACTGAGATCTAAAATTAAAATTATTCTCTAGGGAATAAATATTTAAAAAAACATAAGATCTTTGAAGTGTATAAATTTGATATCAGATTAATTGATGCCAAATAAGGGATTTCCTATTGGAAGAAGAGGCCACTCCACCTGGACTAACTGGTCTGGTAGTTTTGTGTGACAGTCGGCAGCACGTTTCCTTGATTGTAGTTGGGGTCTAGAATAGCGTGGTGCGTTATATAGACTTTTGGATTTCTCAACACGTTCCCGATACTTCTTCTCAAAATAATATATTTTCTTGCACACGGAAAGAATTTCATTGGTCGTTTTAGGAGGGTTTAGGTAAAGTGTAAACGAGTATTATTTTTTCAGTACTCCAATAACATGTCCGATTTTCGTTTCTTCTTTCATTGAGGGGTCAATCTTGTTGTACAACACTAGGATGTCTTCCGCGAACTTGATTGCTGGTTCATTGCAGTGTTGCATTATTTTTATCTTCATTTTCAATTATTCTTCCTTCGCGTCCATATAAAAATCCTGAATGAGGAGGATTTTATTGTTTTTCCAACTCGTGAAACTGGCTTTGTGCAAATTCAACCAGGTCTTGGCGCTTTCCATCATGTTCATGCCGGCATAACGGGCAATTATGTAGCCTGCTCAATGGTATAGGAAACCATTCACTTCGAGAGATTCTATCCATGGGCGAGGGTCTTCTTTCCCGTCATACCTCGGAATTTCTATATTGGGGTTCAAAACAACTGGATCGACACTAGAATCTCCACCAATTGTTGCACCAAGTTGCAGCTTTTCAGGGTCATCAACCTTGGCTTCCTCCTTCTTGGTGTTATACACATTTCCCGAGCGGGTTTCCATATTCAAAGCAAATAAAGAAAACTAAATAAAATTAAATTACCTTTTAAAGTTATTGTGTTTATTTATTTGTTGTCTTCCTCGTTATTCGTGATCTCGAGTCTTCGTCTAGGTCCAGTCTCTCTCCAATGAACGATCAATATATATACAATAACAATATTACAAAAGGAATGATACCTTTGTATATAATCTTTTTTTAATAAATATTAAATATCATAGAATATTTTTAATAAACGTAGGGTGCATCAAAATTGATGCAACAACAGGGTGAATTTTATATTTCAATTTTGTTTTATCTATGGCCCCGGGAAAAACTCGGCACCGCTGGAGGAAAAGAACGAAGTACATGAGATGCATGTCTAGTTTCTGCGTGAGAGAGAGAGAGAGACAATTGACAATTGACATATTTTTATTGACATCTTGTCAATACATGTAAAGTGCACAGTCCGCACTAATTATAAGAAAATGAGAAATTTATAATGAGGATGATGGTTATAATAAAAAATGATTTTAAAAATGATTAAAAAATACAACTATGTACATGGCGCCTCTGCCACCGCTGCAGAGTTTGATGGAAGATCGCCAATGGGTCCCCAGAGATACCACGCATCTCGCGATCTACGAAGAAGACGTAGAGAGAGAGAGAGAGAGAGAGAGAGAGAGAATAGTTTTAATTCAATGGTCATTGTAATGAGGTTTCTAAAACCTAAAACACAATGTTCTATTTTTATTAAAACCATTATTTCTTATAATACAAGTGTCTTCAAAATTGAGAGATACAAATTATTTCCAAGCTATATTATATAGAGAGAGAAAACCAAACAATGTGTAAAATACATCTTTGTGGTTCTTGAATATAATACTATGCTCTACATATTTGTTGATGTAATTTTTAAAGGATAACCTACTATGCAGTAAACACCGTGGCTATATATTTAACAGACAGGAAAGGTCAATATACTTTTAAGGAAATATATGCAATTTTTGTAGCATTTCTCAAATATAGGCCAAATTATAAAAAATATTGCACAATAATTACTTGACACTTATAATTTTACACATTTGAAGGGCTAGAAGCAGGCGAATTAGAAACGTGGCAAAATGCTTTCACGGTCATAAAATGTAGTATGTATATTTTGAAAAAATAATCTAAAAACCGAAATGGTATCAATATTTTTAGGGAAAAGTGAGAGAGGTCATTCTGGTTTGATGCACTGTTATCAAGAAATCACTCTTGCTTTTATGTGATGACCATAGACCGACATTCAATGATGGGACTTGTGGGTGTTGTTGGAAGTGATCTCTCGTTCATGATCATTCGTCGTGTAAATAAAATACCATAATTTTCTCTATACATTGTGACCAATTATTTATATTTCTCTGCCAGACACTAATATATCCATAAATAATACATACAGAAAAACAACGCTAGATATGTTAGCCATCAAAATGTTGCATCAGAAAGAAATTTAAAAAAAATAAATAAATTTATTAGAGGGGAATACATTACACGGGGAATAACAGGTTATCAAATTTTCAAGATATTTCAGGCATGGATCCTGAGAATTTCATACCCTGAAAAGCCATCTATAGAAATATCAGCACTTATACGCCTAGGCATTGAGTCAGACAGAGTTGGTAGGCATGTACAGGTACAGAATCCTACGCAGCTTTATCACAGTGCCATAGTTTATCGATTGACCAGGCATTTTATATTCGTGACAAATAAGGAGAACGTGAGGCCAGGGCAGCAGCCAAGCTTTTACTGTATGTAGAGAGGTCCCTACAATACCAACAACCTGCTGTCGTACATTATCCTGCTGAAACGAAGCATTACCCAGGACTCAAATAAGGGATACTGCCACGGGAAGAAATATAACAGAAACTGCTCAAGATGCCGGAATTCGAACACAAGGTGATTTATGTGTATACAATGACACCCCATACCATCACTCCAGGTGATGGCCAGTATGACGCTGTCAAATGCAAGCTGGCAATGTGCCTTCCCACGATGACGTCAATCACGGATGTGGCCATCATAGTTTCACAAAGAGAACCTCGATTTGTCTGAAAAACGACGTCATGCCTTTCCTGAGTCCGGGTTCGTCGTTGTTCAAACCATTAAAGGCGCTTCTGCCTATAATGTAGCGTCAAGGGTAAAAGAAGCCAAAACCGCCGAGCAGAGAGTCCATGCTGCTGAAAGCGTTGTCAAACTGTTCGTGAAAAACACCTTTTTACTTGAAAACGACCCATTATTGACTCATGGCTTTCGACCTGGCAGTATGAAACTATGAAATCAGGGGGGTAACAGTCGATCTTCTCATCCGTTACTGATGGTAAGACACAGAGATCCAGAAAATTCCGCTAACAGTAATGAGAAATCTCGACTGCGCGCGACGCAAGTATAAATACTGTGGTACGATAAGCCGGAATCCGGGTAGACTACAATTTCACCTCTAAAAATTCAGAACCATGTTTTTAAGCATTTTTCTTCTTCCGTGAGGTATCACGAAACCTGTCGCATCGAAGCAACGTTTACAATTGGATTTCTCAATGAAATACCTTTTGTACACTCTCTTAAACACATGATAGGTTTCGCTATAGGCGTTCATATCGCATAATTAATTTGAAAATATAATTATTCGAATATAATAATTCCTATCGTGGAAATTCCGTGTCTTCGTGTTGCCCTCTTCTTAGTTTAACAATTTAAATTTCCAGCACTGTAGATTCGCATATTAAATTTTCTTTACATAAATGTTAATGAAGGAATCTAGTTCTTGTACGTATTTCTTCAAATGTTAATATTTTATATATAAATTTATAAATCATAATGTAAAATTATTTTAAAACATATCAAAAAACCTTAATGGCGGTTTTAATTTCTACAGATGAATCCTACATTTGCAACAGTTACAGACGTATACTGGAGTAGTGAACAAATAGACATTTTATGAACATGATCAAAGCAGACAGCTATACATATACCAAAGTATAATTTAATATTCAGGCGTCTTTACAACGGACAAACGGCACTCCTTATAATTACGATAGACAATATATATATGATATAAAATAAAAACCTCGACAATATTCTAACATTCCTTAACAGTCTAAAACCATTTTCAACCTTTACAAACGGAATAGAAAATTACTGCTCTTTGGCATTCCTAGACATTAAGCTTACCAGAATAAATAGTAAAATTGAAACCAGTATATATAAAAAACTAAAACACACACAGGCAAATATTTGAATTTTAATTCATTTGGGCTTATTAATTATAAAAATTATCCTTTATTAAAACACTATCTAAAAATATTTCCACGCACTGCTCCTAAAATATTTAAAATATTTTAAATATGAACAAAACATATTTTAGGATGAGATCAAAAATAATGAATATCCTCCAGGTTTCATCAATAAACATATATATAGACCCACCAACAGTCCTACAAACAATAGTGAAGAATCGAACATATACTGTGCACTGCCATACAAATATGGCATTGAAAGAATAACAAGAATACTTAAAAATTACAATATCAAAACCCGATACAAAACCACAGCAAAATTTAAAGAATATTACGCCATCCCAACGCTAAACATAATAGCAATAATGAATTCAAATCAAACGTAGTATATCGCATTACATGCAAATCATGCCCTACAACCTACATAGGAGAAACCGGTTAAACTCTAGAAAAAAAAAACCAACACAGAACAAATTTTAAAAACCATAGCCCATTATCACTTTTGGTGAATCATGCACTCAAGCAGGACCATATACTAAATCTTTAAAAGACATAAATAATATACAAAAATATTCAAGATAAAAACTCAAAACTCTTTTTAGAAAGTTGGACCTTAATGAAAGATAGCAACAGTATTAATAAAAAATTGACATCCCTCCGTTATATTTACAGTTCAAATCTATTTAACATTATTTTATTATACTTATCAAGACTTATATAGTCTATAGTTATTTTAATTTGTGCGTATATATTTTATATTTTAGCCACATAGTGCTTTTTGTGAATATTTTATATATCGTCACGTGAAGGCATCGCGCAATTAATCCAAACAGTTTAAAAACGAGAAAAGCCCTGACGAAGTTAGGCCTATAGCCTAGTGAAATATTGGCATTTTTAAATAAATAAAATGTTTTATTTTAGATCCAAAATATCCCTTTTTATTAATATATATACCGACTGAAATTATATGATATATACATTAGTAGAAATAGGACACCATTGATCGTATTTGTAACCCGAATCTATAATTGGGTGATTATTTTGTATTTGTTGATACTAATGCACGGCCTTATCTTCAAAATATCTTAGTGCCAAAATTGTTCAGCCCGTACGCATTTTTTTCCACCAGAAATAATTACTTAAATTATATCTAACGTGATTAGGAATTCTTATAGAAGGTCGTTTTACTACACTCTTAAACTTTCTATCTGTACTATTTCTCTACCTTTAAAATATATTTACACGAAATCGAAGACAATTGAGCTTAAATTTTATACGTTTTCTCAACCTTCATAATCAGCTTGCACGATAACGCTTCTACCATCCAAGGTAGTTGAAATTACTTTTTTGTACGCTTACTCAAATTTTAGAGCGCCTTTAAAATATAAATATATTTTTATTCCTACTTATATTCTATTTCGATTAAAGAATTTAGGTCTTTCTCTAAATAGTTGAATATAATTGTACTACCTATTGTATAAATACTATAGCATTAGTATATTCACAAAGTCATTTTACCTTATAAATGTGTGAAAGTAACGCCACGTTATTTGCAGGTGGCCGGAGAGTAGATGTGACAGAAGAGCCCCCCATTCGCTGCACCTGTAAGTTTCACATATGTTAAAAATTGAACCATAAACTTCCCTCTCTAAATAAATCTATATTGAGTTTTCTAACATCATAATAAATGTTGTGCATACACTTTAAAAGTTGAAATAGAAGTACGCTGTGTAATAGAGATTTAGCATTATACATAGGTATATTTTTCTGAAAATAGAGCAATCCATAAATAAATCTTTAAATAAAAAGGCATATATTGGATAAAAATATAATATATTTTACCAATATTTCAGTTGGCTGAACGCCAACCTTTATCAAGGTATTAAAACATTTTAATGTGTGCCAACAACAAACAGATGTGGCGCTGAGTTTGTTGTTGACACACATTAAAATGTTATAGCACCTTGATAAAGGTTGGCGTTCAGCCAACTGAAATATTGGTAAAATAAATTATAATATGATCCAATATATGCCTTTTTAATTTAAACATAGGTATATAAATTAGATAATTATTTAAAACAAGTTATTTTACTTCATACTATTTTACCCTTTTGAAATAATTGGAACTAATTAGCACATTTGGCTTGAAATTCCCGTTTATGAATTTATATATAACATGATGGGGCCTATATGAACCCATTGGTGGGCCGTTTAGGTAAACAGCTTGCACCACATTAAGTAGGGACATCAGCCGGAATAATTATGTAGGTATATTTGAATTATCAATAAAACCAGAACAGAGTTGTGACCAATATTGGATAAACGATAAATCCAACGCTTAGTTACTATTGGAAAGGTGGATCGTACCCACAAGTTACAGGTTAAGAAGGTAACTTTCTCATATTTCCATCCTTAACTTCTTATTTTGGATCTAGTTCTCTTTTTGTTTGAAAACATTTAAAATATATATATCACCACTAAAAGAATTCATATATTCAATGTAGAAAGATACAATTTATAAAACACCGCTCAAAATGGCTCTGGTTTATTGACCTGTGAAACGGGTAATTTCAACCCGGGGAGGTCTACAAGAGGCTGGCTGAAAAATATTCATTCAGAGCGTGATTCATAATGTGACAAGTTATATATAAATATGATTTTAATTGACGTCTCTCTCTACCGCGGGAAACACTCTGCCAACGATGAACCGCGAGACTTCTGCCCCAAAGTGGTAAATGTCCCCACCTCTTGCGGACTAGACGGTCTTGTAGATGGTAAGCCCCACTTATGCTCTCCGTTGCCTCGAGGTGGAGGCCAACGTATAAGAGTCAGGCCTGTAGATCCAGAGGCACCTCGCAAGAGTCGAACGGCTCGACAACTTCAGTAACTGGAGGTCAGTGATCTGTCGGTCATGACACACAGGGGGTACTCCAGGCATTTGTTCTATATCTGTTCTACTAGATGACGCCCTGCCTTCTAAAACGTTCATGTGAGCGGTTAGGATATACCTCTTTCATTTCCAATATCAACACCTAACCTCCTCTTCATTATAATGATATAATTATCATTTTTATAACAATAAGTATAATTTAAGTTCTTTTGTTAGCTAATTCAACCATTAAAAATAATTAAAATAAGAATAAAATATATATTTAGGAAATGAAAATATAAAGTATAAATGATAGAAATGAAAAATTATATAAGAAAACAATTAAGGGCTAAATATATGATGGATAGATAACCTTTTACAGGATTCAACAAAATGAAAAATACAAAAAAAACTAATAAGATCAGAGACAATTTATTCATTAAAGAAATCCCTAGTCAGATAATTGGGCTGTTAGTAATGGATAAAGTAACAAGCGGTAGGTATTTTGAATGTGGATATTTATGTAAATAATCTTGCATGTAAATAATGTTGTGTCTGCCATGTTTTGTAACTCTACATAATTTGCAGATTGCGAGCAAGCTCACATCGTCAGAAATTTCAGTGAAGAGGGTAAGTTGGATTATATTCTGGAGGTGTGTGGATGGTAATTAAAACTAAATCTATTGGTGAAATTTACATATAGCAATATCGTAATTCTACATGAGCAAACTTGGACATTCAATAGTTTATCCCAGAGAGTAGACAAGATAAAAAATATTTAAATATTTCTATAAACTGTCCTACCTATTATATTTAGATTTGGTGAGAGAATGATATTTATGAAATGCATTTGATAAAGCAATTTGCACACAATGGTTAAAATATATTTTATGATGAATACATTGAAATAAACATTTTCTCCAATTTAAATATATACAGAGTAAATGAATGAATATGCCTGACTACTTATCATATAGGTAATTCAGTCCTTACACTGCGGGGCCTTCTTTAAGATGATTGATCTGAAGCAGAAACTGGTGGTTAGACGCCTTGAACGTTGCCACAATACCAGTTTAGGTCAATTCGGTTAAATACAAATTGTATTTATACAGAATATGAACCTGCGCGCTCTTTTAAAGATATGTCTAGCTGTCAAAATTGCTTGGCCAAATCTATTGCCGAAATCTGATGTTAATTTTGATGAGCCATAGAATTGGCCTAACTGATTTGTCAGCTCATCACCTCTTTGGCAAATTCGAAAGATGTTAAAATATTCCCTCCCGTATTTCATGACACCAAACTATGGGGGGGGGGGACTGACAAGTGTCATAAATACAAAAGTATGGTCTCCAGATAGCATTCTGAATTTGCCATAAATGGTGTGTATGCTTGCTCACCGCCCCGATCCGGCAAACTATCAAAGACGATTGAGAGTTAGTGCATAATTATTTTTATGTATATTTTAACGGTATGCGTGACCTACATCTTTTATAGATAAAAAGCCTCCTTGGAGAAATATTCCTATATATAGATATTTATCGTTAATAACCTGTAATATCACAGACGTTTACGCTCAATAAAATATTTAAAGTAATCCTTAAAATGATTAAAAAATCAGGAATATGTGTCAACGCTTCACCTCTTATCGTAATCATTGCAGAATGGAGGAGGCATGCAGCTCGGGGAGATCCAACTGGAACCTTCTGTAAGTTTACTCATTACTCCTACAAATTACAAATTTGAACTTCCAACTTTAACATGTTTTTTTTTTTTTAATATGCGATTTATATTGCAGCGTATAAATAATTTATATTTTATTATTTAAATTAAATATTCAATGAAAATATAAATTAGTTCTTCGCCACATATTCGCCACTCCCGAGGATTGACGACACCTTGGACTGCCTGCGGGGAGCTAAATTCTATTCATCCATGGACCTACAATCTGGGTACTGGCAAATCGGCGTAGAAGAATCAGACCGAGAAAAGACAGCTTTTATAACCCCAGATGGACTATACCAGTTTAATGTAATGTCATTCGGGTTATGCAATGCTCCAGCCACGTTCGAAAGGATGATGGACAACCTGCTGAATGGTCTTAAGTGGACGACCTGCTTATGTTATCTAGATGGCATAATAGGGGTTTCAGATACCTTTGAAGAACATTTACGACGTCTTCAAATGGTATTAAATTGCTTGAAGCAAGCCGGTTTATGCCTCAATGCAAAGAAATGTAAATTTGAGGCGAAAACCTTCACTCTTCTTGGACATGAAGGTGAGTGGATATGGAATGCGACCTGACCCTTAGAAGAAACAAGCAGTCCGTGACTTCCCTGCACCAAGTCATTAAAAGAAGTAAGAAGTTTCTTAGGGCTCTCTTCCTACTACCGCCGCTTCATACCTAAATATACACATTTAGCCCAACCTTTGAATGACCTTTGAAAAAAGAATCCGAATTTTGATGGGATTTTGAAGAACAGCGTGCATTTGATGCCCTGAAGTCAGCATTAATTTCCGAGCCTGCCTTGAGGCATTTTGAATATTTCATCCCCAACAGAGATGCACACGGACGTAAGCAGCTATGGAATAGGAGCAGTTTTGATGCGAATTCAGAATGGAAAGGAAAGAGCCGTTGCCTATACATCGAGAACGCTCAATAAAGCAGAAAAAATCATTCAACTACTGAAAGAGAATGTCTTGCCATAATTTGGGCTATAAACAAATTCCGGCCTTATGTTTTCGGACGCCCATTTACTATTGTAAGAGACCATCATTCTTTTTGTTGGTGGACCAACCTCAAGAACCCGTGTGGAAAATTAGCAAGATGGGCTCTTCGTTTACAAGAATTTGAGATTACAGTTATGTACAAAAGTTGAAAAAAAAACATCAGTACGCTGATCGTTTATCGAGAAGTCCTTTAAGTTGTAGTGAGGGCATTGAGGAAGATATTCCTAGTTTAATGGCCTTACAGAATTTTGGACAGGAACAAATTTCCATGATTCGCCCACTGCTGGACATCTTGGGCTCACCAAAACCTATGTTCGAGTTAGAAATATATTTTATTGGCCTGGAATGTATAGGAATGTTAGATGGTATGTGGCTCACTGTAAAGACTGTCAGCGACGCAGACATCAGCCACAACTCTCTACAGAATACTTACAGCCAATACCGGTTCCCAGAGCGCCTTTGAAAAGGTAGGAATGGACCTCTTAAGTATATTTCCAATATAAACAAGTGGCAACCGCTGGATTATTGTATGCACGGACTACCTGACCAAATATGCTATTACGAAGGCGCTACAAACGAGCGAATCGGTGGTAGTTGTCAAATTTTTAATTGAAGATGTTATTTTGAAACAGGGCGCACCAAGGGTATTGATTACGGATAGAGGTAGAAACTTCACATCGTCAATGATCCGTGATTTGAATAACCAATGTAGAATAATTCACCGGACGACGACTGCCTACCATCCTCAGACGAACGGACTGACAGATAGGTTGAATAAGACCATTTCAGATTTGCTCTCTATGTACGTGGACGTTAACTAGAAATATTGGGAAAAGATCCTCCCATTCATTACTTTTTCATACAACACAGCGAAGCAAGAATCTACCGGGTTCACTCCATTTTTCCTTGTACACGGGCATGAAGCCGAGACCCCTCTGGACTTGTTATTCACCAATTTAGTTCCAGAAGAAGATGACTTCCTTCAAACGCTGAGGTCAAGAACCGAAGAAGCACGGCAACTGGAACATATCCACTCCATGAGATCTCAAGAGAGCGATAAAATTCGCTTAACGCCCATCACATAAATATAATTTACCAGTCCGGAGATCTCGTATGGACTTTATCCCTGTGCGTAAAGTGGAATATTCTGAAAAATTAATGAGACGACCCATATAAAGTAACCCTAAAAATTTCCGATGTGACCTATGAAGTTGAGACATTCGGAAACCAGCAAGGTCGTCGTAAAACAAAAGATTTAGTTGAAATTTGTAGGATGAAGACTTATTTGAACCCAGACGACAAGAAGGAGCTCCTAGTAGAGGACCCAGAAGATGATTCGCCAAACTTTCAGGAAGAAGACATTCCCACTGAACGAACACAACAACCACAGCCCCGCGAAAAGATCTCAGGCCCAATCACCCGTTCTCGAGCCTTGACACTGAGAATGTAAGTCTCCTGCTGAGCATCGCGTCGATGCTCTTTATAGGAGGAGGCTATGGTGGCAAAAAACTAATTTATATTTTATTATTTGATTTAATTATTCAATGAAAATATTCAACAGATTATATAAATATATATTACTCTGTATTTGTGAAATCATCATAAAAATATTCCTTTGCTTGCTTCTTCAAGATTCTATAGCTGTAGATAGTTTTGTTGATAATTGTCGACTAGTCGTACTGATCCCATCAGTGCTTTTCCGAAGGCAGAGCGCCATCTGGTGGAACAGAAATCAACTATTCATTTATTTAACCTGTGTCCTGATATTTGGCACACAACAGGTTAAATCAATGAATAGTTGATTTCTGTTCCACCAGATGGCGCTCTGCCTTCTGATAAGAACATGTGCTCCTGGTCAAGATATGCCTTTTTTTTTAATATCAACACCTGACCTTTTATTTATTTATTTTTCTATTGTTTCTTCATGTGTTAAGCGTATTTACGCAAGTTTGGCCTTAAATATCCATTTCTTAGTTTTTCAGGAGGCCACTGGGACCAAATATCTTTTTGGTCGCAGTGTTACAGCCTACTCCACGCTGACGAGCGCCAAAGGCGCGAAACGTGTTCGTGGATGGCTTATCTTGATTTATCAAAAAATTGCGTTGGCCAAATATCAAGGAACAGGTTAAATCAATGAATAATTGATTTCTGTTCCACCAGATGGCGCTCTGCCTTCTGAAAAGCACATGTGCTCCTGGTCAGGATATGTCATTTTTATTTTTAATATATATATATAATTGAATACCTTATGCCGCTTATGTTACATTTTGCAGTTTTATCTTTATTATGCTATATTTCATCCTCTGTACAATTTGAATTGTCATTTTTAAAATTTTTATATTTGGATTAAGCCCCCTTAATTGTACATGTTATATTTGTAATTTGTTATGTTCATGTTTTCTATGCATATTCAGGGTGTAGCAGGTAAATTGGAAATCACTTTGTCACAGTCCATAAGAAAATACTACTTTTGATTAATAAAATTATTTTTTCCTCTCCGTTGAATATTCATATCAAAAAGCAGTTTGATGAGACCGACAGTAACAAAGAGACATTGGCTGCGAGGAGAAACACTCGCGTCATTCGGACAGGGTTAACGGCAAAATAGTTGTCAAAAATGTCAATGAGAAGATGATTGAAACCCAGTGAAGAGCATGAGAGTTATAGCCAAGGAAATGGACTTTGCCTATATGACAAATTTCAGAACTATTCATGAGGACCTTGGTCTCAAGTACTATGCACTTCATAAAGGCCAGTTGAAGGCTAAATATATGATGGATAACAGAAAAGGAAAGACTGTTGACTTCGTTGACAACTTAAAACATGACTCTTGTGGCATTCTGAGGTTCTTTATCATGAAAATATATAACGTGGACGTGAAGGTAAATCTAGGAATGATCGTTGGACCTTAGGATGAAGTCTGACACATATTGCAATGCCCTGGGGTCCGATGTGAAGCTTTGGAAAGACATTGTGGCGGCAAGAAGGAAGTATTCATTACAACAGGTCTCAGCTCCAGCCCACAAGGCAAGAAAGGGTCACTTGAGGGTGACACTTAACGTCCCCAGTCACTGGATTCCACTAACACTCCAGACTAAAACCCCACCTGCTACAATGTATGCGGTGTTTTTAATAGAGATGTCAACAAAGCTCCCCACACCATCGCCAGTCAGTCAAGATAGTGGTTAACCTAGTGATGACCCAAATGGACAAGGTCATCGTCGCTAAGACCTGTGCTTCACTCCGAATTCACCTCGACACTATTATAGCTAATAATGCAAATTTTTTTAATGAATCAAAATTATAACCTCTTATATAGTATTGTGCCAAATTTCATGCTTTATTTTCTCTTTAAATATATTTAATTTATAATTACATTTTGGGTATTTCCAAATTACCTGATAGAACCTGTAATATTTTATCATTTTTACTTCCAGGAAGTTCTGCTAAGGTGTTTTCTCGGAATTTTAAATAATTGTACATATGAACTTCAGCCCTGCCTGCCGTATTGGCAGTTTGCTATCTACAGCGGTCCGCATATCACATCCCGGAACGGAAACTTTTTAAATCACGCTCTAATAAGAAAGGTTTATTATTATATATTTCAAATGTAAAATTACGCTCCGAAAAGTAAAATCTCTATCACACGCCCACTCTCTTTCTTTTGGTGTACAACCCTTCTCCAAGCGTTTGCGAATAGTTGTGCAACAAGGCTGTTTCAATAGTCGACAGGATAGTTTAACCTGGAGGATGGAAAAAAGGTTGGCCAATTCTTCTATACGACTGAAGTTTATCTTCTCGTCAAACTCATTTCCTTCCAGAACTGCTAAAGACACATCGATCAAGAAGTTGGTGTTCATCATGACCCAGTCTTCTGCAGCTGTATGCTGCCTTTATGCAGTCAATTTTTCGATCTATCATCCGCTACAAGCTCCACTTGTGGTGGTTTCACGTTACCTCTGAGTGCATCTAGCGCTACATTTGGCCAACAATCTCTCCGCAAGAATCTTCGAGACACCTCTTTCTACAGCCAAGCCAATAGCCACAACGTACCACCAACTCTGATCTTAAATGTTTTTCTATCTGTTGTTTATATATGTATTTACACAATTAATAAATTAAATTGTATTAATTGTGTTTACATTTTTTCAAATATGTAGCTTTGCATCATTTTAAGATATATAAAATCCTCGACTCTATATATTCACTTTTAATATTATAATTTTAAAATATGAGCTGCTTATTTTTACTCTACAGGGTGTAACAGGTAAATTTGTAATAGCTTTGGTAGTCCATAAAACAAATTATACTTTAGATAAAAATCGCCATTTTTCTTTCCGTAGTCATATTCTCGTAAAATATAACAGTACATGTGTTTACAGCGTAGTGATGAACATTCTAAAATCGAGCAGTCACAATGTTACTCTGCGCGTCGGAAGGAGTCCCAAAGAGATGGTGGACTTGCTTACATTGACCAAAACAACTGCTTATCGTATTTAGAAGCAGTTTGATGAGGCCGACAGGAACAAGGAGGGAGGGGCCGCAAGGAAAACACTCTCATCGGTCGGACAGGGAAAGTGGCGAATAATTTGCCAAAAATGTCAAGAAGATTAATGGAAACCTTGGCAAGAACATGAATGTCATGGCCAAGGAAATTAAAGTTGGCCTATGGCAATTGTCAAAAATATTCATGAGAACCATGGTCTCAAGTCCTATGCCCTTCTAAAAAATAAAAGACCAGTTGCTGATTGAAGCTGATGAAAAGAACTTTGACGTGGATCAAAACTTAGATCCCAGTAATATTAGCTGAATCTGTAAAGATCCTCAGAAGTACCTGTTATGAAGCACACGATATTTCCTGCCTCCGTGATGGTCTTTGACGTTATCAGAAGTGAAGATGATGTTGTGCTTCCCCATTTCTTTGAGAAGGGCTTTAGGATGAACGCGTTGATACTTACATTAGTGTCCTGGAGGCTGGTGTGAATTCTTGGATGGACATGGTGGCACTGGAGGGAAGGAACTGTATCTTCCAACAGGACTCAGCTCCAGTCCACAAAGCAAAGAGATAATCGTGGCTAAAACTTAAAGTCCCCAGTCACTAGAGTCCTGATACATAATATTTGGCACTCTAACTCGAAAGACTGCAACCCCTCGTATAAATCATAACTATATACTTTTATTTTATACTCTGCTAAATTTCATTACAATTTAATTTTCATTCTCAATAAATTCCAGTTGAAATTCCATTGTGTTTATTCAAAATTTACCTGCTATACCCTGTATAATTCTCAAACATTATTGCTATTTTATATTACCTATATTTTATTTATATCACATTATATAACATGTTCAATTAATAGCGATTTTGTCAGAAACTTGCTTTTTCAATTTTAGGTTTAGTAAAAGGTCAATGCATTAGACGGACCAAATCAATTACTTTTCATTTTTACTATAATTTTAACTTCCTCTTGCCTCGATAAAACCTCCAAATTTGTTTAACCGAACATTATTCTTCCGTGATGTTGCTCAGATTTCCATTTGTAAATAAATTATTACAATTGCCATTTTATATCTGAAATGAATAGTCAATGTATATATATATATATTGATTATTAATATTTCCATAAATTATTATATCTCAATAGTGTATTATTACATTATACAAGTGAGAATATTAAAATTTATAATTCATAAATAAAATCTAGCGTGTTATGATTAAATAAATATTTTAAGCATGTCTTACCTTTAAAAAATAAAACTGAATGAATTTCCTAGAATGTGTCTGCCTGAATCAATATACTAATTTGATTAAGATTAGCTTCTCTCATCCATGTTGGAAAAAATAAACAATATATATACGTCATAATTTGTATAATATCCAAAATGTATAATTTATTTTCACCATAATTATATATTATGTTAAATTGTTAATACAAATTCATCCATGTATAAATCTGTACAAAATATATCTGGCAGCCTCCGCCGCGTGCGCTCACGAGTGTCAAACAAGTTATTTTTTGATGCATACATGCACAACGGTCGCGCCCTTCCATTCGACCACGACAGTTACGACAAATAAGAGTCGACAGAAATAAGAACCTCAAGAGGATGAGCAAGGCAAAGAGACAAGCAGGCCAGAAAGAGGCCGAGTTAGCTCAAGAGATTAAGTCAGTAATTGATGCACTAACAGCGATGATGAAAAGACTAGGGCGGGACGCGCCTACCGCCGCAGCCAGATTTGACGGTTCAAGTTTCGCGGAATCGTTCTTAAGGGAGCTGGAGAGGTCCCCGGAATTCCAAAACAGCAGCTGTTATGAACAAGGCCGCATGGTAGTGGCAGCGCTAGAGGGAGAGCCCCGGGGGACACTCCAATCAATGGACTACCTCCACGAACCCTACTGGAGGATCGAACAGGTCCTTGAGGATCTGTACCCCCCACCCGAGACACCAACTCACCAAGAGTTCTATCAACTACCTTTCCGGGCCTCAAAGCTTACAAGCATACTATATACAGAAGGTACGCATGGGTACGCAGCTCGACATCGACCGCATGGAAATGGGTAATGCTCTCACTCAAGGAATGCCTTCCTACAGTCGCAATCTCCTACTGATTTCAAAACCCAGGAGCCCGTCGGAATGGTTCACTCTGGCCAGAAGAATCTATGGGATCGGTGGACACCCGAGTCGTCCCGGCATTTCTTCTCCCACGGAACGCCCATCTCCACGCCAATCCGGTAGACAAACAAACAATTCGTTAAGGCGCTCATCCGAATATGTGCCTCATACCCTTAAGCGACCAGGAGAATAACCCTTCACCCTGCCTGCACCATGCAAGCATTGCCAAGGGCCCCACAGGAACAATCAGTGCCCACAACGGTCCACCTTGTCTGGACAACGTGCCGTTCATCCTCGATTATCGACACCGCCGCGGTATTTTCGTGACCCAAGAGACGCACGCCATTAACGGCCTAAGTACCCTGACTCTCAAGTTGCTATTAGCCAACCAATTGTGTTCATTTCTAATAGATACAGGCGCTAACATTAATATTATTTGTTTAAAACAATTCAAAACATTAGGAACTGAAAAGTTATCTTTAGATAATGATGTTACTATTAGGACTTTGTCTCATAATATCCAGCCTGTGGGATTTTCATTTATTTTGGTTACTGTAGGATCCATTAAGGAACACTTTTTATTTTATATATTAGATCAATTATCTAATTCTAAATACCTTTCCACCATAGATATAACCTCCGCCTTCTGGCAAATTCCGATCCATCCTGAATCTATGCTCCTACCCTTTATTTGTAACCCACCTAGGGCAATCTCATTTTAATAGACTTCCATTTGGTCTCAAATTAAGTCCCCAAATATTCGAAAGGCAGTTAAATCAATTGATACAGAAACACAAATTAACATTGGCTAACAATTAATAGGCAATCCCATAATATTATGTTCAAATCATTAAGCTTGAGGGATAAGTCTCTTTCAAATACATTTATTTCAAGCTTTCGGGCACAACCGCCCTTCGACAGGAAAATTATATTAGCTACTAAAGTTTTCGGATTTAATCTATATATACATTTGTGAGACGCCCGTGTCTCAAGTGTAATGCGAGGCTTGCCGCGGGAGGGGATGAGATCTTTGAAAAAGATGGCCGTTTAGCCCTTTGAAATATCTGAAATAAAAGATTATTTATTGAATCGCAGAGTTCATGATACTGAGGGGGGTTTTGTGGCTGCAGGGAATATTACATTGTAAATTTCAGGTAAATCAATTTTTCTATTGAGGCTCTGGAATTTGCATGATAGGATGGATTCAATGATTAGTCTTTGGTGTTTGTTGGCAATATTGGAATAGTGAATTTTCGGTGATGTAATGTTGAAGGAATGGCCAGTTTCGTTTATGTGCTGTACTATTAAGGATCTATGGTCTAAGTTATCGATATTTCTTTTGTGTTCATGAATTCTAATATTGACATGTCTCCCGGTTTCGCCTACGTAGATTTTTGGGCAGTTTAAACATTCTATGGAGTAAATAGCATTTCGTGGTGTGCTGCGGGGTTCATTGAATTTCATAATCTGGTTTCGGAGAAGGGATCCAGAGGTAGGTGCGCAGGTGAAGTAGGTTTTGATTCCAAATTTCAATAAGAATCTCGCTATTGTGGAGGATAATGGTGAATACGGCATATTGCAAATAGATCTGTATATTGGAGACTGTGTCTTTTTAGTTGGGTCATAAAAGTGTCGCAATATAAAGGATATCGGGTATGCGCAGTCCCTGAGGTTAGCTAATATGTTCTGTGTTTCGAGGTTCTTGTACTTCTGGAGGGAGCAGTGGGTATGGACTCCACCGTTTATTATAAACCATCCTTCCGTCCTAATTACGTTCAATACTCGTCCTTCTGTCCTATCAGTCACAAAATCAACACAGTCATTGCTCTATCAAAACGAGTCCATACCCACTGCTCCTTCCAGAAGTACAAGAACCTCGAAACACAGAACATATTAGCTAACCTCAGGGACTGCGCATACCCGATATCCTTTATATTGCGACACTTTTATGACCCAACTAAAAAGACACAGTCTCCAATATACAGATCTATTTGCAATATGCCGTATTCACCATTATCCTCCACAATAGCGAGATTCTTATTGAAATTTGGAATCAAAACCTACTTCACCTGCGCACCTACCTCTGGATCCCTTCTCCGAAACCAGATCATGAAATTCAATGAACCCCGCAGCACACCACGAAATGCTATTTACTCCATAGAATGTTTGAACTGCCCAAAAGTCTACGTAGGCAAAACCGGGAGACATGTCAATATTAGAATTCATGAACACAAAAGAAATATCGATAACTTAGACCATAGATCCTTAATAGTACAGCACATAAACGAAACTGGCCATTCCTTCAACATTACATCACCGAAAATTCACTATTCCAATATTGCCAACAAACACCAAAGACTAATCATTGAATCCATCCTACCATGCACAAATTCCAGAGCCTCAATAGAAAAATTGATTTACCTGAAATTCACAATGCAATATTCCCTGCAGCCACAAAACCCCTCAGTATCATGAACTCAGCGATTCAATAAATAATCTTTTATTTCAGATATTTCAAAGGGCTAAACGGCCATCTTTTTCAAAGATCTCATCCCCTCCCGCGGCAAGCCTCGCATTACACTTGAGACACGGGCGTCTCACAAATGTATATATAGATTAAATCCGAAAACTTTAGTAGCTAATATAATTTTCCTGTCGAAGGGCGGTTGTGCCCGAAAGCTTGAAATAAATGTATTTGAAAGAGACTTATCCCTCAAGCTTAATGATTTGAACAAATTAACATTTGCTAATCATTATTTTGATGACTTCCTAATCCATTCTAACAGTTTAGAGGAACACTTAAGATACTTAAAGGAATTTTTTCATTTTTGTAAATTAGAATCAATAGACCTAATCAAGCTCAAAACTTAAACACGGTGATTATCCACGTAAACAAATTGAAACACTATTCTGAAGACACTAAGTACATTTTCATACCTCACTCAACGAACAACAACAGCGTGCCAAAATAATATTTTATTTACCATCAATTCCCACCTGAAATATTTCATGATGATTATAATTATGATTTTATATGCATCTACATTAAGTAACCCATTTAATCACATGAACCCCGATATTTCTTAGATAATGACGTACCAACATTATCAGCCAGATACATTTCTACTCCTGACACCATCTAAAAGATTGATATCCAATTAGAACCTTCCCCTACAACGAAGATAATGCTCCCATCCTCACCAACACGTAATCATACTCCGCAAATTAGCCCTCAATTAAGTGCTCTCCTTAGTAACTGTGACAATGCAAAATTAAAAAAATAGGTCAGTCATAAGCAAAAATACGTTAGTACCGTTGCCCATAATTAAATATTTTAATAGGATTAAATAATTTCCATTATTTTTTCTATCCCTCCTTACAATGGCGTGTATTTACCCAAACGTCTCCATGACGATTATACATTTGCTGATTTATTTATTGCCGTCGTCCCGATTAAAACAAATATAATCAATATTGATGTATTGTCTTGAAGAGCTTTCGATGGTCCTTTGGAACACCTTCAAGGACTTCATTAATCACTCAGAAAAGTATGGTGACATCGACATTGGGATTGATGACCCTCCATAAGATCCTATCCTCAGGGAATTCCTATATAGAATGGCGGAAATCTATTTTGAATTAGAAAATGCCACCTGCGTTGCCCATTGACCACCTCGAACTGATAGTTTTCTCAAATTCATCTCCTTTTATGGTGTCAGCAGGATTACTGATAATCACAGACCTATCTTGAAACAAGCCGTTCAGGATGTACGTCACAGAATATAGTACATTTCCCTCTGACCACTTGCAATAAACAATTATGTTCACACACCAACATCAAGAGATATTCTCCTTGCGCTACTTCATTGACATGACAACCGTCCCCTTTTCTCTCCATCCCAAACGAGAAACCTTCCGAGGACTCCATTGGCCCAGTTTGGATCATCCTACCTAATTGTTCGCAACGACCCAAGTCCTCATTCCTCAAACAGTCATTCTTTTTCATCCCTGAGCACCTTTTCAACACCCCTTTTCTTACGTTCCCAATGGAAAGTACGGTACATAGGAGGATGCTCAGCCCATCATCAATCCACCAACACTCCAGCGCAGGACATCATCTCACGCACAGAACACTCCTACAAACCGATACACAGTCGTAGTCACATCACACAGGTTCGTATCCTGCTACATTTAAAACTTTATTTTCTTATTATTATTTTTTTTTTGCTTATCCCTAGTACACGTGGTACAGGCCATGATAATCATGGTGGGTAGTTAACGACTGCTTTTTACTGTAAGTACACCACATGTCTACACATGTGAAAGCAGCTCGACTTTGCACTTACAAATGTGCCAGAGCCCCGTTTGGTTACTTGCACTCGCTGGTGGGGTTGGACCTTTGCAAGAATCGGGGGGCCATTGGAGCATTTTTTTTTAACAGAAAAAAGTGTCCAATGCGGGGATCGAACCCGGGTCGTAGTGGTCGTAAACCAAACGGTTTAACCAGCCTTTTTCTTATGTATTATCTCTATATATATATAAAAGTCAATTTCTGTCTGTCTGTCTGTTTCGCGATAAACTCAAAAACTACTGAACCAATTGGTACTAAATTTTGCATGTCGCTTTTTATAAACCTGAGGAAAATTTTCGGCTGCATTTTGATTAGTATTTTTGGCTATTTCTTTTTTTCATTTGAAGAACCTTTTTTTACGCGGACTAATCCGGAATGGAATGAATACCTAAATATGGCCATTTTTTAAAGCATCTATAATTGTATATATTTTTAGCATAATATCACACAAACCTTTAATTTTTGTACCATAAAATCAGAATTCAATTTATAAAATTGCCTCCCAATCTCAACTAAATAATTTTAAAATCCTTTTAAATTTATTTATCCCACACAGGTTCCATCTGTCATAATTTGTATAATATCCAAAATGTATAATTTATTTTTAACCATAATTATTATGTTAAATTGTAAATACAAATTCATCCATGTATAAATCTGTACAAAATAAATTTGGCAGCCAGCGCGCGCGCTCATGAGTGTCGAACAAGTTCTTTTTTGACGCATACATGCACAACGATCGCGCCCTTTCATTCGACCACGACAGCTTCGACATATATATATTATGTTTGATATTATTTTGACTTATATGTGACCAAATATATGACCAAGAATCTGCAGAGAGTAAACTGACCTGAATTACAGGTGGGCTGTATTCACCTGCGAAAAATGTCCGGGTGACCCAATCTCATTGTAAGTTCTACTTTCTTATCTCTTCTATTATCTATGCCAACACAAACATTCACCGTTATTTATTTATCATCATATGCTTAATATAAATATATTGAGGAATATAGCACAATATGTATATGCTAAATATGATAAATAATTAGACGTAATTAGGAAATTATTGATAGATTCATTTAGAGCAAAATATTAGTCGTTGAACCTGTAGCAATAAAAGGTCACCATAGACACGGTTAACCACCACAATAGGCCTTTTTTGAATTATTTTACATTACGTAATTCAATAATATTGTAGCGGATTTATGTAAGTTTTTCTTTTATAGCTATTTTTAATGTAAAGGAAATAAATAATCAAGAATGTATGTCTCGTTAGTTTTTATTTTTTAACCAACGTCTCCTTTTTTACATAAGGTCGTCATGTAAACAATGCTAAGTGATGATGATTATTGGAATAAAGTTCTATGAAAAATTAAATATGAGAATAATAATTTTGAGATGTTTACAGCACGTATCAATATATATATATATTTATTTTTTTTAATTATCCCTAGTACATGTGGTACAGGCCATGATAATCATGGTGGGTAGTTAGCGACTGCTTTTACTGTAAGCGCACCACATGTCTTCACACGTGAAAAGCAGTTCGTCTTTGCACTTACAAATATGCCAGAGCCCCGTTTGGTTATTTGCACTCGCTGGTGGGGTTGGACTTTTGCAAGAATCGGGAGCCATTGGAGTATTATTCAATATATAATTTTTAATTATATTTTAAATTATAGTATATTAAAGAGAAATATTTAATCTAAATAAGCATTATTTTAATGATTTAAATATTTTTGACGTGTATGTATCTTTTTAAACAATTTTATATTGCTCTTATTGCAATGTTATAATAATGAGAGGGCCTGGCATATCATTGCAGTAAGGGCAGTAGAAATTGTTTTATTATTAAAGGAAACACGCGTCAAAAATAGTTTGAATTTCTTATAACAGATGGCGCGATAATGCATCATATATATTATAGATTTATTGGGTCAAATTAATGTGAAAGAATAAATCCTTAATTTCTGTATGTGCAAAGTGGATATTGAGATTATTTACTATATACAGCCTGTAAATATAATAATGATAGAGGAGGACTTTTCTGCAGAGATAAATACTTCTATCTATTGGAAATTTGTGCATTTTCATCAAACAATTTACTACGACATCAATATAATTGACCCATAAGATACTGAATGAGTAAGAAAACATGACATAGAATTTCATTCAGAAAAAAGTCAAATATTTGCTTTAAATGAGAATGGCTATTTCTTAGGCGAAATGGTTTTGCTGAAAAATTAAAAAAATAATATAAATATTTACAATAATCCAACTTATGCTCTTTCTTATTTCTGCTCTATTTTTCTCTATATTCAAGACATTTATATAGTGCATAAGAAAAAATAAAACTGACTTGAATATTTTAATTTATTTTTTGTTATCATAAATTTATAAATTACAATATTCGATACAAAATGATTAATTATAGATATATTTTTAAAAGAAGAAATATTGTAAAACTGTAACAATTATAGAAATAGCGTGTGTGATTTCTTTAGCGATATCTTAAATGCCAATGAGATCGTGTGGCGCACACTTTATAATTAATAATAATTATCTAACCTACAAAAGACACACCATGCACTTCTGAAAATAATTACATCAATAAACGTGTAAATATGTAACAACGTTTAACAATATGTAAATTGCAGGTGGCCCACAATTGGCAACTGGACGCAGCGGTGTGCTACATTACCATGGTAAGTTATGCTTACGCCTTAAGACCATACAATAATCAACTACACACGAAAATTACCATAGAAATCAATATAATAAATTTTAACCACATAATAGGTTGTAATTGCGATAAATCTATACTATCACTTTGTTTTATTTGTATGTTTCGTGTGTTGTGTTTTAATAAAAATTAAATTGATTTAATAAATATTCATCAAAACATAACGTATGGATCAGTAATTGTGCCTATGTTTGCAGGATCCAATATCATTGCACCACCGGCCAGAACCATGAATTATCAAAGTAAGTTGGCCATATATAACTCTACTCTACTGCGATTTTAATTACTTTTCAAATGATAGAAAATAGCTTGTAACTTTTATATAATACAGTGAATTTTATCTTTGTGATACTATATTCTATAAGTTTGTGATATGATGGAATTGATGATATATATAATAGATTTTATTTTTGGGAACTATATACCCCTCCAT
>CP092886.1:178674701-178690224 GCA_030710605.1 Cordylochernes scorpioides | reverse complement strand
AATGAGAAATTTCCATGATTCGCCCACTGCTGGACATCTTGGGCTCACCAAAACCTATGTTCGAGTTAGAAATATATTTTATTGGCCTGGAATGTATAGGAATGTTAGATGGTATGTGGCTCACTGTAAAGACTGTCAGCGACGCAAACATCAGCCACAACTCCCTACAGAATACTTACAGCCAATACCGGTGCCCAGAGCTGCCTTTGAAAAGGTAGGAATGGACTTCTTAGGTAGATTTCCAATATCAACAAGTGACAACCGCTGGATTATTGTATGCACGGACTACCTGACCAAATATGCTATTACGAAGGCGCTACAAACGAGCGAATCGCTGGTAGTTGTCAAATTTTTTATTGAAGATGTTATTTTGAAACAGGGCGCGCCAAGGGTATTGATTACGGATAGAGGTAGAAACTTCACATCGTCAATGATCCGTGATTTGAATAACCAATGTAGAATAATTCACCGGACGACGACTGCCTACCATCCTCAGACGAACGGACTGACAGAGAGGTTGAATAAGACCATTGCAGATATGCTCTCTATGTACGTGGACGTTAACTAGAAATATTGGGAAAAGATCCTCCCATTCATTACTTTTGCATAAAACACAGCGAAGCAAGAATCTACCGGGTTCACTCCATTTTTCCTTGTACACGGGCGTGAGGCCGAGACCTTTCTGGACTTGTTATCCCCCAATTTAGTTCCAGAAGAAAATGACTTCCTTCAAATGCTGAGGTCAAGAACCGAATAAGCACGGCAACTGGAACATATCCACTCCATGAGATCTCAAGAGAGCGATAAAATTCGCCTAACGCCCATCACAGAAATATAATTTACCAGTCCGGAGATCTCGTATGGACTTTATCCATGTGCGTAAAGTGGAATATTATGAAAAATTATTGAGACGTTTTTTCGGCCCATATAAAGTAACCATAAAAATTTCCGATGTGACCTATGAAGTTGAGACATTCGGTAACCAGCAAGGTCGTCGTAAAAGACCAGAAAAGGACCCAGAAGATGATCGCCAAACTTCCATCAAGAAGACATCCCCACTGAACGAACACAACAACCACAGACCCGCGAAGAGATCTCAGGCCCTAACACCCGTTCTCGAGCCTTGAGACTGAGAATGTAAGTCTCCTGCTGAGCATCGCGTCGATGCTCTTTATAGGAGGAGGCTATGTGGCGAAGAAATTTTTTATATTTTATTATTTGATTTAATTATTCAATCAAAATATTCATCAGATTATATAAATATATATTATTCTGTATTTGTGAAATCATCATAAAAATATTCCTTTGCATGCTTCTTCAAGATTCTCTAGCTGTAGATAGTTTTGTTGATAATTGTCGACTAGTCGAACTGACCCCATCAGTGCTTTTCCGAAGGCAGAGCGCCATCTGGTGGAACAAAAATCAACTTTTCATTTATTTAACCTGTTTCCTGATATTTGGTACACAACAGGTTAAATCAATGAATAGTTGATTTCTGTTCCACCAGATGGCGCTCTGCCTTCTGATAGGAACATGTGCTCCTGGTCAAGATATGCCTTTTTTTTAAATATCAACACCTGACCTTTTATTTATTTATTTTTCTATTGTTTCTTCATGTGTTAAGCGTATTTACGCAAGTTTGGCCTTAAATATCCATTTCTTGGTTTTTCAGGAGGCCACTGGGACCAAAAATCTTTTTGGTCGCAGTGTTACAGCCTACTCCACGCTGACGAGCGCCAAAAGCGCGAAACGTGTTCGTGGATGGCTTATCTTGATTTATCAAAAAATTGCGTTGGCCAAATATCAAGGAACAGGTTAATTCAATGAATAGTTGATTTCTGTTCCACCAGATGGATCTCTGCATTCTGAAAAGCACATGTGCTCTTGGTCAGGATATGCCTTTTTTATTTTTAATATATATATATATATAATTGAATATATTATGCCGCTTATGTTACATTTTGCAGTTTTATCTTTATCATGCTATATTTCATCCTCTGTAAAATTCGAATTGTCATTTTTTAAATTTTTATATTTGGATTAAGCCCCCTTAATAGTACATGTTATATTTGTAATTTGTTATGTTCATGTTTTCTATGCATATTCAGGGTGTAGCAGGTAAATTGGAAATCACTTTGGCACAGTCCATAAGAAAATAATACTTTTAATTAATGAAATTATTTTTTCTCTCCGTTGAATATTCATATCCAAAAGCAGTTTGATGAGACCGACAGTAACATAGAGACATTGGCTTCGAGGAGAAACACTCGCGTCATTCGGACAGGGTTAAAGGCAAAATAGTTGTCAAAAATGTCAATGAGAAGATGATTGAAACCCAGTGAAGAGCTTGAGAGTTATAGCCAAGGAATTGGACTTTGCCTATATGACAAATTTCAGAACTATTCATGAGGACCTTGGTCTCAAGTCCTATGCACTTCATAAAGGCCAGTTGAAGGCAGAAAATTTGATTGGTAACAGAAATTAAAAGGCTGCTGCCTTCCTTAACAACTTAAACATGACTCTTGTGGCATTCTGAGGCTCTTTGATCATGAAAATATTTAACCTGGACGTAAAGGTGAATCTAGGAATGATCGTTGGAGAGATCTGTAAGGACCCTCCAGTGGAACCTATCGTGATGCGCACATATTTTACTGCCTCCGTGCTGGGCCTTTGCGTTATCAGCAGTGAAGTTGATGTCATGCCTCCTCATTTATTAAATAGGTTCTTAGGATGAAGGAAGACACAAATTGCAATGCCCTGGGGTTCGTTGTGAAACCTTGGAAAGACATTGTGGCGCCAAGAAGGAAGTATTCTTTACAACAGGTCTCAGCTTCAGCCCACAAGGCAAGAAATAGTCAATGCTACAATGTATGCGGTGTTTTTAAGAGAGATGTAAACAAAGCTCCTCACACCATCGCCAGTCAGTCAAGATAGTGGTTAACCTAGTGATGACCCAAATGGACAAGGTCATTCTCGATAAGGCCTGTGCTTCACTCCGAATTCACCTCGACACTATTATAGCTAATAATGCAAATTATTTTGTATGAATCAAAATTATAACCTCTTATATAATATTGTGCCAAATTTCATGGTTTATTTTTTCTTTAAATATATTTAATTTATAATTACATTTTGGGTATTTCCAAATTACCTGATGGAACCTGTAATATTTTATCATTTTTCCTTCCAGGAAGTTCTAATAAGGTGTTTTCTCGGAATTTTAAATGATTGTACACATGAACTTCAGCCCTGCCTGCCGTATTGGCAGCTTGCTATCTGCAGCGGTCCGCATATCACATCCAGGAACGGAAACCTTTTAAATCACGCTCTAATAAGAAAGGTTTTTATTATTATATATTTCAAATATAAAATTACGCTCCGAAAAGTAAAATCTTTATCACACGCCCACTCTCTTTCTTTTGGTGTACAACCCTTCTCTAAGCGTTTGCGAATAGTTGTGCAACAAGGCTGTTTCAATAGTCGACAGGATAGTTTAACCTGGAGGATGGAAAAAAAGGTTGGCCAATTCTTCTATACGACTGAAGTTTATCTTCTTGTCAAACTCATTTCCTTTCAGAACTGCTAAAGACACATCGATCAAGAAGTTGGTGTTCATCATGACCCAGTCTTCTGCAGCTGTATGCTGCTTTTCTGCAGCCAATTTTTCCATCTATCATCCGCTACAAGCTCCACTTGTGGTGGTTTCACGTTACCTCTGAGTGCATCTAGCGCTACATTTGGCCAACAATCTCTCCGCAAGAATCTTCGAGACACCTCTTTCTACAGCCAAGCCAATAGCCACAACGTACGACCAACTCTGATCCTCAATGTTTTTCTATCTGTTGTTTATATATGTAAAAAGCTATAAAATTTATATATGTATTTACACAAAATTTAAAAATTAATTTCTATTCACATTGTATTTAAATTTTTTTCAAATATGTAGCTTTGCATCATTTTAAAAAATATATAAAATCCTCGAACCTATATATTCAATTTTTATCTTATAATTTTAAAATGTGAGCTGCTTATTTCTACTCGACAGGGTGTTTCAGGTAAATTTGCAATAGCTTTGGTAGTCCATAAAACAAATTATACTTTAGATAAAAATCGCCATTTTTCTATCCGTAATCATATTCTTGTAAAATTATAACAGTACATGTGTTTACAGCGTAGTGATGAACAACCTCAAAATCGAGCAGTCACAATGTTACTCTGCGCGTCGGAAGGAGCCCTAAAGAGATGGTGGACTTGCTTACATTGACCAAAACAACTGCTTATCCTATTTAGAAGCAGTTTGATGAGGCCGACAGCAACAAGGAGGGAAGGGCTGCAAGGAAAAACACTCTCGTCGGTCGGACAGGGAAAGTGGCGAATAATTTGTCAAAAATGTCAAGAAGAAGATTAATGGAAACCTTGGCAAGAACATGAATGTCATGGCCAAGGAAATTAAAGTTGGCCTATGGTAATTGTCAAAAATATTCATGAGAACCATGGTCTCAAGTCCTATGCCCTTCTAAAAAATAAAAGACCAGTTGCTGATTGAGAATATGAATGAAAACATAAAAGAAAAGGCTGATGCCCTCCCCAAACAACCTGAAACATGACTCTTTAGGTATACTGAGGTTCTTCTCTGATGAAAAGAACTTTGACGTGGATCTAAACTTAGATCCCAGTAATATTAGCTGAATCTGTAAGGATCCTCAGAAGTACCTGTTATGAAGCACACGATATTTCCTGCCTCCGTGATGGTCTTTGACGTTATCAGAAGTGAAGATGATGTCGTGCTTCCCAATTTCTTTGAAAAATGGCCTTAGGATGAACGCGCTGATACTTACATCAGTGTCCTGGAGGCTGGTGTGAAACCTTGGATGGACATGGTGGCACTGGAGGGAAGGAACTGTATCTTCCAACAGGACTCAGCTCCAGTCCACAAAGCAAAGAGATAATCGTGGCTGACACTTAAAGTCCCCAGTCACTAGAGTCCTGATACATAATATTTGGCACTCTAACTCGCAAGACTGCAACCCCTCGTATAAATCATAACTATATACTTTTATTTTATACTCTGCTAAATTTCATTACAATTTTATTTTCATTTTCACTTTCAATAAATTCCAGTTGAAATTCCATTGTGTTTATTCAAAATTCCCCTGCTCTACCCTGTATAATTCTCAAACAATATTGCTATTTTATATTACTTATATTTTATATATATCACATTATATAACATGTTCAATTAATAGCGATTTTGTCAGAAACTTGCTTTTTCAATTTTAGGTTTAGTAAAAGGTCAATACATAGACGGACCAAATCAATTACTTTTCATTTTTACTATAATTTTAACTTCCTCTTGCCTGGATAAAACCTCCAAATTTGTTTAACCGAATATTATTCTTCCGTGATGTTGCTCAGATTTCAATTTGTAAATAAATTATTACAATTGCCATTTTATATCTCAAATGAATAGTCAATGTATATATATACAGTATATTGATTATTAATATTTCCATAAATTATTATATCTCAATAGTGTATTATTACATTATACAAATGAGAATATTAAAATTTATAATTCATAAATAAAATCTAGCGTGTTATGATAAAATAAAATATTTTAAGCATGTCTTACCTTTAAAAAATAAAACTGAATGAATTTCCTAGAATGTGTCTGCCTGAATCAATATACTAATTGGATGAAGTTTAGCCTCTCTCATCCATGTTGGAAAAAATAAACAATATATATACGTCATAATTTGTATAATATCCAAAATGTATAATTTATTTTCATCATAATTATATATTATGTTAAATTGTAAATACAAATTCATCCATGTATAAATCTGTACAAAATAAATCTGGCAGCCAGCGCGCGCGGGCGAAGGCCACGCCTCCGCCGCGTGCGCTCACGAGTGTCAAACAAGTTCTTTTTTGACGCATACATGCACAACGGTCGCGCCCTTCTATTCGACCACGACAATTACGACAAATAAGAGTCGACAGAAATCAGAACCTCAAGAGAATGAGCAAGGCAAAGAGACAAGCAGGCCAGAAAGAGGCCGAGTTAGCTCAGGAGAATAAGTCAGTAATTGATGCACTAACAGCGATGATGAAAAGACTAGGGCGGGACGCGCCCACCGCCGCAGCCAGATTTGACGGTTCAAGTTTCGCGGAATCGTTCTTAAGGGAGCTGGAGAGGTCCCCGGAATTCCAAAACAGCAGCTGTTATGAACAAGGCCGCATGGTAGTGGCAGCGCTAGAGGGAGAGCCCCGGAGGACACTCCGATCCATGGACTACCTCCACGAACCCTACTGGAGGATCGAACAGGTCCTTGAGGATCTGTACCCCCCACCCGAGACACCAACTCACCAAGAGTTCTATCAACTACCTTTCCGGGCCTCAAGGCTTACAAGCATACTATATACAGAAGGTACGCATGGGTACGCAGCTCGACATCGACCGCAAGGAAATGGTCAATGCTCTCACTCAAGGAATGCCTTCCTACAGTCGCAATCTCCTACTGATTTCAAAACCCAACAGCCCGTCGGAATGGTTCACTCTGGCCAGAAGAATCTATGGGATCGGCGGACACCCGAGTCGTCCCGGCATTTCTTCTCCCACGGAACGCCCATCTCCACGCCAATCCGGTAGACAAACAAACAATTCGTTAAGGCTCTCATCCGAATATGTGCCTCATACCCAGAAGCGACCAGGAGAATAACCCTCCACCCTGCCTACACCATGCAAGCATTGCCAAGGGCCCCACAGGAACAATCAGTGCCCACAACGGTCCACCTTGTCTGGACAGCGTGCCGATCATCCTCGATGATCGACACCGCCGCGGTATTTTCGTGACCCAAGAGACGCACGCCATTAACGGCGTAAGTACCCTGACTCTCAAGTTGCCACTAGCCAACCAATTGTGTTCATTTCTAATAGATACTGGCGCTAACATTAATATTATTTGTTTAAAACAATTCAAAACATTAGGAACTGAAATGTTATCTTTAGATAATGATGTTACTATTAGGACTTTGTCTCATAATATCCAGCCTGTGTGTGGGATTTTCATTTATTTTGGTTACTGTAGGATCCATTAAGGAACACTTGTTATTTTATATAATAGATCAATTATCTAATTCTAAATACCTTTCCACCATAGATATAACCTCGGCCTTCTGGCAAATTCCGATCCATCCTGAATCTAGGCTCCTACTTTTATTTGTAACCCACCTAGGGCAATATCATTTTAATAGACTTCCATTTGGTCTCAAATTAAGTCCCCAAATATTCGAAAGGCAGTTAAAACAATTGATACAGAAACACAAATTAACATTTACTAATCATTATTTTGATGACTTCCTAATCCATTCTAACAGTTTAGAGGAACACTTAAGATACTTAAAGGAATTTTTTCATTTTTGTAAATTAGAATCAATAGACCTAATCAAGCTCAAAACTTAGACACGGTGATTATCCACGTAAACAAATTGAAACACTATTCTGAAGACACTAAGTACATTTTCACACCTCACTCAACGAACAACAACAGCGTGCCAAAATAATATTTTATTTACCATCAATTCCCACCTGAAATATTTCATGATGATTATAAGAATTATGCATCTACATTAAGTAACCCATTAATCACACGAACCCCGATATTTCTTAGATAATGACGAACCAACATTAACAGCCAGATACATTTCTACTCCTGACACCATCTAAAAAATTGATATCCAATTAGAACCTTCCCCTACAACGAAGATAATGCTCCCATCCTCACCAACACGTAATCATACTCCGCAAATTAGCCCTCAATTAAGTGCTCTCCTTAGTAACTGTGACAATGCAAAATTAGAAAATAGGTCAGTCATAAGCAAAAATACGTTAGTACCGTTGCCCATAATTAAATATTTTAATAGGATTAAACAATTTCCATTATTTTTTCTATCCCTCCTTACAATGGCGTGTATTTACCCAAACGTCTCCATGACGATTATACATTTGCTGATTTATTTATTGCCGTCGTCCCGATTAAAACAAATATAATCAATCTTGATGTATTGTCTTGAAGAGCTTTCGATGGTCCTTTGGAACACCTTCAAGGACTTCATTAATCACTCAGAAAAGTATAGTGACATCGACATCGAGATTGATGACCCTCCATAAGATCCTATCCTCAGGGAATTCCTATATAGAATGGCGGAAATCTATTTTAAATTAGAAAAATGCCACCTGCGTTGCCCATTGACCACCTCGAACTGATGGTTTTGCCCAAATTCATCTCCTTTTATGGTGTCAGCAGGATTACTGATAGTCACAGACCCATTTTGAAACAAGCCGTTCAGGATGTACACCACAGAATACAGTACATTTCCCTCTGACCACTTGCAATAAACAATTATGTTCACACACCAACATCAAGAGATATTCTCCTTGCGCTACCTTATTGACATGACAACCGTCCCCTTTTCTCTCCATCCCAAACGAGAAACTTTCCGAGGACTCCATTGGCCCAGTTTGGATCATCCTACCTAATTGTTCGCCACGACCCAAGTCCTCATTCCTCAAACATTCATTCTTTTTCATCCCTGAGCACCTTTTCAACACCCCTTTTCTTACGTTCCCTATGGAAAGTACGGTACATAGGAGGATGCTCAGCCCATCATCAATCCACCAACACTCCAGCGCAGGACATCATCTCACGCACAGAACACTCCTACAAACCGATACACAGTCGTAGTCACATCACACAGGTTCGTATCCTGCTACATTTAAAACTTTATTTTCTCTTATGTATTATCTCTATATATATATAAAAGTCAATTTCTGTCTGTCTGTCTGTTTCGCGATAAACTCAAAAACTACTGAACCAATTGGTACCAAATTTTGCATGTCGCTTTTTATAAACCTGAGGAAAATTTTCGGCTGCATTTTGATTAGTATTTTTGGCTATTTCTTTTTTTCATTTGAAGAACTTTTTTTTACGCGGACTAATCCGGAATGGAATGAATACCTAAATATGGCCATTTTTTAAAGCATCTATAATTGTATATATTTTTAGCATAATATCACACAAACTTTTAATTTTTGTACCATAAAATCAGAATTCAATTTATAAAATTGCCTCCCAATCTCAACTAAATAATTTTAAAATCCTTTTAAATTTATTTATCCCACACAGGTTCCATCTGTCATAATTTGTATAATATCCAAAATGTATAATTTATTTTTAACCATAATTATTATGTTAAATTGTAAATACAAATTCATCCATGTATAAATCTGTACAAAATAAATTTGGCAGCCAGCGCGCGCGCTCATGAGTGTCGAACAAGTTCTTTTTTGACGCATACATGCACAACGATCGCGCCCTTCCATTCCACCACGACAGCTTCGACATATATATATTATGTTTGATATTATTTTGACTTATATGTGACCAAATATATGACCAAGAATCTGCAGAGAGTAAACTGACCTGAATTACAGGTGGGCTGTATTCACCTGCGAAAAATGTCCGGGTGACCCAATCTCATTGTAAGTTCTACTTTCTTATCTCTTCTATTATCTATGCCAACACAAACATTCACCGTTATTTATTTATCATCATATGCTTAATATAAATATATTGAGGAATATAGCACAATATGTATATGCTAAATATGATAAATAATTAGACGTAATTAGGAATTTATTGATAGATTCATTTAGAGCAAAATATTAGTCGTTGAACCTGTAGCAATAAAAGGTCACCATAGACACGGTTAACCACCACAATAGGCCTTTTTTGAATTATTTTACATTACGTAATTCAATAATATTGTAGCGGATTTATGTAAGTTTTTCTTTTATAGCTATTTTTAATGTAAAGGAAATAAATAATCAAGAATGTATGTCTCGTTAGTTTTTATTTTTTAACCAACGTCTCCTTTTTTACATAAGGTCGTCATGTAAACAATGCTAAGTGATGATGCTTATTGGAATAAAGTTCTATGAAAAATTAAATATGAGAATAATAATTTTGAGATGTTTACAGCACGTATCAATATATATATATATATATATATATTAATTATCCCTAGTACACGTGGTACAGGCCATGATAATCATGGTGGGTAGTTAGCGACTGCTTTTACTGTAAGCGCACCACATGTCTTCACACGTGAAAAGCAGTTCGTCTTTGCACTTACAAATATGCCAGAGCCCCGTTTGGTTATTTGCACTCGCTGGTGGGGTTGGACTTTTGCAAGAATCGGGAGCCATTGGAGCATTATTCAATATATAATTTTTAATTATATTTTAAATTATAGTATATTAAAGAGAAATATTTAATCTAAATAAGCATTATTTTAATGATTTAGAATATTTTTGACGTGTATGTATCTTTTTAAACAATTTTATATTGCTCTTATTGCAATGTTATAATAATGAGAGGGCCTGGCATATCATTGCAGTAAGGGCAGTAGAAATTGTTTTATTATTAAAGGAAACACGCGTCAAAAATAGTTTGAATTTCTTATAACAGATGGCGCGATAATGCATCATATATATTATAGATTTATTAGGTCAAATTAATGTGAAAGAATAAATCCTTAATTTCTGTATGTGCAAAGTGGATATTGAGATTATTTACTATATACAGCCTGTAAATATAATAATGATAGAGGATGACTTTTCTGCAGAGATAAATACTTCTATCTATTGGAAATTTGTGCATTTTTCATCAAACAATTTACTACGACATCAATATAATTGACCCATAAGATACTGAATTAGTAAGAAAACATGACATAGAATTTCATTCAGAAAAAAGTCAAATATTTGCTTTAAATGAAAATGGCTATTTCTTAGGCGAAATGGTTTTGCTGAAAAATTAAAAAAATAATATAAATATTTACAATAATCCAACTTATGCTCTTTCTTATTTCTGCTCTATTTTTCTCTATATTCAAGACATTTATATAGTGCATAAGAAAAAATAAAACTGACTTGAATATTTTCATTTATTTTTTGTTATCATAAATTTATAAATTACAATATTCGATACAAAATGATTAATTATAGATATATTTTAAAAAGAAGAAATATTGTAAAACTGTAACAATTATAGAAATAGCGTGTGTGATTTCTTTAGCGATATCTTAAATGCCAATGAGATCGTGTGGCGCACACTTTATAATTAATAATAATTATCTAACCTACAAAAGACACACCATGCACTTCTGAAAATAATTACATCAATAAACGTGTAAATATGTAACAACGTTTAACAATATGTAAATTGCAGGTGGCCCTCAATTGGCAACTGGACGCAGCGGTGTGCTACATTACCATGGTAAGTTATGCTTACGTCTTAAGACCATACAATAATCAACTACACACGAAAATTACCATAGAAATCAATATAATAAATTTTAACCACATAATAGGTTGTAATTGCGATAAATCTATACTATTACTTTGTTTTATTTGTATGTTTCGTGTGTTGTGTTTTAATAAAAATTAAATTGATTTAATAAATATTCATCAAAACATAACGTATGGATCAGTAATTGTGCCTATGTTTGCAGGATCCAATATCATTGCACCACCGGCCAGAACCATGAATTATCAAAGTAAGTTGGCCATATATAACTCTACTCTACTGCGCTTTTAATTACTTTTCAAATGATAGAAAATAGCTTGAAACTTTTATATAATACAGTGAATTTTATCTTTGTGATACTATATTCTATAAGCTTGTGATATGATGGAATTGATGATATATATAATAGATTTTATTTTTGGGAACTATAAACCCCTACATTATAATTTACATGTTTGATATGAGGTATTCTCACATATACACTCATGAACAAAACTTAAATTGAACTTTTTAACATGCATATCGGAGTCCAGAAAATAAATATGGGTATAATTCGATACCCAATGACCTTTATAGAAGGAAGACAAGATAACTAAGTGTGAACAAAATTGCCTCGGTTTACTTTAAAAAAAAACCAGACTACTGACATCAAAAACTTTCAAATTTCTTAAGCTTTGTCCATGAGTGTATTTAATTTGATTATTTGTTATATGTTATGATTAATTTATACATTCATAATAAACGGACATTTCAAAGTAGGTTTTTCGAATTAATACCCGAGTTTGTAAGCGTTGAATGCAAATTGAATTTACTCCTTATATAACGATATTTCTAACTGTGCCGGAGAACAACAACATCGAGGCATTTAAGCATGTGTTGACATGTGGGAGTATAGTGTGTTTGTCTGATTTTCTATGGTTGGTGTGAGTTGTGTATTGATTATATTTAGTCGGGTGTATATTTGGCGTTTTGTGTGGTTTGGATTAATTATATTGTGACGCCGATAATGTAACAAAGTGATCAAATATGCACGCGAAGTATCTCTGTTCTCAAGCTATTAACCTGGTTTATTTAACATGGCCACACAAGCAGCGTAAACAGACAACAGCCGTAGGTCTTAACGGGAACATAATGCAGAATCCTCTGGTCTTGGCGAGAAGACGCTACAGATTCTGCTAATCCATGGTTTTAACGGGATCTCACTGTAGACCCCGCTGGTCTCGACGGTAAATCACTACAGAAATTCGCTGAAATTGACGGTAACACACTATGCCCCCCACTCACTCGACAGAAATACACTGCAGATCTCGCTGGTCTCGACCGGAACACACTACAGACTTCGCTGGTTTCAACAGGAAAAAACGGCAGACTCCGATGATATCGACGGGGAGCAGACTGCCTACTGCTGTTTTCGACAGGAGCACACTGCAGACTGTTCGCGACTGGGCATCACTCTTGAACTACCATCTTTCTGCCATGAGAAATTTTGGTCCCAACAGTCCTCTCCGCTTGGCCTGAATATATGTCTGGACACTGCTGTAACACTGTCCTCTTTCTCAAACCTGTTATTCCGAAACAAGTGAACAGCTCCTCTCCAGTCTTCTGGAGGACCTTTAAACCCTTGATGTCTCCAATCACATGAGACATTTCAGTCGTTTTAAACGCAACGCCAGGACTACCGACCCACTTTATTTAATGAACAAGGTCCCAACCCGGACCTTATTTTTATTCCCAGTTAGTTACGACGTCATTGGCATTTCTTGTTGTAGAATAGTCAGTCAAGCATAGAGCGGAGGTTCTCCTCGTTAGTGTGCCAATCTTCACTTCTTGCGATGATTTGGTCGTTATCCTAGATGTTTTTTGTACACATTTTCGAGCCGCAATGTTCATTTCTGAATTATTGAAATCTTTTGTCTCAAGTTTTCTTAGATTCCTCCTTTGACAATTCTGTAGCTCGTCTCACTTTACTGTGGGTGCGTCTTACTCATACACACTGTCCATATCTTAGCCTTCCATCACCTATTAAACCTGGTCATTCTCACGCAGGTTGTCTGGGCGATATCTTTCAGGATCAACTCTTTTGTCAGCCACCCATTTTCTTAATTTAGAAGATTTCTTTTCTAAGTCTTATAGAATTGGGTTTGTGGACATTTTCTTCGTACATTCTTGGAGAATCTAATGTTGCTGACTCCAACTGCGGTGTGCTTCGACCAAACAGTCTTGTCGCCTTTCCATGAAGCGCCCAGCTCCGTTGCGGAAGTTGTTTTTTTTTGTAGTCCCAAACAGTCTGGCATCGTCGCAGCTGTCGTATTGCCGCTCACCATGATCGCCGATATTCTCGCTCAGATGGTCAGAGTGCAGAGTTTCTACACGGCACATCCACCGAGAGTTTTCTTTCTCCGTTTTCGTGGTCTATTCCGGATAATCCTCGCCGTTGTAAGGTTCAGCCGTTGGTCGATTTCTTTTTCCAAAATAATAATTGTTGTTTTATCTTTTTCAAAAAGATTTTATCGATTCCGAAATTCCATGGCTAAGTTCTAGAATTGCTTCAAGGATATCTCGAAACGTTTCTGTTTGTTCCGTTGCCATTTTCGGGTTCTAGTTTTAAAATTCTGATTTGTGTGCTGTATTATGGGACCTTTTGTGATGTTGGTGTTCTGTGTGGTATTCTATGTGTACATTGTGTGTGTCGTAGGTGAGTAATGTAGAGTGATGTATGTGCTGTGTGGAATTTTGTGTAATATATTATGTACTATGTAAGTTATGTAATGTGGTTTATGTGCTGTGTTGTTTGGGTTTTGTGGTGTGTTGTGTAGGTTGAATGGTATAGTCTATGTACGTGTGTTGTACGATTATATAGGTTAGATGCTATAGTCAATGTGTGTTATATGGTATATTGTGTGGAATGTTGTGTAGGTTGTATGCAGTGCTGTAGTCGTAAAATTAGCATAGGGTATACGCTTGAGAATATAAATTTTTGGTAAAAATAAACAAGGTTATTTTTAATTATATTTTTATTTGAAAAAAAAGACGTAAAATATTACATACAACTTTTACATAAAAATGTCCCATAATGACTGCCGAGATGCATCTGTATTTTTTCTGGCACAAACCTCTTGATCTAGTGTCAGTAGATGATCTATAATGTAAAAGCCATGATTGAACGTATTTTTTCGGCTGAAACATTTCGATTGGTGGTCCATTTGAATTTATGAACATTAAGTTCGAAACATTTGATATTAGCAAAGAAGTCCGCAAGTTTGTTATTATATCATTCATCAGGCTGAAACCTCGTTCACATTCAGCTGTTGAACAGGGCAATGTTGAAATTGCCCTGAAAAATGGTTGAAGTGTTTCGGGAACATTGTTTTTTATCATCAACAAAATCTCTCACGCCGTTAATGCATTTCATTTCATCTAAGTTAAACCTTCGACAAATACGTCTCATTTCGACCTCTCCATATCGAACATTTTCTGCGTCAAAATTGTTTGGTTCTAGAGCTGAAATATCCTTAATTAATTGCTCATTATCTTCATTTGATTCTGTACACAACCTTAATTTAACTTTTCTATTATACACTTAGAAGAATTTTTTTTCTATCAATCGGAATAATTTTGGCATTGGGAACTAATGTTACGCTCCTTTAGGAAACTAAGTTTTCTGCCCCTTCAAGAGCTAGCAAGCTTTTTTCTCCTGGTGATGTTTTGAAGCTTTCTATGACTCAAATTGTTCTCTTTTTTATATGTTCCGCCTTTTGTAAAGTAGTTGTTCTAGACTGCAGCTCTAAAGACAACATTGACATTTCTGAAGCGTGTCGTACATTAAACCTAAATCTAATATAAATTCTGGACTCTCCAATCTTCTTAATAACCCTTGATATGTGGAATCGAGATCTGTTAATGATTTGAAATGATGGTGCAATGACTCGTATGACTCCAGACGGTTTTTATTGTTCTAAAACTACTTGAAATCCATCGTACTCCTAAAATTCGACCCACTTTAGCAAATCTTGTTCCTAATTCATGGCAAGCTTCCTCCAGAGCACGACAATTTTTGGGAGATTGGCTATATAATGAATACAGTTTGTCCATAAAAGCTTTAAAATGGTTGATTCCGCGGACTTTCTTTGATAGTATCGCCAACAGAAAGC
>CP092886.1:178574610-178674601 GCA_030710605.1 Cordylochernes scorpioides | reverse complement strand
TATAATTTACATGTTTGATATGAGGTACTCTCACATATACACTCATGAACAAAACTTAAATTGAACTTTTTAACATGCATATCGGAGTTCAGAAAATAAATATGGGTATAATTCGATACCCAATGACCTTTATTGAAGGCAGACAAGATAACTAAGTGTGAACAAAATTGCCTCGGTTTACTTAAAAAAAAAACAGACTACTGACATCAAAAACTTTCAAATTTCTTAAGCTTTGTCCATGAGTGTATTTAATTTGATTATTTGTTATATGTTATGATTAATTTATACATTCATAATAAACGGACATTTCAAAGTAGGTTTTTCGAATTAATACCCGAGTTTGTAAGCGTTGAATGCAAATTGAATTTACTCCTTATATAACGATATTTCTAACTGTGCCGGAGAACAAAGACATCGAGGCATTTAAGCATGTGTTGACATGTGGGAGTATAGTGTGTTTGTCTGATTTTCTATGGTTGGTGTTAGTTGTGTATTGATTATATTTAGTCGGGTGTATATTTGGCGTTTTGTGTGGTTTGGATTAATTATATTGTGACGCCGATAATGTAACAAAGTGATCAAATATGCACGCGAAGTATCTCTGTTCTCAAGCTATTAACCTGGTTTATTTAACATGGCCACAGAAGCAGCGTAAACAGACAACAGCCGTAGGTCTTAACGGGAACATAATGCAGAATCCTCTGGTCTTGGCGAGAAGACGCTACAGATTCTGCTAATCCATGGTTTTAACGGAATCTCACTGTAGACCCCGCTGGTCTCGACGGTAAATCACTACAGAAATTCGCTGAAATTGACGGTAACACACTATACCCCCCACTCACTCGACAGAAATACACTGCAGATCTCGCTGGTCTCGACCGGAACACACTACAGACTTCGCTGGTTTCAACAGAAAAAAACGGCAGACTCCGATGATATCGACGGGGAACAGACTGCCTACTGCTGTTTTCGACAGGAGCACACTGCAGACTGTACGCGACTGGGCATCACTCTTGAACTACCATATTTCTGCCATGAGAATTTTTGGTCCCAACAGTCCTCTCCGCTTGGCCTGTATATATGTCTGGACACTGCTGTAACACTGTCCTCTTTCTCAAACCTGTTATTCCGAAACAAGTGAACAGCTCCTCTCCAGTCTTCTGGAGGACCTTTAAACCCTTGATGTCTCCAACCACATGAGACATTTCAGTCGTTTTAAACGCAACGCCAGGACTACCGACCCAATTTATTTAATGAACAAGGTCCCAATTCGGACCTTATTCCCAGTCAGTTACGACGTCATTGGCACTTCTTGTTGTGGAATAACCAGTCAAGCATAGAGCGGAGGTTCTCCTCGTTAGTGTGCCAAACTTCACTTCTTTGGATGATTTGGTCGTTATCCTATATGTTTTTGTACACATTTTCGAGCCGCAATGTTCATTTCTGAATTGTTGAAATCTTTTGTCTCACGTTTTCTTAGATTCCTCCTTTGACAATTCTGTAGCTCGTCTTACTTTACTGTGGGTGCGTCTTACTCATACACACTGTCCATATCTTAGCATTCCATCACCTATTAAACCTGGTCATTCTCACGCAGGTTGTCTGGACGATATTTTTCAGGATCAACTCTTTTGTCAGCCACCCATTTTCTTAATTTAGAAGATTTATTTTCTAAGTCTTATAGAATTGGGTTTGTGGACATTTTCTTCGGACATTCTTGGAGAATCTAATGTTGTTGACTCCAACTGCGGTGTGCTTCGACCAAACAGTCTTGTCGCCTTTCCACGAAGCGCCCAGCTCCGTTGCGGATAGATTTTTTTTTGTAGTCCCAAACAGTCTGGCTTCGTCGCAGCTGTCGTATTGCAGCTCACCATGATCGCCGATATTCTCGCTCAGATGGTCAGAGTGCAGAGTTTCTACACGGCACATCCACCGAGAGTTTTCTTTCTCCGTTTTCGCGGTCTATTCCGGATAATCCTCGCCGTTGTAAGGTTCAGCCGCTGGTCGATTTCTTCTTTCCAAAATAATAATTGTTGTTTTATCTTTTTCAAAAAGATTTTATCGATTTCGAAATTTCATGGCTAAATTCTAGAATTTCTTCAAGGATATCTCGAAGCGTTTCTGTTTGTTCCGTTGCCATTTTCGGGTTCTAGTTTTTAAAATCTGATTTGTGTGCTGTATTATTGGACCTTTTGTGATGTTGGTGTTCTGTGTGATATTCTATGTGTACATTGTGTGTGTGGTAGGTGAGTAATGTAGAGTGATGTATGTGCTGTGTGGAATTTTGTGTAATATATTATGTACTATGTATGTTATGTAATGTGGTTTATGTGCTGTGTTGTTTGGGTTTTGTGGTGTGTTGTGTAGGTTGAATGGTATAGTCTATGTACGTGTGTTGTACGATTATGTAGGTTAGATGTTATAGTCAATGTGTGTTATATGGTATATTGTTTGGTATGTTGTGTAGGTTGTATGTATAGCCTATGTGTGTTGCATGGTGTGTTATGTGGTATGTTGTGTAGGTTGGATGGTGTAGTCTATGTGTGTTACGTGGCGTATTGTTTGATGCATTGAGTGGTGTGCGAGTTATATGTTTGTGTTACGTGTGTGTGTGTGTGTGTGTGTGTGTGTGTGTGTGTGTGTGTGCACATAGTGTGGCTTTTTATGTGATATGATGCGTGGGTTGAATGTTTTAATCTCTGTGTGTTACATGGCATGCGTTATGTGATGAATTGCGTGGTATGTGAATTGTGTGCGTTGTGTTGTGTGAATGCTGTGTGGTGTCTTGTGTAGGTTGCGTAGGAGGCGTATATAACCTTTGCGGTGTGTTCCCAATTAGATGTAACTCTTTATATAACCTAATAACTATGTCCTGTGCTAAATAATCTCTTTTTAATAAGTAAAGACAAATAATTCCGACATGGTTGTTAATAAGGTTTGAATTCAGCATCTAACAGAGACACCCTATATTCAGTAATTACAAAGTTGATGTTTCCAGGGAGCAACGTGATCCAACTCATGGTTAACCAACCAGTCCAACAGCCCAGTAAGTTAACTATCCCTTCTCTATCCCTGCTTTGCACACACTTTACTGTAATTGTATTATATCGGTTATAACCACAACATCTCGTTCTCTATCCCTGCTTAGCACACACTTCACTGTAATTGTATTATATTTTCTATAAACAAAACATCTCGTTCTCTATCCCTGCTTAGCACAAACTTTACTGTAATTGTATTATATCGGTTATAACCAAAACATCTCGTTCTCTATCCCTGCTTAGCACACATTTTACTGTAATTGTATTATATCGGTTTTAACCACAACTCTAATTCTCTATTCCCTCTAGACTAACTATATTCTGTAAGAGTTATTTTTTCAGACTATATATATTTATAAATGACCTAATTTACCTTTTCCTCTCTATAAAGTGATTGGATTCACTAAAACGCCACAGCACACCTTTCTGAAATCTGCATCTAAATAATCTGCATGTATTTGATCTCTACTCAGAAGGCGCTGAATCAGTTAATCGAATAAGCCATACAACTAGAATTAGAAAATTGACCTAAGTTTACCAGCTAACTCCAATATCTTTTTTTTAATATTGGGAAAAATCAATATTCGAGACCTAGATCCTGTACTTACAATGTTGGTGTTTCCAGGGAACCAGGTGATGCCACGCCCCTATGTGCCACCAGAATTATTCAGTAAGTATGTCTGCGACTCTATACCCCACCTAATCGTTCCCCCTACTGTGAAATACTCTCTATAGCGGAGTATATATATAAATAGCGTTCACACTTTCCTAGAAATAATATAAATTTATTAATACATGTTGATACTTGATCGTGCATATCCAATGTATTTTATCTCAAACACATATGTTCATGTTTCATGATGAAATTGTGAAAGAAGTATTAAAATTAGAAATAAATTCTCACAATGAGTATCTTTTTTATTTAAAAAACGCTAGCTTTCAAGCGTTAATCGCTCTTCAACGGGCTTACTATAATATCGACTGATCCCACCAGAAATATTTACAAAAACAAACGCGCGCAGCGTGGATATTTATAACTGAGAATTTTTATAACTGAAAATTCTAAATTGGTTTGTAATTTAAATATTTTATGGAATATGTCTATTTTAATTTTTAGGGCATTCAGAACCTATAAAATTGATCTATTGATTTCTTCTGAGATATCGGTATTGTGATGGTAAATATATTTTTCTGTTTATGGCTTCATTCATTGGACACGAGAGATTCTAAGAGTAACCGTTGAAATTTGTTCTTAATGTTTTTGTAGTGGCATTTCGTTTGTGTTATGTTAAATTGGTGACCGGTCTGTGCAATATGTTGACATATCATTGAACGTTGGTCTTTTGTTATGATATTTCTGTTATGTTCGTTAAGTCTAACATGTATCGATCTTCCTGTCTCACCAATGCTGCCTACATAGGTGAGACAGGAAGATCGATACAAGTTAGACTCAACGAACATAACAGAAATATCAGAACAAAAGACCAACGTTCAATGATCTATCAACATATTGCACAGACCGGTCACCAATTTAACATACTACAAACGAAATGCCACTATAAAAACATTAAGCACAAATTCAAAGGTTACTCTTAGAATCTCTCGTTTCCAATTAATATAACAGCATAAAAAAAAAACAGAAAAATAGATTTACTATCACAATACCGATATCTCAGAATAAATCAATAGATCGATTTTATAGGTTCTGGATGCCCTAAAAATTAAAATAGACATATTCCATAAAATAGTTTAATTACAAACCAATTTAAAATTTTCAGTAATAAAAATTTTCAGTTATAAATATCCACGCTGCGCGCGTTTGTTTTTGTAAATATTTCTGGTGGGATCAAGTCGATATTATAGTAAGCCCGTTGAAGAGCGATTAACGCTTGAAAGCTAGCGTTATTTAAATAAAAAAGATACTCATTGTGAGAATATATTTGCAAATTTAATACATATGTTTATACATATACACTCATGGACAAAACCTGAGGTAGTTGTACCTTTTACATGTATATCGCTATTCAGACAATAACTCTCAAAGATATTTGATGCACAATGACCTTTATTGAAAATACACGAGATAGCCAAGTGTGAACAAAATTTCCTCTGTCTCTTTTAAAAATAAGACGACCGGTGAAATCAAAGATGTTCCACTTCCTTAAGTTTTTCTAATGAGTGTATACGTATATAAACAAAAAGACACATTAACGAATCAAAGTAATAAAATAATATTATCAAATTAAACAGAATAACTATTTATTTGATCTTCTTTGTGTAGAACGAGCATATTTGCTCATAAAATGAGCACAACCCTAGATTGGTCATATTCGATATAAGCGCCAAACATTTTAGCTCCATTGATTGTGGCAAAGTGAATACTCGAAACAACCTAGATCGGTGAAATGGGTGTTCCCAGGACCCTTCGTGGTGCGGCCCCCAGGCTCTCCGCCCCCACCGCCACCACCCTCACCCAGTATGTCTCCACATTAGACCCTAGTTGGTTAAGAATTATATATATATATATATTAATTTTATAATTATTTTTCATAGATTCAAGGTATTTACACAAGTTTGGTCTTAAATACCCATTTCTTGAATTTTCAAGAAGCCTCTGGAACCAAAGCATTTTTGGTCGCAGTGGTATAGACTGCACCACGCTGAAGAGGGCTAACTGCCCGAAACGCGTTCGTGGTTGGCTTTTCTTGATTTACCAAGAAAATGGGTTTTCAAAATATCAGGAAACAGGCTAAATCAACATTTAGGTGATTTCTGGTCCACTAGATGGCGCTCTGCCATTTAAAAAGCTCATGTGCTCGTTGTCAGGATATGCCTTTTTTGATTTTAATACCAATACCTGACTTTTTTATTATCTTTTTCACATATATATATTGAGTGCTCAAGTATATATATATATATATATATATATATATATACAAGGGTCACTCCAAAGTTTTTGCAATCAATATTTATTAAAATATTAAAACATAAATTATACCATTAAAATCTAAATGCATTTTTTACCTAACATAAACATTTTCATAAAATAGAAGCAACAATGACTCATAGAGGGCGCGACTTTGTTTACAGCGGCAGTGGTAATTTCTAAACATTGCTTCAGACACAATGGAGTTGACTAGAGAAAGTTTACGCGACATGATATTTTATGATTATAAAAGTAACTTAACTTCTAAAGAATCCCATGAAAGATTGATGAAAGCTTTAGGAGATAAAGCTCCTTCTATTAGAACAGTTTTAAATTGGTTTAATGAATTTAAATTTGGAAAAACCAACCTTGAAGATGAACCACGTTAAGGTCGACCCCCAACAGGAGTGACCCAAGAAAAAAATGAGCTGGTAAGATTCTTACTTAGAGAAGATCGAATAATTACGTATCAACAGTTAGAGAGAAGTGTTGGCATTGAATCGGCAGCAATCAACACCATCATTAATGATCATTTAAAATACAGAAAACTTGTTAGTAGATGGGTACTTCACAGCTTGACTGAAGACTAAAAACTTGGTCGCGTTAAATGGTGTAATTCCATGTTGAAAATATTTGATGAAGGCAAATCAAAGGCTATTTTTAAAAAATATTAAAGGTGAGGAAACTTGGATTTGCAATTTTAATCCAGAAACAAAATGGCAATCTACTCCTTGGTGCTCTTCAAAATCACCTCCCCCTAAGAAAGTTCGCAGATCTCGAAGTGTTGAAAAACAAATGGTCACTTTTTTTTTTTTAAGAAAAAGTGGTTCATTTATATTGTGAAGTTAGAATATCGAATATCTGGTATAGAACAAAATTCTTTCCAGCAGTATTTGAAAAATCAAGCAAAGCAGACCAAGAGCTCAACTTAGAGGAGTCCTTCTCCACCATGACAAGGCAAGACCGCACACCTAAGACCAAAATTTGGACTTTTTAGCCAACTCTGATTTCCAATTTTTACAAAAGTTAAGTTATTGTGAAAGGGATAAATTTTGACACTGAAGATGAAGCACTGCAAGCCTTTATCAATGCCGTAAATTACGAGTACATCCCCGAAGATGACTGGTGTAAGAGCTTCGATAGTTGGTTTTCACGTATGAATTCTTGCACAGGTGCTAAAATAAGTGCATCGTGCAATAGGTGCTTCGTCTTCATACAATAATGCCTGAAATTCCTCATCCTCAAATCTTTTGGCAGCTTGCCGTGTTCTTTGTCGTTAAAATTTCCATATTTTATTTGTTTAAACCACTTTTGACAAGTTCTTAATGGAGCATTGTTTCTATAGGCGCTATAACATAGATCATTAAATGTGCTTCGGTTGCGCTTTCTTGAGGTTGAAGATGAAAAGCAAATCTTCTCGCGAAAATACTTTCTAGGCACAAATGAAGACATCTAAAGAGCTTAAAATAAAAAAAGGCGCATAAGATTTTATATCAAGTATTACATATATATATCTAACGTTCGATGCTCAGAGATCGATGCAAAAAAACAAGGCTATGCGTTATAATAAATTATATAAAAACGCGGAGTCATTTTTGTGCACCCAATATATATTCAGGGTGCGGCAGCTTTTTGCAACTCTTATCTTATTTATTAAAATCGTTCAAAGCTGCTGGTTGTTCTTTTTCTTTCAGGAGAAAATCGCCAGAATTTCGTTGTTCAAACGAATTGAAGAATATAAAATGTTCCTAGAGAGCAAAGTCCTCGTGAAAGAAGATAGGCGACCTAACCGTGTCGATATATTTGACATATTATCCATAATATTATTCATCTCTTAAATATTACATGTATACTTAGGTATATAATGGTCACCTCTCCCGTCGAAATAGATTTTAAAACTAGACGCCATCTATTGACCGTCGCTGCAAATTAGCGGCCTCGGGTCAGTGACACGACCACAAAACCAGCAAACTGAGAAGCGCCCACCTGGAGGCCATGGTTTCAGGCTTTGAACCTCGTCAATCTAGGGTGGACTTTATTCCATGATATCTACAAGGGGTCAAATGGAATTTTCACAATCCTCCAATTCCAGTTTTGACGGGAGAGATGACCTTTATTTTTATAGATCAATATCTTTCCGGGAAAATTTCCATATATTTTTCATTTGCTCTAACATTTATGGTTTTCATTACTCTTCTTAAATAATAATAAAAATAAACCATATATATACATACACAAGAAAAGAGAACAGTTACATAGACAAAGGGAAATGTGACATTAATTTATGTTACCGTATTCGATCAGGACCGACTACTCTTTAGGCTTTCTCCTTTAAAATGTTTTTCTCTTGCGGCACTCTCTATTCAAACTTTAATAGTAAATATTCTGGGGTTATTTAATTTACATATTTTCTTGTATTGTTTCCTCCATTTTTACCCTAGATTGTTTTTAAAATGGACTTTTCATACCAAAAATTCACGAAAATTTGAAAAAAATATATAAAATCTTTTAAAAATCCATCTTTTTTCGTCAAGAGAGAAGATAAGAGAAAAAAATTATCTTTACTTACTTAGCTTGATTTTAATATTTGTAAAATTATTATCATGCTTCTGTCTTGTTCTTTTCTACAAACCTATCTCTTCATAATAGACAAGGTTGGATCAATAATTAGACACAATCATCAATAATTTTTTTATTTGACAAACTATAAACATAACATTTTGTATATATGAATACCTAACTATTAGCTATATATCAGCATTATTCAATATATCCACCTTCCTTCTGTACACATTTGGTCCAGCGTTCTTTCCAACTCACAAAAGCCTCTAACCTCATCGAATAACATTTAATCATTTTCAAATATTCTACCGCGTAGAGAATTCTTTAATTTACCAAACATGTGGAAGTCGGAAGGATCTTGGTCAGGGCTGTAATCTAGGAGAGGGATCAAAGTCCACACATATCTGGAAATTTGAGCCAATGTCGCGGTGTGAGGTATTGCATTGTCCTGATGAAATTCGATTTGACAGTCTTTTAGGCCCGGCCTTTTTGTTGAAATAACTCTTTTTAGCTATTCAAATGATTCACAATATCGTTCCTTGTTGATAGAAGTATTTTTTCAAGCATGTCCATGAATATGAGCCCATCATTTTGGTCGAAAAAACTGTGATCATGATTTTGTCTTTGGAAAGGGAAAGCCTTGGGTTTTTCTTGCCCAGAGACATTCTATGCGTCCATTGCATTGATTGACGCATTGAAGATGGGTCATAATGATAAACTTAAGTCTCATCACACGTTTTGACTCCTTTAAAGGTCTCAGTAGCTGGTCCTGGATAAGTTTCGATGAGGTAAAAAAAATTCAAAGATTGCATCATTTCTCGTGTTAGAAGCTTTGGCATTCATTTTAATCACATTTTTCGATGGCCAAGATCTGAAAGTAGTTTAAGAACACTTCCTTTGGAGATTGAATTTTTTTCATCAATTGATATGTCGTTATTTTCCGGTTATTCTTGACAATTTTCTCAACAAGAGCCAAATATTGGTCTGTTGTGACAGTTGAAGGTTTACCTGGCCTCCTTTTGTCATGAAGAACAAAATTACCTTTCTGGAAGCGCTGAATTCATCTCTGTATAGTGCCTCTATTTTCGTTTCGTTTCCATATATTGACTGAAGTTTTGAGTGAATTGTTGTGGCTGAAATGTCACAGGACTTGAAGAGGAACTCGGTCAACGACCGTTGTCGGATTCTTGTGTTCATTTTAGGCTCCATATCTGAAAATAAAATACAAGAGATAAATCAATTCTGATTGCAGATGTGAAAAAGGAGTGTTTTAATTACCAGGAAACATGTATTATATGATAATAAATCATATATTTTTTTCTAGGGGTGATTGTGCATGACTTATTGACTTAACCTTGTATATATATATGATTATTCTCTTTCCATTGAAAATATATTCCAAAAATATGTTTTCAAATTAATTCTATTGACGTTATGTGGCGCTGAGTTTGTTGTGACACACACATTAATAGGTTATAATACTTTGAAAAAGGTTGGCGTTCAGCCAACTGAAATTTTGGTGAATAAATTATATTTTGATCCAATACATGCCTTTTTAATTAAAAATATATAGTTATATATAGAATACACACACAGACAAACCATATTCCAATATAAAGAAACCGCAATAGTTCACTAAAATATCAAAAATAAACATGCCAGACTTTTCTGAGAGAGATAGAGGTCGGCAGAGGATAAAATTCATATAATAGGAAAAAAAGACAGACCGGAAATATATGCAGCATTTATTAAAGCTCAATCTATATTTTGATAAAAACAATACAATTATCTTTATAAAATAGGAAACAGACAAGAATTTGAATGAAATGCGAAATTGATTTTTATACAAGTATCTCATTTCAGAATAGTTGATGCAGATAAATGTAAATATTTGGTATAGGAATATTGACTCGTAGAAAATTAGGAAATACAACCAAAAGATGTGACATAACAGTATTGGAAGTATAAATAAATTCGTACGGTCTTGATAAAGATGGCGCTACTAGTTTATTATTCCATTGTTTCATCTGGCAACACCATTATATTGAGGCGTCATCATAAGGCTTCCTTTTTCAGTAACCGTCATTTTTCTGAAGTGTAAAAAACCTAGTTTCTGTTCATTCTAAAATGTCAACTTTTGTAGCAAATAATGTGCTTTTGGGGGCGTTTTACTTCATTACCTCAATATGAAGAAAAAGCTACTGATAGACATCGTATTTTAGTGGAAGTTTATGGTGACCATGCTCCATCTGAACGAACGTGTCAGAAGTGGTTTTCACGGTTTAAAAGAGGCAATTCTTATTTGGAAAACGAAGAAAGACGGTTTAGAAGCACGGTTCGATGAATATCCAACACAAACGCAAAGGGAACTCGCAAAAACACTTGGAGTCACTCAACCAGCCATTTTTTATCGCTTAAAATAAATGGGAATGTTCCGAAAGGTAAGAAATTGGATGCCGTATGAACTGAAGCCAAGAGACGTCGAACGCCATTTTTTCACGCGAAAAGATCACAGGGTAGGTCTACCAAAGACAATTGATGCGTTTCAGCCGAACATTGAGACAAAAACGGCTGCAATACGTCAATAAGCACGACAAAATTATTTTGCAACATGATAATTCTCCTAATAATATTTAAGGCAAGAAAACAGATCGATAGGGGAAGTTTACAGAGCTATATAAAAATAGGAATATTAAAATTAATAATCTGTTAATGAAATAATATATACTTTAGTACGTAACTCTTTTTTATAGGAACTGTGTCTCACAGCTTGAAATATTGTTGCTTCTCAAATGTATTTGACGTGCTTCTGTCAAGGATTCCCTAGGAGTCTTGGAAGTTTGTCCCTAGTACCTTTGCGTCCTTTTTCTTGCTGCGTGAAGAGCAGCTTTGTCTTATCGTCTATAGGATCATCGTCTTCTTTGACGGAAGTCTTAGCTTTGATACGGTGGTGGATCTTGGAGTCAGGCGAGAAAGATATAGTACACAACGCCCCAATGACCTCAAGAATGCGCTGAGAGCGTCAGTTCGTCTTCCCTTAACCACCCAGCATCTCCACCAAAAAGTCACTCTGAAAATTAGAAAAGACAAACTCGAAGAGTGACAGCAGTTTTAATCAAGGCAAGAGAATAAAGCAATATTTATAAAATACCAGAAAGGCAATGAGGGAAATTTAAAAAGCAAATGAAAATATGAATATAAAAAATAATAATCTGCTGATAAACCTTTTTTACCTTTTCAGAAGCCTTTGAAAAACACGAACGTTTTAATCGTCGAAATATCAAGCAATAAATCCCGTTTATTGGTGAATGGCTTGCGCCATCTGCCGAAATTATATCAACTAATCGTTAAATTTTAATTATTCCAGAATTTGTGCCAAATACCTATTCATATATATCGAGAAAAGCTACATATATATTAAACCCTCCTGATCAATGCGGCCTTCGCTTACAACTTTGAAAACATTTCGAAAATTGTCTTACTGTAAGCCTCGCAAAACTCTCAGAGATTTCTCTATGCTGGCTTGTATTGTGTCAAGCGTTGACTTTTAAAAAGTGTAATCTTCAATTGTGGGTAAAGAAAATAGGAAGAATAGGAAGGTTGTGGAAGCACGGGGGTGTTTATTATTTTGTCAAATAAGCGAACACCAAATGATCTATATGTGGTCGTGCGTTTTCATTTATGAAACTACCAATCTTCATTCTGCCATCTTTCTAGACGTTTCTTTCGCATAGCCTACCGTAAATATTTCAAAATAGCAAGATAAGATCCTTGGTTGATTGTAGTCCCAGTTGGTATGAATTCATGATATAAAACTCCTTTGCTGTCAAATATGTGACGTATATTCAGGTCTCGTCCCCTGTTTTCGCCTTATGCTTTCCACATTTGGTCTTGTACGACCAATTTAAGGAAGTTTTTCGCAGATCCCTTTACGCGTTTCTTTCTTCTTCAGCGCTAATATCCGAGGGATAAACTTTCAAGATCGTCTTTTAAGGTCCACAACATCAGGGCTAAGGGAATGGCATATTCCAAATGACACTCTTGTTTATTCGGACTATTCTTTGATTTTTATTATTCGATTTTGAAATACCAGGGCTTTAATATTTTTCCACATGTTCAAGAACACTCACAGTTTTTGGTCGTTTACCCCTTGTGTCGTATTCCACGGATATATGGCCATTTTTAACCTTTTAAACTTTTTAAATGCTAGTCTTATTTTTTTAAAGAGTTTTCTCCAAAGGTTTTTGTAACAAATCAAAGCTTTCACTGGCTGATTTACCGATTTTGAAACAGAATTTCAAATAACCGCGTAATTACATTTTTATATCCACATTGGCATTTAATTTAGCCGCGCTGTTACTACTATGTCTTCTAAAAATTAGAATTATTTAAAAGAATGCGAGGCGCATGCGCACACATTTACGTGAACCTGGTTTATATTCTTTTTATTTTCAATAGACGTATTATTTTTTCACTCTACCTATTTTTTTATTAGACCAGTTTTATCATGCCCTGTGTATATATAAAATAGATATATTTTTTAATTTATAAAGGGAAGTGTTTGCTTCTCTAGAAATATTGTATTTATTTTTCAAAAATAATTTTAAGAATCCAAAATATTTTTATCCATTAATAATATAAAATTTACATTACCCAATATATAATATATATATATATATTTAGATATATAATTATTATTACTGAAAGGGATAAGGTAAAAAATCATAAATAATCTATTTGATATATCAATTCACGTTCTCATCGTGAAACGTTATTTTTATGATGAAAATACTTTTAAATAATTTGTGATCTTTTGAAAGAGAGCGCAATTCTGGAAGTGAAGAAAATCATACATGTGATCGAATTCGATATTTGTGTAAAGAAGCCATCAATCATCAAATAAAAAGATTATTAGAAATTTATATAAAAATGAATCGCAAAATGTGATTTATCTTTTCAAAATAGAATAAGCTCAAACAATACAGGGTGATCCAAAATCCCGCACTATTTTAAAAATTAATAACTCCGCGAATATTTGCGCTAGAGCAATGCGGTAAACACCATTGTATTCAGGATGCAATGGGATTTTTTATGGCAAATAATGAAAAATTCGAAATTGATTTTAGTTACAATTTTATTCGCCAGATGGCGCTCTACCAGAATCAGAGATTCAGCGGCCAGATTGTTTGATAAATTGAAAAATATAACTGATCGACACGTATTTTCCCTTTTTGAATACCAGGAAAGAACCCTAATAATATCAAATAACAAATTAATAAAACACCACTTCGCCAAAAGTATGAAGAATTGGTTAACGATTTTCAAATACAATCAGAGATATGTAAAATAGGTAAATGCAAATTAAAACATGTAGCAAAAATATGTATATTTTATATGGGGTTTTGTGAAATAGATTGAATGTTTGAAAAACACTGCTGATATCAATACACGAATTTTTGAAATGTTAATATAGTACCAAAAATTATGATGGCACTATTAATAGGATTTCCTGCTATAAGAAATGTGTAGTTTCTTGACTAATTGGCGACACTTGACTATTTAACTGGATATTTGTCATGATCCAACAAATGAAATATAGAGGGGAGTGACAAAATATATTTGTCGTACTTTATTCCAAATATCCTATGGGCTTGTCAAATGTTATCATTGTTTATTATACTGTACACAATTTTTAAAAAATGTGTCCCCTCAAATAAAAATAATTTTTAAATCGACCTTTTGCGTTGAAAAACGTGGTAGTAAAATCATTTTGTATTATTTTTTTTTCACAAAATTTCTAAAGTTATTGGTGTACAGAAAATATTCCTTATGCTATTTCTTTTAATAAGCGAAAAGCGAAAACTAAACATAAGGGGAAAAATTGTGTGTACCAGTGTTATTCGAGAAGTTATAACACTCTGGTTTGCACGACATAATATGTGAGCAAATGACAAACAAAATATTACTGTTCACAAAAAATAGAGTCAAGATGTGAGGACAGCATTTATTATCCCCATATCCCAACACAAAGAGCTGCAAAATATTTGTAGATAATATAATACATGGCGGCTTATCTAACACATGAGGTAACTGCTTTCTCTCTTGTATTAGGTCACAATCCTTGCTCAATGTGGCACCCTTTATTCTCAATCACCGCCTGGAGACGATAAATGACAGAATGGACAGCATTAAATAACATATATCTGTTGAAATTGATAAAACGTGCCATCTGATAGAAGCCTTCAACATGGCCAATGTGGTAGGCCAGCATCGATAAACACACGATTTAATGTACCCCCATCGACAAAAATCGCAAGGCGTCAAGTCTGGTGATCTTGGAGACCACTGGTATATAAAGTGGCGACTTATCATACGATTTTCACCGAACGTATCCTTCAGCAATTGTTTGGCACCTCGGGAGATATGAGGAGGTCCTCCATCTTTCATGAATGTTATTTCGCTTAGTGCTTTTGCCCTGCACAATATGGGAATACCCTTTTCTCTCAAAAGTTAAACATAACGTTCACCAGTTACAAAAACGGTTTTAAAAGTTCTTCCATTGATTTTTCAAAGAAAAATGGCCCAATAATAAAATAAGTGAACCCACACAAAACTAACTCTAGGCTGGTAAAGTGGCATTTCTGTAAAATTCCTAGGGTTTTCTGTTGCCCAAATGCGGCTGTTTTGAATGTTAAATTCTCCGTTTAGAGAAAAGTGAGCATCATCTGTCCACAGAACATTCGACAGCCAGTTTTCATCAATATCAATTTGTCGTAAAACCCATGCAGCGAATTCTTGACGCATCTCAAAATCGCCAACTTTCAGCTCGTGAAATCTTTGAATTTTGTATGGGTACACACAATAGAGACATTAAGTGAAGCGTCTTCGGATATCACAATCATACTCGGCGAATTTAACGCCAAAAGTTCAATTTGGGGATCACCTGTCCAGGATAACAAAAGTCAGCAGGTTGAGGACATGCTAACCGACCTCGACCTTACACCGTTAAATAACGGAGAGAACACCTACCTATCTAAGTCCACAGGCACAGAATCCGCAATAGACATCACAGCGATAAATTACAACATCGCACCCACAACACAATGGAAAATCCTGAGAGGTGCAATCAGTGACCACAGACCAATTTTAACAACCCTAAACTTCAAAATTGAGAATGTCCATTAGAATAAAAGAACATGGAACTTTAGGAAAGCTGACTTGAAAAAAAATCACAGAAAAGCTTGAAGAACTGTGCAACGAAAAATTGAATTACAGAACGCATGACAAAAACTTGGAAAAATTATCTTCGAACATTTCAAAAGCTGCAAAAGCATCGATACCTAGAGGTAGACGTAAAGACCTGTGGATACCTTACTGGAAGGACCACAACATCGAGGCAATGATTTCAGAGAGAGAGACAATATCAATGAACTTCTTAAAAAAATAAAACAGAAGAAAACAGAAAGGAACTCATTGAAATTAGTCACAAAATATAACAAAAATTTGGATATGCAAACAAGAAAAATAGCAGAATTCTGCGAATAAATGGATCCAAGAAAGGACAGCCAACACTGGAATATGATTAGAGTGTTAGAGAACAATCAAAACCAACACCAATCCTCCAATACTCTAACCGATATGAATGGAACAGCGAGAACGAGAACAAATAGATGGCTGACATAATTGCTGAATATCTTTCAAGCACTTCCATACTCAACTATACGAATGAAGACAGGACTCTAAAAATAATATAAACCAGTTAGTTAAACAAGCAAGAAACTTCCAACAACAAGATATTTTCTCGAGAGACTTCACACTGAATGAGCTAAACTTATCAGTAAAAAAATCCAAGAGGTCACCAAGAGATAATCTAATCTTTGGTCAAATGATTAAACACTTTGAAGACAAAGCTAATAATCAACTCCTACGAATACTGTACATTTCATGGCAAACTGGTAAACTACCAAAGAATTGGAAGATATCAATTATAGTGCCAATACTGAAGCCAAACAAAGATGCCAAGGAATACAAGAACTATCGGCCAATTGCTCTCACCAGCATACTTTGTAAAATACCAGAACGAATTATCCACTCTAGGCTCATAGTCTGGCTCACTAACAATAATAAAATAAACCTCTACCAACCTGCCTATAGATCCCAGCACTGTACGACTGATCAACTGTTCTACTTCTGTCAATCAATAATAGATTCTTTCCAGGAAAAACCGCCAAAGAAGACCACTGCTATATTCCTTGATATGACCTCAGCTTTTGATCGAGTATGGAGGGAGAAATTACGTGAAAAGCTGCACAACATCGGAGTAAGAGGAAAAACCTTAATCTGGATTGCAGACTTCTTAAGGGGAAGAAGGTTAAAGGTTCGGGTCAATGGAGAATTTTCCAAGGAAGGAAGAACATGGGCTGGTGTAACTCAGGGATCTGTGCTCAGTCCTCTACTCTATCTGCTATATATTAACGACATTCATCCTTACCTCACTGAAGACACAAAGGTTGCCTGTTATGCAGATGATATAGCCATATGGCACACAAGTAGCAGCATAGAAAAATCGTAAAAAATACTGAACACATCAATGAGAGGACTGGAAAAGTGGGCAATGGAACTCCAAATGACCATAAACCCAATAAAACCAAACCTATGCGTCTTCTCCACTCACAGGGAAAAGGCATAAATATAACCACAAAATAAGCATAAACAAACAAATATTTGATAAAATTAGAAATCCATAATACCTAGGTGGGATACTGCAGTCCTGGATCTTTCAAGTTGGTCTCGAGGACCACGCCATCACCATCTCCTAAGCGGCGAAGTACGCGATCTACGTATTCATCGTAGATCGCAAAATGCGTGGTGTCGCTGGAGACCCACTGGCGATTCTCCACCAAATTCTGCAGCGCTGGCAGAGGCGCCATATTCATTGTACATAGTGTATATAATGCATATTATCTTTTTTTAATAGTGCAGACTGTGCATGTATTGACAAGATGTGTCAACAAAATTATTTTAATTATTATTGATGAGGAATTGGAATTTTCAGAACACATAATTAGCACCTCAAATAGAGCTATCAGAAAACTAAACATTCTGAGAAGGCTATGTGGAACAAATTGGGGAGCAAAACCCAGAATTCTCTGAACAAGATATACCACCTTAATAAGGCCGATAATGGAATATGCAACACCGGTCTGGGCTCCCTCAAGCTCATCACTAAAAGTAAGACTAGACAGTGTTCAAGCAAAAGCGGCCAAAATAATCACTGGTGCTGTTTCATCCACCAACAATGAGAAAATTCAGAGAGAATGTGTTTTAGACCTACTCGCTCGAAAGCAGAAGACAAAATAAAACCAACTTGGATTGGCACTTCGGAAACGAGGAACCAGAGAACGAGATCTCTCTGACCACTTGTGGTTTGGTTGATCCGCCCTTTTCTGAGAATGAGGTGAAACTGACGGCTTTCAAGTTCGGGAAAAGGAAATCTCCTGGTCCCGAAGGGATCGATAACACGGTCGTGAAAGCCCTGGTAAGGATGCACCCATCGCTTCTTTCCAGGTTATTCAATAGGTGCCTGGACACTGGTGCATTTCCTGAGGCATGGAAGGTTGCCCGAGTAGTGCTTCTCGAAAAGTCTGGTAGAAAGGGTAATTCTCCTAATGATTATCGTCCGCTTTCTTTAATAGTGTGTCTAGGTATGGTCCTGGATAGCCTACTAGCTCAGCGACTGAAGCATTGGCTTGAGAGTAATGAACTCCTTTCCTCTTTCCAACATGGTTTTAGGGAAGGGAAGTCCACAACCACAGCTCTGAACGAGGTGTTAGAGGGGGTTGAGATGGGCTTAAATTAGGGTGATTGGGTTCTTCTCGTGGCCCTGGACATTGATGGCGCGTTCAACTCCATGAGCTGGAACAAGTTGATGAGAAATTTGATGGACATGGGTTGTCCTGATAATTTGTGCTGCTTGGTTCGTGACTTCCTGAGGGATAGACGGATTAGCCTCAGTTTTGGTGGGCGGAAGTTGGAAAGAAACTGTGCTAGGGGTTGCCCCCAGGGCTCTTGCTGCGGACCTATTCTGTGGAATATACTGGTAAACACCGTTTTCCAGGAGGAGCTCCCTGAGGGAGCCAGGCTGGTTCTCTATGCTGACGACCAGTTCCTCATCATTGAGGCTGCTTCGAGAGCGAAGGCTGAGAAGTGTGTTGGAACTTCTCTCCAAATTCTCTCGATCTGGGCCCATGACTCTGGCCTTAGGTTCAATGTCTCCAAAACTAAAGCCCTCAGCTTTAAGCCTAGGGACATAAGAACTAAAAGGAAAGGGATCAAATGGGAACACAAGCCGGCTATCCGGATGGAAGGACGGAGGGTAGCGTTGGTCAATAGGATGACCATTCTGGGGGTGGTCATTGATGACAAGATGGGTTGGCAATACCAGGCGGAGGAGATGGTGGCGAGAGGCAGGGAGGCGTTGTGCAGGCCTGTCCTGGTTGGCTCTCACCAGGGGGGGGGGGGGAGAAGGAGGGTACTATTTTTAGGAACCTCTGCCTCTGCCTCTGCCTCCAGGGCTTGGTGGCGCCGAAACAGGGATCAGAAGGTGGCAACAACTCGAGAGAGAGTGCAGAGGACAGCGGCACTCAGAATCACAGGGGGATATCGCACTACCAGCAGTGAGGCCTTTTTGGTCCTCGCTGGGCTTATTCCCCTGGGATTGAAACTAGAGGAGGAGACCATCAGACATCAGAGAACAGGGAAGATGCCCTGGGACTTAAAGCGGGGGCCCTGGAATCGAAGAGGGATCCAAGGAAGCCTCCGCAGTGGTTGCCAAAGTGGAATTGGAGTCCTGGAGGTTTTCACTGATTGTAGTGAGTCTGGAACCAATACTGGAGCTGGGGTAGTGATATTCACTAATGGAGAGCTGATCTTCCAAGAAAGTTTAACACTCAGAGTGGACGAATTGGTCTTTTCAGCCGAGCTGGTTGCGATCAGAGTAGCCCTCAGAGTGTGTGCCGAGAAGAACTTCAGCCCGGACTGCCTCTATTCAGATTGTATGTCGGCCCTCGTCGCCATCAATCTGGAGAAAGGGCAACTCGCGCATCAAATAATCCAGGAGCTGGAGATGATGACGCGGGCTCCGGAGCTCCCTTGGTTTAGGAGACACAGCCTCGTCGAAGGTAATGAGTTCGCAGACAGGATCGCTAAGGCAGGATGCTTTAGAGGTAGATCACTGAGGACCCCAGTGACCAAGAAAGAAGTTTATAGGAGGATCAGGGGGCCCGTCCAGGACTTATGGTTGGACAGATGGAGGAACAGTGTGAAGGGGAGAGAGGTATTCAATGGGGTAACAACACCCAAGTACCTCTGTAAGGTAATGTCCCACAAACTCATTAGGGTAGTTCGGGACATGGCCCCAAGTCTCCACAGATTTAAAATTAAGAGAAACCCTGATTGCGTCTATGGAGAAAGGGATATGAATGCACGCCACTACGTCTTGGATTGTCCAAGGGTAGTGGGTGTGCAGGAAGAGATAAGGAGGGCGAGGGGCGCGATCGAGAGTAAGCTGCTGAGAAATCACAGCAAGCTTCTTGAGAAAGCCCACGACGTGGCAGCTGAGCTTTTCCTCAGCTGTGAGTGAACAGAGTCGACCGGAGGCTGCTTCCCCGCGGTCCCTGCTGGACACAGTAGATAGTTTCCTATTTTGCTATGATTAAAGGCCACCGGTATAGAAATCCTTCCAGACACGTTGTCTGGGAGGTGGTGTTTCCAGGTACAATGACCAAGCACTAGCTTGGATACCGTTACTTGGCTTATGAGTTGAACACAATAGCAGCGAAGGGCATGCTTCGCATGCCGGATTGTGGACCTAAAGGTTTGGGTGCCATCTGCTTCTAGGGTATACCAACTGTGCTTAGGTGGGATCCTCCAGTTCTTGTTTATTTTGGCTACTGTTTCTATTTCTTTAAAAGTAAGTTTATTTTTCTGTAGCAAGGGTTCTTTTGTGCCTTTTTTCGCTAGCGCATCAGCAGCTTCATTGCCTTCAATGCTAACATGTAAGGGTATCCATTGAAGGTGAATTTTTGAGGTATTGAGAGTTTTTGGAGATAACCAATTATGTTCCTGCTTACTTTGTCTCTAAGTTCCCCTGTGTGACTCAAGTGTTGTATGGCACTTCTACTATCAGTAAGAATCCAGATATCTTGATAATTAGTATTTCTGATGGATTTTAAGGCTTCATAGATGGCTATAAGTTCTGATCTGAAGACTGAGCAAAAATCTGGGTTTCTTCTGTTCATTTTCTCAATGCCATTTGTAGTTTTGATGAGACAGCCACTGCCAGTGTGTCCTAGCTCGTCTCTGCTACCATCGGTATAGATAGTTATTGCATTTTTAGGAATTTTATTAATTATTTCTAATGATAATTGTTTTAAGTATTCTGGATTTTGGTATTGTCTGTTGGTGGGTTCATTTAAAGTGGCATTAAAAATAACATTTTGTTAATGGTTCGCATGGAGATATTTTTTCAGCTAAATAATATTTTTCCACTTTATATTTCAAAAATCCTTTTCTTTTGGCCAGGTGGAGAGGGCCTTCTTTTTTGAATCTTATATTGGGTTCCCAATTAAGTATGCAATTGAAAGTTCTGTGTTTGTTTTCATAACTCTTGATTTTGTTTATATATTTTGGCAGATTGTAGCTTATTCTATCCTTCAAGGGCATAATGTCTGCCTCTTAAAGTACAATATTATTAGGGCAGGTTTTTCGAAGACCTGTAATATTTCTGGCTGCACTTAGTTGTATCCTTTCCAGTGATTTTAGATTTGTTTCAGATGCTGTACCATAGATTTGATATCCATATTCCAAGATAGGTCTCATTAGAGATGTGTAGTTAATTTTAGTGTTGTTGCTTCAGCTCCCCACTCTTCCTGAAATATATTTCAAGATTTTTAGTCGGTCTCTTCATTTTCTAACAACTCCTTCAATATGCTTACTGGTTTTAATTTCTGGATCCAGGGTGTAGCCGAGATATTTAGGATGTTTATTATATTGTAATTGTTGTTCTTTCAGAATAATATTTGGTCTTATTTTGTATAGTTTCTTATCGGTAGTAAAAAGACAGGTTTCAGATTTTTGGGGGTTAAATTCTAATTTATTTTTATTAGCAATTTTTTCTAGGTGGAGAAGAGTCTTGTTCAAATCTCTTTCAGCTTTTTTCCAGTTAGTGTTACTGCTCCATAGAATAATGTCATCAGCGAAAAGTCCAATATTGGTTATATTTGAAAATTTTTCTTCTATGCCTGCAATAAATAGGGTGAAGAGAGTTGGGCTAAGGATTGATCCTTGTGGTAATCCTTGGTACAATTTGAAGGTTTTAGATAGAGTGCCATTATATTTGACCCTGATTTATATATTTTTAAGAGAATTATTTATCCAAGTGATAGCTTTTCCATCAATTTTGAAATGTTTGTATAATTTTGTAATTAACTTGTTTTTCCATACCTTATCAAAAGCTTGTGTAAGGTCTAAAAAGCAGCTATGGTGTTGTTAGTTTTTTTTTTTTTTTTGTTTTGTGCATCTTTTACCTTTTGTGTGAAAAATAAGAGTTGGTCTATTGTCCCATGTCCTTTCCTAAATCCATATTGTTCTTCTGGTAAGAGATTTCTTGTGTCGGGGTGGTAGGTGAGTCGTCTGAGTATAATTTTTTTCATTAATTTGCAGCAAATATTTGTTTGGGAGATAGGTCGATAGTATTTTGGGTCATCAGCAGATTTGTCAAGTTTTTTAATGGGAATTATTGTTGCATTTTTACAGTCTTGAGGCAATTTTCCAGTTTTCCAGGAGTTATTGAAAATATTAAGAAGTCTTTCTTTGCCAATTTTGCCCAAGTTTGATATCATTCGGCCATGGATTCCATCTGGCCCAGGAGTCTTGTTTAGGTCAGTGTTTTCTAATGCATAAGCTAGCTTTTTCATATTGATTTTTTTTCATGGAAAATATTATGAGTGCTGGTGACATTTTACAGTCATGAATAATCTTTCGGGCCTTTTTTCAACCTTGATTTTACTACTTATTTGATATGAATTACCTAAAAGATTGGCAGCAATTTTGTCATTAGTTACTGGTGTACTATCTGTATTCTTAATCATATTTGTGTTTTCAGTTTCTGGCTGGGCTCTGTCAATTTGTTTTGCCAAATTCCAAAGTTTTGTATTTGGGTTTCTTGGGTTCAGGTTTTCACAAGTTTGTTTCCATTTTTTCCTTTTCACATTTACGTATAATCTTTTTATTTTTGCAATCACAATGTTCAGTTCAGTTATACAATTTGTTTGGTTTTGGGTGCACTTTTTTTGTAGTTCATTTCTTTTAGTTATAAGTGTTTGAATATTTTTTGCCTGGTGTGTATAATTTGGAATCCATTTCTTAATATTACCTCTTGGTATTGAAACTTTGGCTGTTTCAATAATGGTGTTTTCGAAAGATATCATATTAGCCTTTTTGAAGTTCCAGAATTTTTCTTAATTGAGCTAGTTTTGGTCTTGGTACTAATTTCTATCAAATTAGGCAAATGATCACTTCCAAAACTTTTTAATATTTGCTATTTGCATTTGTGGAAAATGTCAGGATAGTAAAAACTTATATCAAGGGCTTGTGCAGTATTATAGCTTGTATGAATGATGGGTAGGATTCCCATCATTTAAGCACATGAAGGCATTGTCGTCAAATATGTTTGATAGTATTTTGCCTCTTGGGTTTGGCGTAGGACATCCCCATAGTTGATGTTTGGCATTAAGGTCACCTACAATAATAGTGTTGTCTGTAAGAAATTGAGCCATTGTTCCATCGTCAATAAATGTATTGTTTGGAGGGTGATACATATTGTATATGTTGATGGCTTTGTTTTGATTGAAGTAGACTTTGATACCTTGGGCTTCGAGGTCTAATGTGTTTGTAATATTAACGGCTATGTCCTCATAGTACAAATTCTTGATTAAAAATGCTAGGCCACGCCCTTTAACAGCATATACAGATGGATCTTCAGACCTTACCCTGAGTAATGGAGGGGCCGGAATTAACATAATACTGCAAGATGGAACAAACATCAAAATCAAAGAAGGAGCAGGACAGATTTCGTCAAACTTCACTTGTGAACTGACAGCTATCTGGAAAGCTCTTGATTTATGCCTTAACCAACCATCCCTGCATCAAGCAGAAGGAATTTTAATATACAGCGACTCCATATCCGCTCTAGAAGCAATTCAGAAGGGCAATACTCGAATCACACAGAAAATACACTCGTTACTTACCCAACTGGAATCATTGGAGAATAACTGCATTCTACAATGGATTCCTGCCAGTGTTGAGATCGGGGTAATGAAATGGAAGTTGAATTGGCAAAGGAAGCCAGAAAGCTGAGCCAAAATAAAGAACAAATGTCAGTATTTGACGCTGATGCTTTGGAAAAATACAAGATAATCAAACAAAAAATAAGAAAAGATCAAATATGTGAAATAAACTGAGAGAAAACTGACAAAAACTATAACAAGACTTAGAACAAAACATTATAAAGGAATGGAAATACATCCAGATGGCACAAGAACTTATAGAACATGCAACAACTGTCCTGGTGTGGAACTAACACCTACCCACATATTCTCATTCCCGCAGCCTTGCAGAAAATTGACATAGACCCAGAGCAGCAGCTTTATACATCCAAGATAGTGGACATTGCTGCTGCTGCTGTGATAGAAATGCATGGAGACATCTGAGGCTATTTATTGGACACGACAAAAACAACAACGGCATTCCAGAGTAAAATAAATTATCAGAGATAGATACATATTTTTCAAATGAATTAAAATAAACATAATCGATACTGAGTGAGAGTTGGATTAAAAATATCAGAAATTTATTATCTTCGGAAACAAACCGTATCTAAAATATCAATTTTCTTTTTGCTACATGTTTTAATTTGCATTTACCTATTTTACATATCTCTGATTGTATTTGAAAATCGTTAACCAATTCTTCATACTTTTGGCGAAGTGGTGTTTTATTAATTTGTTATTTGATATTATTAGGGTTCTTTCCTGGTATTCAAAAAGGAAAAATACGTGTCGATCAGTTATATTTTTCAATTTATCAAACAATTTGGCCGCTGAATCTCTGATTCTGGTAGAGCGCCATCTGGCGAATAAAATTGTAACTAAAATCAATTTCGAATTTTTCATTATTTGCCATAAAAAATCCCATTGCATGCTGAACACAATGGTGTTTACCGCATTGCTCTAGCGCAAATATTCGGGGAGTTATTAATTTTTAAAGTTGTGCGGGACTTTTGGATCACCCTGTATTTTGGGAAGAATATGCGTGAAAAGCGATAGTGTAGTACCACTATGTTTTCTTCCTTTATTCTGTTCTCCATCATGCCGATAATCCGCCCTGTCCTGCTCTGGATAGTGAAACTTCAGCTGCCATGTCACTATTCCAGAATATATTAATTTGTTAACTTACTTTAATAGCGTCGCTTAGAGTGCTCCTGTAGTATCTAGCAAATGGCTGCATAGTGAGGTTATCTTATCTCTGAGTTTTAGGAAAGATTAAAATTCTTAATGGCTTATAGGTCTTAGTAACTTGGACAGCTTATAATGCATTAGTGCCTTATACGTGGGGCATCCAATAAGTTTCCCTTTTTTTAAACAAATAAACAACATTATTTACACTTATGCAGTTATTTTATTTTCATTATACATCGCATAGACTACTTCTCTACATAATAACCATTTCTGTCCAAACATTTTTGGTAGCAATTTTTTGATACCACTGTTGTACCAAGCCGTGTCCTGTCTTCGTAGCCGGTGGTTCGCCTCCGCTTGCACTTCGTCATCATTCGCAAAGTACTTGCCTCCAAGGTGCAACTTGAGTTCTGGAAAAAGATGGAAGTCGCTTGGGGCAAGTTCTTGAGAATAAGGTGAATGTGTGAAAATTTCCCATTTGAAGTTTTCGAGCAACGTTTGGGTCGTTCGAGCTGCGTGAGGGCTAGCATTGTCATGGACGAGTAACACTTTCCGAGACAAAAGTCCAGGACGTTCCCGTTTTATTGTAGCTCTGAGTTTAGTGAGGACTTCGCAGTACCTCGCAGCGTTAACCGTAGTGTTTGGGGGCAGTTAGTCAACTAATAAAACACCCTTACAGTCCCAAAAGACGATAGCCATAACTTTGCCTGCAGAGATTGTGACCTTCGCCTTTTTTGGTACACTTTCCTCAGGCTTCTTCCACACCATTCTTTGTCGTTTTGTTTTTGGAGTTGAATGATGAACCCAGCGTTCATCTCCAGTGACAATACGGGAAAACAGTTGATCTCCATTTCTTCGATGCATTTCCAGGAAAGCTCGGGCTGCCTCCATCCGTTGTTGCTTGTGATTTTCCGAGAGCAAACGCGGGACCCATCTTGCGCAGACTTTGCGCAAATTCAAAACATCTGATATGATTGTTCCAATCGAAGAGCGTCCAATTTCGATTCCAGGAGGCAGTCGAATCATTATTTCGTCAATGGTGACGCGGCGATCTGCTTCCACCACATTCCGAACAGCAGCAACGGCTGCATTGTCCGTAGCAGTAACGGGCCTGCCGCTTCGCTCGTCATCATGCACGTTTTGCCGTCCTTACAAGAACCATGAACGCCATCGGCGAACCATTTGGATGCTCATATATCCTTCACCATAAGCTGAATCTAAATAGCGATGAATATTGACCGCAGTTTCATTTTTCGCCGTGAAAAAACGAATTACAGAACGGAGTTCGCAAGTGGACACGTTCACCAGTGGTAGCTCCATGGAAACTGAAGCGCTTTGGACTTGCGCGTACGAGTAGCGTGATTTTGAAGGTCACGCGCTTCCAATGCATCCTAATGACCATTTCTTAGACTGCTAACTAATTCTTACAACGTTTGGTTCGCATGAAAAAAAATAGGGAAACTTATTTATTGGAAGGCCTTCGTATTATTACGTATATATTCAACTATTATTTTGTTATTTAGAAGGAACTAGAGTGGCTTTAAAAGTCCGCTTAATAGATCCGCTGACCTCAAAAAGAATATGCATTTTGTAACCAGTAAACCCTCTCTTTTGGTAGAGTATGAGTCGGGAGTATTCTTGTCGATTTTCAAGGAAACCGATTGGGTCTATATATACATAATATTATCATTTGCTCTTCCCTGGGATCCTAGTTGTTGCAACATTGAACACAGTTCAAAGAGTAAAATGTAAATGTAAATGCAAAATAGTCAAATGCAATAATAAAGATAAATTATTTGTTAAAAGAAAATGAAATGTAGATGTAAAAAATCACAGACTATTTTACGAGATCTAGCATAATTTCCTTTCATCATTATTATGGTTTACATTTATTAAAAGCAACGATTCTCCGTTTGAATTAGATAACAAATTATAAGTTAAATTTGTGAAGAGAGTGGAGAGAAATCCGTATTCTTATTTTTTTTAAATGTATTTTTTAAACTCTCGTAAGATTGGTATTAACCTTTTACTAGCGATTATAAGAAAGGTTACCGAACCGGATCAGTTACAGGGATGTGCGTGCTTTTTCTGCACGACGAAGATTTGCTCAAAATTAAAAGCACCAGTCTCCAAGTGAGAGCTTCTCACTTTCCCAAAGCTGATGTTGTGGCTTTGTCACCTTCCCGAGGCCGCTAGTTTGTGGCGACGGTCAAAAGATGGCGTCTAGTTTTGACGTTTATTTTAACGGTAAAAGCGACTTTTGCTTTTTAAAATCTTAAGTACTTTATTTTTCTTAAAGCCCACGTTAGTAATTCTCTCGTGAAGTTCGAAGGGCCTAAAAATGGTAGAGATTTTAACTATAAGCTGAGTATCTCAAATAACTAAATTTCTGTGTTTATATTACAACCTTGTGAGGCCGGGTTTTCTTTCTTTTAGTGTTCCTTTTTTATATAAATCTATATTGTTTTAATAAAAACCAATTTTTCTATAATATAATTTTTAAAGGTAGAGAAGATCATGGTTATAGTAAATAAAAGTGAAAATTACGCCCCCTGATCTCGCAACTAGCTGTTATTCATTATTGCCTAAAGAGGGCAGCGGACAATAAACAACACTCTGCTGCACGATCAGGAGCTGCTAGTTCATTATATGTTTACAATATAAACATATTATATATTTAAAAAAAGGCATTTCCTAATCGTTTAACTGGAATTTGTAGATGGCCTGCGTCATCTATCGGAATAAATATCGACTAATCGTTGATTTTTAATTATTACAGAATTGGCCAAATACCGTTTCTTAATTAATCAAGGAAATATAACAACGTACGCGTTTCTGGCTGTTGGCCCTCGTCAGCGTGGTGCAAGCTGTACGTCAACGACTAAAAAAGCCGGTCTTTGAGACAACTTGAAAAATAATAAAACAGGTATTTAGGCCAGAAGGGCGTGATAACGCCAATCAATGTGAAAAAATAGTACAAAAGTTAATTTGTAATTGGATCAAGGCCAACAGCCCGAAACGCGTACGTGGTTAGTTATTCTTGATTAATAAAAAAAGGTGTTTGGCCAATTCTGAAATAATTAAAAATGAACGATTAGTTAATATATATTCCGATAGATGGCGTAGGCCATCAGCAACGTTCAGTTGCACGATCAGGAAATGCCTTTTTTTTCTTAATTTATCCAACTGATCCAAGAACAAATTCACTTTTGTACTATATTTCATATAATATATTGTTGGAAGAGAGAAATAAAAAATATTTTTAAATATAATATATTCATTTTTAAAAATGTTTGTTATATATATTTATTTATTTGAATATCAGTTTGCACTTTACACAGCTTCTAAAAAAATAAAAATAAAAACCTTATTTATCACAGAACACACATTCTTTATAGATACTCGCGTGTAAATGTTCAAAATATTTTATATACCTGCTTTAAAAATATAAATATGTATATATGAAAAAACAATAGAAAAATAAAAAATAAGTGGGTCAGGTGTTGATATTAAAAATGAAGAAAGCATATCCTGACCAGGACGCTCTGCCTTCTGTAAAGCACATGTGCTCCTGGTCAGGATATGCTTTCTTTATTTTTAATATATATATATATACAAAATATTTCTCGTATTAGAGAGAGAGTGGTCAAATATTTAAATTAAAATTTTATACAGTCATATTTATACAAAAACTAGCCGAATGACCCGGGCAACGCCCAGGTTTTACCCTATTAAATGCTTTTATTCAAATACTATTCGTTACAATTATAAATTGGCGCCGTGGATGTCATTCTTGTATAATATATAAATGAGTTTTAAAAATTGTAAAAAAAAAATGCATCGGCTGGGAATCGAACCCGGGCCTCCCGCGTGGCAGGCGAGCATTCTACCACTGAACCACCGATGGTTATGAGAAATGGCCATATTTGGGTATTTATTCCATTCACAAAAGCAAACGGTGACAGAAATGATTAAGAAAGAATTGATTATGACGCTGATAACTGTATACAAAAATATTATTAATATTTACATATTAAATAATATTTTTATAGTTTTGAACTATCAAAATTATATTTTAAAGATATTATTATAATTAACTACTCATTGAATATGATGAAAATATATATTATTTACAAGTGCTAAATTATACTAATTTAAACTATAATTTTAAATTCATTAGTACACGGTAGTTATAGTGTCTACAGAACCTGTTAAATATTCAGCTGCTGAGTTTCCGCATTGTGCAGGAGTAGGCCCTCGGGGGGCTTCTCCTAGGCCTGTCCCCAACGGTAAGTCTCTGGGAAGTTTATTTTTCTAATACAGCTCGTAATATACTGGCTTTATAAAGACCTTTTGATAAATTTTGTTTCCTTTATTTTTGAAACAAAATTCCTTATATGACATCTCTAAATATAATGTTTACAAAATCGGCATCGACATTACCCTTCTACACACAGAAGGATTCACTTATATTATAAAAAGAACGCCTAATAAAGCCAAAAATGATTCATATACTATAAGCATATATTATTAGCATTTAAAAGTGATTGTGCAGAAGTGAAAATAATCCAGCATGTATGTGCAGGACGTCATCGGCCGCCCGCCCTAGGTATGTATACTCCAACCACCCGTGCTGTAAGAACCTGTGAACGAGGAAACTTCACTATTTTCATTCTGTCTTTCTGAACAATTTTCTGAATATATTGTTGATGTCTCTGTGTATGTGAAAAGCTATTATATATAATATTTCAATTCATCCTCAAATATTACATTTTGTGTATGTATTCCAAAATACACCGTCATTCTTCTCAGTGACAGCGAGTCACTGGGACGTAGGGAACTAAATAAAACATTGGTTGATGTGTTTATATATAAAAAAGGGCATACCTAGATCTGTTAACGAGAAAATTATTTTTTTTTCTTTAACATAAATCCAGGAATGCTCTTTTTATATGGATATATTTAATTGATAGCCTTTTGACTCAAATTGGTTTATGTATACATAAATATTTCCCAAAAAACATCCAACCAACAAATGCTTCTCAAAATATGTGATTATTTTGATATTTTTTGCCACGAAATTTTATAAACTTTCAATATGTATTTGATTGTTTTTAGAACAAATCAATGTTGAAAATAACACAGTACTCAAGAAATTGATGGCAAAATAAAATCCATCAATTGAAATTCCTTTATTTATTATTAGAAATTACTGGAAAACTGAAGGAAACACGCAATGACAGTTTGCCTATATAAGTTAAATTTAGAAAGAAATTTAAACACTTTATCAAATAGATATTTGAACATCTTTACACAATTACTTGTTAATTTTGTGCTTGAAAATATTGAAACACAGGCATAATCATAGAAGAAACACCAAACACCCTAACCATACAGATGAAATGAACCATGTTGCGGAAAACATAGCCTAATTATAGGTTCAAAGAAAAGTTTACGTGAACCAATTGACAGTTCACAAAGAATATAAAATTATTTCTATTAGAAAACACGATATTTTACCAAATCTCTACCTAATTACTCAAGCAAACGAGGCAGAGAAGTTTGAAAACCACACATTCTCGAAACTTTTGCAAATAAAGAAGAAATAGAATCATGGTGTTGAATTTAAATTAGTTCTCGAAAAATTGAAACACAATAAAAGTGAAAAGACAATAAAAATAAGTAAAAATTTGGATTGTTGATCGTCTGGTGAACTTTTTTTAATTTCATGCTGAAGCCTGGGCTCTTCAAATGGACAATGATAACATACTTCATTCTTTTGAAAGAAATATCTACATTAAAATGTTGAATACATCATGCAGTCTTTATAAAAATGAATATGAAAGAATTTGAGGATAAATATACTCGAATGACAACTTACAAAGTTCATAACATGAAAAATAAAGAAATGATTCCAGTGGCCAGAACCTGTGTTTTATTTAAAATGGTCATTTTTTTTAGGGAGATGAGAAGAGGGGGTGAATGAAAGTGCAACAAGAAACTTTAACGAATAAATGTTTCATTAAAATATCTGAATGGAAGAAATGGAAAAAAATATATGGTAATTGTAGATCGTTACCTTGGCTACGGCTGGGGTCTTCATTACCTCGGATTAGAGGCCGACACCAAAAAGCCAGTTATGCATATTGAGGGAAACATCACATGAAAAAAAAAAATACTTCGCGGTGTGTGGATTGGCAACTCCGTTATTTTTAGACAGCGTTTCGTCACTGAATTCACTGACAGCATAAGTGGTGAAAAAGTCAGGATAAGGAAGGGCATAGAAGGCTTTTCGAAATATGACGTCTGCGTTGCGCCACGATAAACAATTGCGATGCAGGTCGACCAAGGAAAAGGAGTGGGGAACATCCACTGTAATGTCCATTACGTCAACAGGATGCGCTTGCAGCCATAATGAGTCCAGTGACATACGCGTGTTCTATCTGAAGATGCCGTAGCAAACCTCTGCAGGAAAGTTGTAAACATCGCGAGCTTCACCCAATAGCTGCACCTGGCGTCGCCTGAAATAAACACTGGCAAAAGGCCTTAAGATGCCGCTACTCGAAGACCGCAGCAGACGTTGAGCGGCTAAAGAAAGTCACAAAGTCTCAGCCTGCAGCCATAGCTCCTGAATCATCAGATTTGTCGGCCCCAAGAACCTGAACACAGAGCCTTCAGAAATCATGGCGGAGATCAAAGATGCTGGAGCCTGCGTCACCTATATGCTTAGCAGTCTCCTCGTTGAGAAAAAAACATAAGGAGCAGGCACTTTTATCCAAGCCCAACTGCGAACCATTCAGAAATAGCCGTTAGCGGCCCCACGCAGTGAAGCTTTCACCCCTGTCAGACGGGCGAAGCCAGGACATCATGTTTGATGGGCGGAAACAAAATTATTTTGTGGAAACATCCTCTCCTAGCAGAACACGAGCCATGTCAGGTCATATATGTATATATAATACCAGAGCATCAGCCTGTTCGATGAACATGTCAAGACAACTGGCACTTCAAAGCTATATTAAAATATTATCTTAATTAAGCCGCAATATAAAGTATGTGCGATGCACTCTATTTTTCACTAATGGATTTTTATTCTTATAAAAAAAAAAAAGAATAATAAATGTGAAAAACTGATTACATCACGGTATAATATGGTCCACATGATTCTCTTATCTATTCTCCCATTATTTATACGATGAAATCTGCTACTCTATATACATTTAGTATAAAAGCTAATTATATAAATTTTAATATTTCAGATTTTTTTCGACTTGCTCTCTCGCGATTACGCAATTCAATTCTTTAAAAAATCAAATATACCATATTTTAAATGATATAACCATGGAACGTTTGATTAAAATATTGTTGCACCAGGTTGCGGCTTGGCAGACTCTTCAGGCATGATTCTCTCCTGTGCTGGGTCTTGCATCTTACCAGAGCGTGTTTCAACCATCCTACAAATTTATATAAGGGAATAATGAGATAAGTCTACTTTAAGTAGCCTCCAGAATCCTTTATTTATTTTCTCACATCAAAGAGAGCAGTGAAGTCACACGTGTACCTAAATACAAATGATGATAATCTAAAAAATAATCTGTTTTAAATAAATATCATAGAATATAAAAATAAATAAATATATAATTTAAATTTCAAATATATTAAAAATGATATAAGAAATACGCCATTAATCATGATGTAACACTTCCCCCTCTCCAGAGGTCGTCACGTCCTCGTGAGTTACCTCATCAATTCTCTCAAAATAGGGTTTGAGTCTTGAGACATGGACAATCAATGGGTCTTGGCCAGGATTATCTTTCGGCTCAATTAAGTAATTTACGTTAGACAGCTTCTTTAATATTCGATATGGGCCAAAATATTTTCTCAATAGTTTTTCACATTTTCCGATTTTCCTGACTGGTGTCCAAACTGCCACTAAATGTCCTGGTTCATAGATTCTCTCGTTGTGTTTTTTGTCATAGTTTCTCTTCATTCTTTCCTGAGTCTTCTCTGTGTTGTTAATGACTACCTGTCTCGTCCTTGCTATTTTATCTAAGTAATTTTCTATATATTCGTCATAATTGTTCATGTTACTGTCAATTGGGATATTATCGTCGTCTAAGAGGGACATGGGTTCCCTCCCAAATAACAGGAAAAATGGAGAGTAGCCTGTGGTTTCTTGAATCGTGGTATTGTACGCGTGGGTGACGAAAGGGAGGATTTCGTCCCAGTTTTTCTGGTCTGTATTTACATACATGCTTATCATGTTGATTAGAGTTCTATTTAGCCGCTCCGTTAGTCCGTTAGTCTGGGGATGGTAGCTCGTCGTGAAGCAGTGTTTAACTTTGCACATTTTCATAACCTCCTTCATCAAATTGCTAGTGAACTGTGAACCTCTGTCACTAATAAGAAACCTTGGGGCCCCGTGACGTAAAAAAATTTGTTCGATTAAAAATGTAGAGACTTCTTTCACTGTTGCTTCTGAGACTGCCTTTGTTTCAGCGTACCTGGTATAATAATCAGTCAACACAATTATCCACTTCCTTCTTCTTTTCGTCGATGGCAAGGGACCAACAAAGTCAATCCCGATTCTTTCAAAAGGGTAGTTAGCTGGGGGAATGGGTTGCAAAAGTCCAGAGGGCGACTGATTTGAACCTTTCCGACTTTGGCAAAGATGGCACGTCTTTACAAATTCTGAAACATCTTTCAGCATGGAAGGCCAATGATATTTATTCTTCAAACGGTATGTGGTTCTGGCGACGCCTAGATGGCCATTCAGCATATGGTTGTGGAATTCACTCATGATTTCTTTCCTTCTCTTCTTCGGCACTACCAGCAACCATGCTCTGCCTTCAGGGTTTGGGTTCTTCTTATATAGACATCCATTTTCCTCTTTAAAATTCTGTGTGATTGCTCGTTTGCTTCCTTTAAGGCTTTTCTTAACATTTTCTATGAATTCATCCTCTTCATTTATTATCTGATTCAAAAATAGTCGTTCATAATCTTCGACCCAATCCATTTCAGGTAGGGGTCCTCTAGATAAGCCATCAGCATCCATATGTTTTTTACCCGCTTTGTGTATTATGTCAAAATCGTATTCCTGAATTTTCAGTGCCCACCTTGCAAGTCTACCTGTTGGATCTTTAAGATTTTTCAGCCAGCACAATGCGTGATGGTCTGTAATTATCTTGAAGTGTCTTCCATATAGGTAGGGTCGTAGTTTTGATATCGCCCACACCACAGCCAAACATTCCTTTTCGGTGGTTGAGTAATTTTGCTCAGCTTTACTTAGAGTTCGACTCAAATATGATATCACCTTCTCTTCCCCACAGATAATTTGGACCAGTGTTGCACCTAAGCCGATGTTAGAGGCGTCTGTGTGAATGTAGGTGGCTGCATTTGGATCAAAGTGACCTAAGATTGGCGGATTTATCAGAGCTTTTTTAAGGTTTTGAAATGCTTCCTCTTGTTTTTCTGTCCAGGTAAATTGCGCATTTTTCCTGATGAGTCCTGTCAATGGGTCAGCAATTAATGAGAAATCTTTAATGAATTTTCTATAATAGGAACACATTCCTAGGAACGATTGTACTTCTTTGACCTTCTTGGGCTGAGGAAAATCCCTAACGGCTTTGATATTATATTCGGCCGGTTTTATACCCTGTTGGTTTGTTATATGACCAAGGATCTCAAGTTCTTCAAAAGCAAATCTGCATTTCTTGTCGTTCAGTTTCAAATTAGATTCACTAAAACATTTTAAGACAGCTTCAAGTCTTTTAAGGTGGGTTGGAAAGTCTGAGCTGTATATAATAACGTCGTCCAGATAACAAAGGCAAATCTGCCATCTTAGATTTCCAAGCACATTGTCCATATTCCTCTCAAAAGTAGCAGGGGCGTTGCATAGTCCAAAGGGCATGACGTTGAATTCATATAAACCGTGGGTCGTAGTGAAAGCTGTCTTCTCCTTGTCTTTCTCTTCAATTTCGACTTGCCAATATCCCGATCTAAGGTCTATTGCTGAGAAGTACTTCGATCCTTGGAGAGTATCCATTACGTCATCAATTCTTGGAATTGGGTAAACATCCTTCACTGTTACATCATTCAATTTTCTGTAGTCAACGCAAAATCTGTACTTACCATCTCGCTTCTTGACCAAGATTACAGGGAAGGACCATGGACTCGAGGATGGTCTAATTATGCCGTCTCTGAGCATTTCATCAATTTGTTCTTTTATGATTTCTCGCTCTTTCGCGCTCACTCTATACGGCTTGTGTTTGATCGGTTTCGCGCCTTCTGTATCGATCCGATGTTTCGCTAAGTTGGATCTTCCTAATCCCGACGAAAACAAATCCTCGTACCTTTCCAAAACTTGTTTCAATTGCTCCTTTTCCTTATATGCTAAATTTTCGTTTATCTGAAATTGGGGTTCTTCATGCTCTTTTTGTTCACTTTCTTCCACAAGATTCACTTCGGCTGGCTGGCTTCCAAAGCACAATGTTTGGTTTTTTAATATTTTTAATGGTCGAGGGTAAGGGTTTGTTATCCAGATATATGTTTCCTTATTCACAACATTTATTAAGCTTCTCGCTAGTCGAAGTCCATTTGTTTGAAACATTTTATGGTTCTCCTCGATGATGTATTCGCCATCCTCTGCTTCTACAAATGCATTAATCAATTTAATAGAAAGTTCTGGTATAATGGTATCCTTTGCACTTTTTATTTTCTTCTGTTGATATTTGATTACGTCACGATTTTCTGTCAAGTCATATTTGAATTTTTCACGCTGACAATCAATTTTTGCGTTCATTTTCTTAAGAAAATCACGTCCAAGTATAAATATTCTCAAATGTGTTCTCATTATCACAAATTGATGTGTGATTGTTTTGTCATCAAATTTTATATTTAAAATAATATTTCCTACGATATCTAATTCTTTGCCATCGGGTCCGGAGCACATTTTATCAGGATTTATTATTTCAAGACCTGTGTTGAGAGCTGTATTAAGGTCGACCACTGAAAGATCGGCGCCTGTATCAATCAAAGCTTCGCAGATACCGAATCTATCCACGTTAATGTTCATTTTATATTTGGGGTCCAACTTTTTAATTCCATTTATGGTCGACTTGCTTTGATTGACGGACTCAGGCGCGATGTTTAGTTTAAATCTTCTAATGCGGCATATCTATTCCTTGTAGGGATACTCGAGTACGGGCTATTACTTACGTCCGCGTAGAGCAGAGGTCTCGACTTCTGAGTTCCATTATCCATTCGGATTTCTTCTTCGACCTTGTCTTGTGTAACTATGGGGTCCTCTTCCACAATTCTTACAAACCTGACTCTGCAATACCGCGCTACGTGTCCTGGCTTGTTACACTTGAAACATATTGGTCTCCCGTCTTCTGTCCTATTCCTATTTGAATTTGGATTCTTATTGTATGTTTTACTTGGGTAGACCGGTTTTGGCTCAGGATTGGGAGTGTAAGATCGTCTAGGGGCAGATACCTGGGGCAGAGGCTTGTTCTGGTAATACCTCGGAGTGGGGGCCTGGGGCTTGGAGGTGTTCTGGTAGTACCTCGGAGCGGGGGCCTGGGGCTTGGAGGTGTTCTGATATGGTCTTCTGAACGACGTAGCATTCTTCCATTGCTCTTGATGATGGGGACGAGGAGAGCGTGGTCCATTATAAAGAGCTTTTGATTTTTCTGCACGTTCTTGGTAATTCTTTTCGAACAAATCCAGCTTTTTACAAATTTCTAGAAGTTCATTGGTATTTTTAGGAGGGTTTAGGTGAAGGGCAAAAGAGTATTCTTTCTTTAACCCTCCAATAACCCAGTTTATTTTAGTCTCTTCTTCCATTTGGGGGTCGACCTTGTTGCACAGTACAAGGATATCCTCTGCGAACCTGATTGCAGGTTCATTCCACTGCTGCATTCTGTTTAGCCTCATCTTCATTTCCTCTTTGTTGGCGTCTGAGGCAAAATCCTGAATTAGGCGGCTCTTGAAATTTTCCCAGCTGGTGAAACTTATCTTGTGTAGGTTCAGCCAGGTTTTGGCGCTACCAATCATATTCATGGCAGCATAACGAGAGATAATGTAGTCTGCCCAATGGTACAGGAAGCCAATTTTTTCAAGAGATTCAATCCATGGGCGAGGGTCTTCCGTTCCATCAAACTTGGGGATGTCGATGTTGGGATTCAGGACAACTGGGTCGGAACTAGCATCTCTACCAATTGTTGCACCAGGTTGCGGCTTGGCAGACTCTTCAGGCATGATTCTCTCCTGTGCTGGGTCTTGCATCTTACCAGAGCGTGTTTCAACCATCCTACAAATTTATATAAGGGAATAATGAGATAAGTCTACTTTAAGTAGCCTCCAGAATCCTTTATTTATTTTCTCACATCAAAGAGAGCAGTGAAGTCACACGTGTACCTAAATACAAATGATGATAATCTAAAAAATAATCTGTTTTAAATAAATATCATAGAATATAAAAATAAATAAATATATAATTTAAATTTCAAATATATTAAAAATGATATAAGAAATACGCCATTAATCATGATGTAACAATATGCATAACTTATTTAATAAAGTTTTTCATTAGGGAAATTTTACCTGAGTGTATGTGAAATAAAATACAATTTTTAATTTAAATAACATTAGTGACACAATTATAAGTTGTCATATAATTTACCCTGATTTGCCCGGAGTAGCCCCGAGTGAATGTTTGCTCAACGAATAATGCTTTAATAAATAATTTTATTTTATGATATTCTATTTTATTTTTTATCACTCTGAAGCTAAATATAATATGAAAATAAAGAATTATAAATCACACACAAAAGCCTTTATTACAGACTTGCCCCATACAGATTCTCCCAATTGGGTAAGGTAATAATCATCTTGTGTTATTTACATAGAAATTGAACTGGCTTTACTCTTCGTCTCAAAGTCATTCATTTATTGACTGGTCCTTTCATATTGATGATCTAAAAAACAGTAAGCTATTGCCTTAGATTTTTTGCTGATATTTTTAAAAGCAATACGTAGAGTGAAGTGTTGGTACATTTAATTTGTTGATATAGGGCCTTCCTCTCTGCATCAAGGGCTGTACAATTAGGCAGGTAATAGGGGAGTTCTTCAGTAATATCCTTGTCACACAGTGTACATATTAAATTTTTGGCCTCAAACGTCAGAATGTTTTTTTTTTAAGATTGTAAATAGTATTCTCGATTCAGCTATACATCGTTTGACTGGTAAAGGTAAATCATCGGTTAGGTAGCCTTCTGTTTCTAAAATTATAAATCAAATATGAGCGAGTGAAGCTGTGGCATTAAGTAAGTATATAATAATTATGATCATTTTTTAAAATCCAAAGTATGCAAAATAGCTTGTTGTTTGTTTGAATTTTGATCCGGTTCGTCCGGATTCTCTCCGATTGAATGTTTGCTCTACAAAGAATGATTTAACAAATATTATTAATTATAATTATTTATATTTATTACTCTCTATAAAGTGAAATAATTCGAAGAAGAATACTAAAAATTGAACAGAAAATGATAGTAATGATGGTACAACAACTAAAATTACCTTGAATACTAATTAGAGTGATAGCGATATAATTATAATAAATAACATTTGTTAAAACAATTTCCGACTAGCAAAAATTTGCTAGGAAAAAAGCCTGGAGGAGCTGTTTCATTTAAAATTATAAAACCTTTATTATTTTATGACTCCAAAATATGTAAAATGGTTTGTTATTCGTATAATTTTGTTATATAATATGTTAACCTATATATTCAGATATTACACAGGAAAATATTTCCAATGGTTTCCAGTGGATGTTTGCCCGATACTATTGTTCTAACAAATATTCATTAGGCCAGCTTTCATTAGGGTAAAAATCAGAGGAAGCGGGGTACATTCGTTTGTAAAAAATATATATTAAATAATGTAAAAATTCTTTCGCGGTGTCACGCGATTTTCCAGGATGCCTGAATGACCAGTTTTTTTGGTCGTTGAGGTACAGCTTGCACCACACTGACGAGGGCCAACAGCCCGAAACGCATACGTGGTTAGCATATCTAGATTAATCTAGAATGGGTATTTAGTCAATTCTAGAATAATTAAAATCAAAGAATTGTTGGAACTTATTCCGATAGATGGCGCAATCCATCAGCAATTTTAAGTTGCACGATAAGGAGATGCCTTTCTCTTAATATATAAAATAATTTAATCGATATTTATAAGAGAAGTGTGAGTGGGATAATAGCCACCCCGCCAACTTTGACATGTAGATACCTCAACTATGAAAGAAAAGTTTACTTCGACGTTTCGGAGATCCACTGTACCCCTTTGGAAGATGGAAATCTTGAAACTAAGTTTTATTCTTTGTCGATATAGCTTTCCGCCTTAAAAATACCTAAATGATAACGCTTTCAAAGGATGATGAGTCTACATCTCGAGATAGCGGCGTATTGCTTCAACGAAACATGTCTGTATAACTGGAAGGCTTTTGAGCTCGTCAACATGCCTATAAATAAAACGAGACTACATACCAGCTGAGTATATACGACAGAATAAAACAAGCAATGTATTTATACATCGTTTATTTATCTCTCATATATCTAGCGCCTGCATCACGATAGATTTCGCCTCAAAGAGACCCACTTTGACTGTTCTTTAACAGAAATACTTGGTTTTCTCTATTAATTTAAAAGACCTCCACCACCATACCGTAAGCAATAAAATTCGAGTTCGATACCATCTTACCTACCTGTCAGGTCATGGGGAGAAAATTTTACAAGAGTGAAACTGCTAAAATACAAGGTTGTTATGCCTTTATATAAATAACTTGTATTCAGATTTAAAATTAGCCTGAGAACTAGAGAGAAGAAAAGCAAATATTATATATTCAATATTCCGGTAATAAGAGAACAATATTTATAATAAATATAAATAAAAAGACAATTATAATTCCAGGTCACGTTTAAGAATGTACGATGAGAACTTACGTTGGATATAGATGCAGATACAAAAATAAAGATGTTTCGCTGTACGTGATTACCGTTTCAAACTCTGTTTAACTAATTTATAGTAAGAAATCAATAAACTTTATATTCCAGCAAATAGCCTAGCTAGAACTTCCTTGAAACAATATCTATTGTGTGTTCTCGCAGTTGAAATAATGTTTGGGTGAATATAAAATTTTAAACTTAATGATAACTTATTAATAGTTAATTTCACTTTATTTAATTATGGTGCTCATTTATAAATCTTCTTAGGTTATTTAAATGCTTATTTCTAGGATGGTGAGATAAGAGGGTTTACAATACGAATTCTAAGATGGAATTCTGGTATGCTGCTTTGTTTGTGATTGTCATTTGTAGATACGATTAAAACACAAAATATAAACCTATAACGATTGGTTTATTTATATATCGATAAAACTGGGAGAGCTTTCAAGCCAAAAGGATTTTTTTCACGGCCCTTACACATTAAAATCATTTTATCGTTAATACGAGCCCTAATGGGCCATGAAGAAAAGTCTCTTGGCTCGACGTTTCGCCTACAATTATTGGAATAACAAACGAATCGTTATAGATTCAATTATTGTGTTTCGAACACCATTAGCGATTTATGTTCATTTTAGTGTAGATAAATTATCTTTTTCTTTATAATCTAATACTATTATAGTAAGACGATTATCTATATTATTAATCACTGAAGAACCAGAGTGGGAAATGCTTCATTATATGGTGCCCTCTCCTTGGAAGGGAAAATTCCTACTTAATGCCTCTACAAGGGAGAGAGTGAACAACGGTCTAGAGCGGCTAAGCCTGTTGAGGTACGAGAAGAAACCAGGATGTCTCTAATTCCATCCCAATTTATAGGAGGGCGCTTATTCACATTTGAAGTTGTAAACGGCTTTTAAAAGCGAATAAACCTGCTATTAAGTTAACAACATGTGGTGCGGAAGGCAACCTAATTAGATATTATATATCTATATAGGTATTAAAAATCTATATTTAATAAATAAAATTATACAGAGGATTATGTATATATATAGCATATAGCATATGGCAGAGCGCCATCTAAAAAGAAAATGTGCTCGTGGTCAGGAGATGCCTTCTTTATTTTTAATATCAACACCTGACCAACTTTTATTTTTTCTATTGTGTTTTCTTATATATATATATATATATATATATATATTTAAAAATGCCTATTTTGGATTATAAAGTTTTTATTTCCGATATTTCGTGAGGCAACTCGCCAAACTTCCTCTGGGAACAAAATCGATTTAGAGAAGCTCGCGTATCATTTCGCGAGTATATACAACCGCTATAAAATTTAAATATCTAGAATCTACAATATGCATGCCTCTATGAATATAATTATTAATAATAATATAATATGTAAAATTTTATAGCGGTTGTATATACTCGCGAAATGATACGCGAGCTTCTCTAAATCGATTTTGTTCCCAGAGGAAGTTTGGCGAGTTGCCTCACGAAATATCGGAAATAAAAACTTTATGATCCAAAATAGGCATTTTTAAATATTGTAATATATGGATTGCTCTATTTTCAAGCATATATATATATATATAATACATTAGGTGAATTTCAAAACGTTTCTAATTGAATACATGGTAATATTTACCCATCATCAGGCCATTAAATATTACTCGGAGAAGTTCCAATATGATGAACCGTCAAGAGCGAGTAAGTTAAAGGTTCGGTCAATAAATAATGCACAATCGATAATTATTTTTTATTGGCAAACTAGAAAACGGGCCCTCTGAATAAAATGATTATATTAGCAGAACTCTATATATTAGAATCATTCAATATATCCACCTTCCTTCTGTACACATTTGATTCAGCCTTGTTGGCAACTTGCAAAACATTTTATTCAAATTTTTAAACCACCTTCTAACAACTTGGAGTAAAATTGCATCACTTAAACATATGAGAAAATATATATTCTACAGCGCTATCTATATTTAATGAAAGGTTTGTTTGTGGTTTATTTTGCATATAGCTTTTCACGATATTCGACCTATCCGTATGGAATTTGACACCATATAGAGATAGATCAGGAAGGATTCACCCCATTCGTTTTGTCCCCCTAATACCCAAATTCGCCCAATAATAGACTAATATGCATATTTCTTTAAAACGCAAATAAAAGGCCCAGTTTCTATGTGGCGTAATTTGCGGCTTGCATTCTCGGATATGCACATTAATAAAAAAAGAATGTGTATTTTAAAGCACTTTAAAATACAATTTCTTATTTGATACTATATTTGATCAAATTACTTGTTTTTTTGCCTTAATCAATCATCCTGCATTAAAAAGAAGGAATTGTAATATACAATGAGGATCTGCACTAGAAGCAATTCAGAAAGGCAATACAAAAATCAAGTAGAATATACACTCGATCCTAAACCGACTGGAGCTATTAGAGAAGAACTGCATTCTACAATGGATTCCTGCCCATTTTGCGATCAGGGGTAATGAGATGACGGATGAATTAGCAAAGGAAGCCACGCGGTTGAGCCAAAGGAAAGAATAAATGTTAGTATTTGATGCTGATGCGTTGGCAAAATACAAGATAATTCAACATAAGACAAGGAAAGGTTAAATATGCGAAATAAACTCTGAAAGAAGACTACAAAAATAATAACAAGACTCAGAATGAAACACTACAAAGGAATGACAATACATCCAGATTGCACAAGAACCTACAGGACATGCAAAAATTGCCCTGGTGTGAAATTAACACCTACCCAAATATTCCCATGTCCAGAAATGGCCGCAACCTATCATAAAATTGACATGGACCCAGAGCAGCAGCTTTACACACCCAAGCTAGTGGACATTTCTACTGCTGTGATAGAGATGCATGGAGACTAATTGGACACGACAACAACAACAACGTGTTTCTATGACCTGAAATGATGCGATATAGATTGAAGACTAAACCAGAGAGAACCACAAGTTCTGGGTCTTAAATTCGATTAAGTATAAAATCCGGTGTATTTTCACACTTTTTTATATTAAATAACTGACAAACTTATAAATTCAAGTTTATATTTTATTGAAAATAAAATATACAAAATTTAAAAAAATATTAACTCTGATATTATTTGGATAATTAGGTCTTAAATAGGATCAATTCATCATATTCAAACGTTTAGTATCGATATTATTTTTATCACCAAACAATAATATAAACTTCAATATCTTAAGAATATAAACCCCAAGTGTTACCATATGGTAGCGTGGATTTGAAATAAAAAAAAGCATACACTGGAAATGGACTGAAAAAAAACGACACCAGAAAACCCTAGATCTACCTGTAAACAAAGGCTTAACCTAACTACACTAGTCTCCAAAACTAAGGTAACAAGCACTAAAACACACAAACACCCCTACCCAGGACCACCCAAGAACTGAAAACTTGTTGGTTAAAGAGTGGGATTTGTTGTCTCTAGATCTCTTTAATTATCTAATAAACAGCATGAAATGTTGTGACACCTGTCTAGCTGTTAGAGGCGACCACATACCTTATTAAGTCGTCAAATCTACCTGACTTCTGGACTAATTAACATATATCTGCATAACTCTGTGAAAAGTATTTAAACAATAAATTTATTTTATCAACTTTTTTTGTTATAGTGTTGTCTATCCACCTACAAATTTTCGTTCAAAACAATTCTATATATTTTTAGGGAAGTAACATTGAGTGTTTGTTACCTTAATTTTGGTCAACAGTGTATTTTGTAAGGACACTCCTTTTATTAAGACCTCAATAAGAAGGCTCCGTCGCTTACAAATCTTCAACCACTTTTTGAATCGTATGAGGGAATAAATATTACTTTGGAGAATTGTCTGAAATATATATTAAAATTCCGTTCTTAATCCTTGCAATAATTCAACAACGAACCCTACTATCATATCATACATACAATGAAAAGGAAGATTGCAACAAATAGATAAAAGAATAAAAACATTTTGAGAAAATAATAATCGTTGAGACAACTCAATGTACCTGGCAAGCGTACTTTTCTTTTTAGAGTATACAACCGGTCAGTAGTTTTATGATAATGAAGAAAAAAATCGACTCGTGGGATAAGTACAAATAATCCTTCAGCCAAACGATCTCTAATAATGATGCTCTAATTAATCGCACCAAATATGGTCTCAAATATTGAGCCCAGAAAGGTCCGGAACTACGTGATTCCTATAACGAGGATACTGTATATTTGTATTTGAAAAGTTGTAAAAATTTGTGGCATTTTTTATTTTAATGTCTTTGAAAATTCATGTTATATTTTAAATTTAAAGGAGCCCATGCATCACCAGACCTGGTTATGCATTTATTCGCAAAGGGTTTCCAAGCCACCCAGGAGGTACCTGCTCAGCACACGAGCATACTGTGGGTTAGTTGTGCAAATAGGTTGTATACAAACTTGAGCAAGGAACAAAAATTGCACATCTAATAAAATTTATTATAACAGATATTTATCATGTTATCTTGACGAAAGAAATTAATACCGTCGAAGTCTTAACAAGTGGTGAGCTGAAAAATAGTATTACAAATAACTACACATTGAGAAACCAAGTTTGAGAGACTTCCTAACGTCACCGTCATAAAGGAACAATACATTTCCTCTCTAAAAGCTCTTATTCGACAGATCGTGAGAAAAGAAGTGAAACGTGTTCTAAAGCCTGAAATTGCGGGCCAGAGATAAACTTTCTAGAGCAAGAAACTTGTCTATATTTTCTAGACAGATCCCAAACTATGGAGGATCCAGATCATTTATCTGACGAATGATGCTCACCAAATACCAGCAGAAAAATGTTCATGGCTGACTCCTGCACAGAGAAAGACAAATGAATTGAGAACAGTAGTCAACATGCACATATTTCCTAAGTGGACGCCCAGATCACGTCGTTAGGTACTGCCGGAAACGGAGTAACCTGATAAATCGAAAGACGACAAAAAAAAAAAGATACAAACCTGTCCAAAACGACCCTGAGACAAATTATGAAAAAGCCCAGGCTGTTCAAAAGTACGAAATCCGTCGCAGAGAAAGAGGTATCTTTCGGTAAACAAAGTATTATGCTCAATTATTTTCAGGAAAGATTCCGTTTGTCATTTTTTATTTACTTATTCAATCTTATTTATTCCGTAATGATTTAAAAACTCCCAAATTATAATTTTTATCGCTAATTATTAATAAAATATTGCCTTTTCTAGCGGCTCAATTAATTTGACCGCTACAAATATTAACGATTAGTGTATCGCCACTATTACTGCTGGAAAAACTTTTAATAATATATATGTTTTGTTAGACAATATTCAATGTAGGAAAACATTCAGTTTGGAAAAAGCCCAGGCGAAGCCTGGTTATTCTTCTAGTGCAAAATATAATCATCTTCGCGCCTTCTGGCGTTTAAAAATCGAACCATAGTTCGCTCTATTTTTAATATAATTAAAATACGATATTTTACAGATATATATGTTATAAAAATAATAATATTTCTGTTGATTTTTGATTATCTTGAGGATTATGCTATGGTAATGCAGTCGTGGTTTAAAATCTTGAAAGCATGAGAAAAATAGCTTTGATCAGTAATTGCTTTAATTAGCTTATGAAATATAGAAAAAAACATAATTTGACAAAAGTACAGCCTGGCTTAAGGCATAATAATAAAGGAATTAAAAACTTATTTACATAATGTACAAAAGGTTTGAGCCGGCAATCGGGAAACAACAACAATGAGTTTTTATAGGGGAAGTGTGACCTCTGCCGGTCGATTTAGCAGAGTATTTGAATCTATTGAATATAATTTTAAATAAAATAATATTTTAATATAACATATATATAATAATTAGATAATAAACGGCATATATTGGATTTAAAAATATTTTTTAAATCCATTATATGCCGTTTATTATCTAATGAATTAAGTATGGATTGCTCTATTTTCAAAAATATATAATAATATTTTTTTAAATTATCCCATGGGCAAGATTACACCAGGTCATGTGTGGTTGAAAGCAATATTTCTTCTACTATAGTTGTGGGGTTCTTGTATAGGTCTTCTTTCTTAGCTCCAATACAGTCCAGGATATGTGCTGAAGTTGCAGTAGAGTTGGAACATTTTGAGCAGACAGGAAAACCTTTCTCCATCAATGATCATAATGGGTCTAGTATGTCCGGTCTTCAATCTTGCAATTTTTGTGGCTTCGTTTCTAGAAATCTGTGGTGATATTGAGTCTCCAGATCTTGCTCCTTCATACCAGTGGTGGACCATACAATTGATCCAATCTTTGGATATATCTCTATTCTGTTTTCTTTTGTATCCATCTATATTATCTATGTCTTCCGAAGGCAGGATAGCTGCTGACTTTGCTAAGCCATCGATAATTTCATCCCCCCTAATGCCTACATGCGATGGGATCCACTGAAATGTCAATCTGCTGTCATAGAAGTGAGTTAATATTTTTGAAAATTTATCTCAGAATTTGTAAGTTACTTGTATAGCAGTTTTCTATGGACTTTAGGGATGATAGTGAATCTGAAAGAAAGACAAAGTGGTGAGGAGCTGCTTCGTCCAAATGCTCAAGAGCAAGGTTGATTGCATGTAACTCAACAAGCCAAGGGGAACACCAAGGATGATTTGATTTACTGTATTTAGTGGAGTTTTCGTCAAGGTCTATGTAGACTCCACTTACAGATGCACACTTTTCCAGGAGAGATCCATCAGTATACACTTTTATGATATTGGGGTCAAAATCACTTATCAACATCTCCCCAAGGTGTTTTAACAAAGTGAGGCTTTCTTCGTTTTTACTGTTTCTGTTTCCAATATTAAGGTTTATTGTTAAAGGTTTTCTGTAACTGTTGGGGGTTTGTAGGGGTTTGCATTTAACTGATTTGGATTATTTAATGGGATTTTATTTCTGTAGATTGAGCGGAGACAAGATCTCTTTTTATTCTAGCTATCATGGTCAAGTTTTTTTTATCAATTTGCTTGTCCGGTGATTTTTCAGGTGTGTACGCTTTTCAACAAATATTGTTAGGGCTAGATTCCATCTTGCAGCAAGTGGTGTTGTAGGTTGGCTTCAAATTATGCAAAGGGTCCGGGTGTTGTATTTCTGAGTCCACAGATTATGCGTGCTGCCGAGAATTGAATTTTGTTTAGCTTATTTAAGTAGGATTCCGAAGCCTGCATATATAGTAAAGTATTTTAATCTGTGATAAATACTTCCAGGGAGTTTGCTAGTTTAATCGTTAGATTGATCTATTGTTTGATCTATTGTTGATTTATAGGCTGATTGTTATATGAAGTATGTATTTGTCAAGGTAAACGGGGTAAGAGTGTTTAGGTTAACTACAACAAATAAAGAATTCTGTCAAAATAAAATAAATAGCATTTATATTTTTATATTTTACACACGGGATGGGACTTATTTGTAATTATCTCATTAATTTTTATGCTCCAATATTTAAATGGCTAGTAATCGATGGAAGAACAATCGATCGAAATATTGGAGAATAAACAAAAATTAGATAATCCAAAATATGCCTATATTCATTGCTACATATTCCGAATAGAGTGTATGTATGTATTGATATTAATGTAATATTGATGTTAACATAATGACAGTAATGATATTTATTCAACAAAAATATTCACCTTACTTTCAAATCCCAACACAGGGCATCATTTATATGTGAAAATACAACATATAACGTCATATTTTCCAAATTATGCCTACATTCATTGTTTAATATTCAGTATATTATAAACCTCACTGTCAAATCATTAAAACTCCTCATCTCTACCTATAAAATCACATTATATGGCATCATCTCTCTGTGAAAACACAATAAATAGCGTTCTATATCTTCTAAAATTTTGAACTTTTCCAATAAAATTTTACATACCTAGTTAATCATCAATTTTTTTAAAAAGAAGATTAAACCTTTTCCTAATAAAGAAGTTTTTTTAGCGAACTTATAGCGAATGGATTTGCTCTTTTGTGATATTATATCGCATTTTTCTTATATTTAATCAATTTTCTATTGGATAGAAAAATTCCTATCATAAAAATTGAATGGTAAATTAATAAAGTCCTATCAGGCTTGAGGTGTTAAACTGACATACCATTTGGAGAGTCACCCACTGATGAGCCAGGTTCTTTTATGCTCCCGTCTTCTCTTATATAAGCTCAAAATTACCTTTTGATTATAAGAATTTTTAACATTTTTGGCATTCTTATGTAATCTATAGGTTAAAAAGTAAAAAAAGGGAAAATGTTCAGGAGTGTTGATATTGAAATAAAAAAGGTTTATCCTGACCACCCAAGTGGACACTTTAGATAGTACTGCCATCTAGTAGAACAAAAATCAACTAAACGTTTATTTGTTTGTTCCATAATATTTTTTTCTACTAGATGGCGCTCTGCCATTTGAATTACTCAGGTGAGCTATTAGGATATGCCATTTTATTATTTTAATATACATATATGTATATTTATTCTAAAGTATATATATATATATATATAAATATATATATAATGTATTTAAAAATTATGAATTAATTGTAAATTGTTTTGTTATTATAATAAGGGTTTAGCGCATGCTAAAACTGAATAATTATAAATTTTATTATATGATAAATATTTTTAAATAAATAATATAAGTTGTTATATAATATATACGTTACAAATAAATGATGTTAGTGTGATAAAAAGGAAATGAATACTATCTATATATAGAGAGAAAGTATATATTATAAATTTCAAAAATATGTTTTCTCAAACAATAAAGGGTTATAACAAGGTCCACTTAAAGCTTCGGGGGCAGTTACACATCATATATGCGTATCATTGTGAGAAATGAGAGAAGAGGATAAGAAAGTAGAGTAGAAAATGGGCTAAAGGCAGATCTACGGAAGCAACTTCAGAATATACTAGGCTACAAGGAAAGATAGCATTTACGAAAGCAACTTCGGAATAAACTAGGCTATGCGGGAAGTTATCATCTACGAAAGCAATTTCAGAATAAATTAGGCTAAGGGAAAGTCAGCATCTACAGAAGCAAATACGGAATATAATAAGCTACGAAGGAAGTTAGAAAATTCGGGAGTGACTAATACGTTAAGCGACTTCGAGTTAAGGCTGGAAAGAAACTTCCATGCAATCTAGTAGGGTGCTAGTGTACAATGAAATACCAAGAATTGATTGTACCTTTCAGACTATTTGTGCCAACGGATGATTCTTTTGAAATATTCGTCCAAAATTTCGAAGCAGCGTTTAAGGCCAACGAACTGGAATAGCAAAAGAAAGTCCAAACTTTCCTAGCGCTACCGGATCAGAAATGCTGCATTTAGGCAATGATATATTTTTCCCTGGAAAATAAATATAACACTTAGCGCAGAAGGTAATTCTTCAAAGATGTAAATTTTAAAATCGGATGCAATGTGAAAATGAAACCATATCAGAATAACTCAGAGTTCCTAAAGCATCTGACTAAGAACTGCAATTTTGGAGATATGCTCGAGGAAATATTGCGAAACAAATTTGTCGCAGGAATCAAGTCTGAGAATCTGCAGAAACAATAACTGCAGGAAGACGATGATCTCATCTTGGAGAAGGTTTTCTCTGTATCCTTTTAAATGGCAGAGCTAAATGCCAAAAAAAAGAATGATAACCTGATGGGGCAAAAATGACTGCCATTCCAGAGGGAAGCAAAAATTAGGAAAACCTTAATATTAACAGAGGGCATAAGAAAACTGCACCTAAAGGAGAAATAGTTTGCCCTCGGTGAGGCGAAAATAAATCGCATTTGGCACAGTCTTGTGGGTACATGCAGGTGCAAATGCGATTTGTCAACGAAAAGATTTGGTTATATGAGTAGAATGCAAAAAAAAAACCAGAAAGTTATCATCAAAATTGAAATATTTGCGAGGAAATTCTCTGCACAAAAAATGTCGTATGCTGAACTAAATTAACAATAGATTATTATCGGTGTAAATCTATTGTGGACACGGAAAGTCCAGTTACATTAATATCCAAGGGCATTCATAGGCATTTTGAAAAGGGGGCAAAATTATATTCCTTTCTACTTTAAGACATAAATCATTCTGCAGGAATTCAATATAACTCGAAGGAGAGTGAAAAGTCGTCGTTAAAGTAGCAAACCAAGACTTAGGATTGGTGGTGGTCACAACGCGAGAAAATTCCCGATATACTATTAAGGAGAGAATGGTTGAAATATTTACCTGTCTATTTAAGAAAATTGCTTAGTGTAAATAGAATAAAAGTGAAATCAGTCAAATATTCTAATTGATATTTGCAGATTTGTTCAACTATTTAAGATTTTGAAACACATGAAAAAGGCTTCGGAATGAAAAAAGATGTAACTTTTTTTTGCAAAGTTAGGAGTCTACCAATTTCAAAAATAAAGAAGAAGAGAATAATTATCTGTGGTAGATAGAGGAATTTTATAACTGAGAGTGTATGCAAATGGAACTACACACTTATACTATCATCCCTAAAAAAATGGAAGCTTAATAAAATCTGTGGCGATTTTAGATGCACTATCAATAAAGTAATCGAAATGGATAAATATCCTCTTACCGAAAAAATATGATATTTTCTCAAACGCAAAGAATATCATACATAGAACCCCATGTAAAGGTTTCAATGACTTCTACATTGGAGAGACAGGTCGCTTCCTGGGGACCAGACTCCAAGAACACAAATCTTGGAAATATGCAAAAGAAAGATTCGCCATGGTGGAGCATGATCTTTAATCAAGATATCATCCAGATTTGGACAATAAATCCACTATCTAGAGGGGCATCCGTAACTCTCACCAAAGGAAGTTCCTAGAAGCTACAGCAACAATGAAGAACCAAGATATGGTGTGAATAGATATTTAGATATCCCCGAACATTATTATTTGTCTCTCTTAACCCTTTTTTATAATCGCAGTCAACTTCATTTGTTTGTATTTTTAATTGCTTTATTTTGTTCTATTTGATAATTTATATGAATCAATTTCCTTTTATAATTTTTTTCGGATGTTTTATTGTTTGTATTATATTAGTATAATGTTTATATATTCTTCCCTAACTCTATATCACTCTTGTATATGTAACATACGGCATTTTACTATTTTCATTACACACACGAAAATAAATTTCGATTTTTAAAAGAAACATTCGCGGCATAATTTTAATTTTCGTTTTACACGTAAAAGACTTATTTTTATATTTAAATTTTAATACTCTTATTTTATCTTTTTGAGTTTCAAAAAGGTTTCAATTCTCATTTTCATTTATTATTTTCGACCAATTACAAAGTTGTATGTGATCTACAAGAATTTGTAAAATAAGTTTATTGTACAATGAATTGAGATAAAGAAAGAGCAATATACACACACACACAAACTTCGAAATATATATATTTTTCCTTTAACAGATTCAGGTACGCCCTTTTTTAAATATAACTTATGGATAGGTTTTGGGAAAACCCCAACAAAAAGGTCAATAAGAATTATTCCAGACGATGATCAAATGACCTTAGCAAACGGCAAGAAAACAAATATATTATCTCGCTTGATTTAACCAATAATAAATATAAGAATTGTTTATAGATTGGACGCGATAAATGTTGTGATAGATTGATTGTCTTTAATACCGAAGGATTTATCGTAATGACGCATCTCACATTGCCTAAAATTACAAATGTGAAGCAACCCGAGATAAATTTCAAATCTATCAGAATGGAAGTGGCCTGCAGTCATTTAATATTGTGCAATGGTTTACATTACTTATCCCAATTGGCGTACTTGTAGAAAATGATTTTGATCATGCAAAATAGTTAACGTGGCTTCCTTATATTCTAGTTATAACGTAGTCATTGCCAAGTAGTTCGACTTTGCATCTATTAGATGTCTGAATCCCAATTACTGGCACTCGCAGGGGTGATTTCACTTTTTGAAAATTTCAATATCCATTAATGAATATTTTAAGAAAGAAATGGGTCAAGATGAGTTTTTTTTTGGTGGCAAAGGTTGTCAAAATCGAGAATACTACCCCCTCCTTAACCCCCCCCCCTCGAATAATATATTATTTTTACAATATTTTTATATATATAGACTTTTTATTCGGGTATTCTTTAATTCATCACAAATAAATAAATACAACAAGTAAGAGTTAGCTGTTTCAATTTTTTTATTATTTTTTATATGATACTAGCGAATGTATAAAGCCTCGCCTGGCTTTCACCAGGTCAAAGTTTGCCCAACGAACCTTATTGTAACAATGGTAACTTACCTATATTTCTTGAAAATAAAGATACTCCGGCCAGTAAATCTTTTTATTACCTCTAGGTTTCGCCAAAAATACTTTTGTTGAAACGTCGAGGTAATAAAAAGATTTACTGGCCGAGGTATCATTATTTTAAAGAAATATGAATTCCGGACAGGCAGCCTCAATTATTAAGATAATCTTACCTATAGTAGTAAAAATCATTAATATATCATCGTAAGCATTATTATATCACAAAATATGAAAATAGGATATTGGTTTAATTCGAATATACTTTGTATAGCCTATATTTTCAAATGCATCTTTATCTATACGCCTACTTTTTAATATGATGCATTTTCATTAGTAGTTTTAATGAAAAAAGGTCGCGTATATATATATATATATCCTTTATATCTATAAAAATGAAATCCAAAACCGATGTTTGTTATCGTGTTGCGCAAATCTACAGAATCAATCATTATGAAATTTCGCATGTAGGTAGCTGAAGATTTCGTATAACATATAGGCTATTCAAAAAAACTATATATAAAAGGTTAATGTGCTTTTTTTTTAAATCTAAAACCAAAAAGCGTTAGTTCCAGCCTTTTACCGCTTGGCGCCGCACTAGCGCGACGATAAATGAGTTTGATTGGTTAATAATTTTACACGTAGTTTGTTAGTTTGTTACACGATTAATTTTTTTAAAAGGTAAGATTATCCAATCGCCGTGAAACTTTAGGAAGTTATTTACTATACTACTGGGAAGGTTTCTGGTTTGAATTTGATTTGAAATAAATATTCGTCGCAATTTTATTTGCAAATTTTCTACTTTCACTCGGAAGCAGCGCCTCTCGCGGTCTCTGGTGAAATTATATTTATAAATTCTAAAAATACTAAAGTGTGTTCCAAGTATAATAAGTTTAATATTTAATTTGAGGATTTAGTAATAAAATATTCCAATGAAGTTGTAAAAAAACTTGCCATTTCAATATTAATATATATTTAAAGAAAATATCTTATTTAAAATTTATTAAATGTTTTAAAAAAAAAGTATGTTTTCAAAAATATATTTAAACGCATATAACAATATTTATATTTATCTATTTATATACGTTTATAAATCTATATATAGGTGGATTGGATGTTTTCTAGAATCGTTTTAACAAATGTTCGTTAGGCAAACCTTTACTCGGGTAAAAACCGGGCGAAACGGGAACATATATATATGTGTTTGTCTGCTATGCACGCCCTCAATATGTAAATAATCTCGCTGAAATTTGAACAGGACAGAGAGTTAAATCTGGAAGAGTATTTTGTCGCACTTTTAACCGAGAAAAATTATAATTAACCAAGTACTGAGCAACAATATCTTTTTGTCAGAAATGATGATGACAATATTGCTGTATCATGCTTGATTGACCTGAACAAAATTCCTTAGGGGAATTTTCACTAAAACAGACCACGAGCGAAGCCAAATAATAATTTTTAATAGGCAGGAACAAAATTCTACAAGAGAAACCTACACTCTAGCAGAAGACACACGAAGCCAGGTCATCTATAAATATAAATTATCGTTTCTCGGCCTTTTGGCTAAGATCATGTAGTATATCTCTAGATATTTTTATTTATATATATTTTTTAGAATTCTATTCAGTAGAGAAAGTGGATATGTTTGGTCAAAAATATATTTTATATATTATATAAATATATAATGTAACGAATATTATTATCAATAATATTCGTTAGGCAAACTTCCACTCGGATAAAGCCCGGGCGAAGCCGGGTACACTTCCGCTAGTATATATATATATATATATATGATAAAGTATGTTCTCGGCTTCGCCCGGTTTTACCCGAGTAAATATTTGCCTAACGAACATTTGTTAAAACGAATCTAGAAGACATACAATCCACCTATATATAGATAGAAGTACTTTCATTATGTGAGAAATCTATACTTTCATCATAAAGCAATTAGTGTTAATGAATATAAGTCTGTCAGAAATAAATATAAAAATAGTATCAGAAAAGCTAAGAGGAATAGTTGGCGGAATTTTATAGAAGAAAATGGATCTAATAATCCGTTGTGAAACGCCTATAAAACCTTTAAAAAAACTGAGTTCCTCTAATCAACAAAAGGGATTACCAATAATAGAACATGCACCAGTAGATTCTAAAGAAACTCTAATAAAAGATCTGGTTAATGAATTAATTCCTGATGATACAAATATATCGGATACTGCTCACCATACATCAATAAGGAACTATACACCGAATTTTACAAACTCCAACTCATGCTATATTCATAAGAAAGAAATAGAAGAGCTAATCGACAAAATTAATGTAAATAAATCTCCTGGTCCAGACTATATTAGTAATAATATGATAAAGAATGCTTTTCAATTAATACTTCCGATTTTACACTCAATATTTAATAAATGTATTCAAATAGGATACTTCCCCCAAAAAAAAATGGAAAACAGCAGCACTCAAAATAATAGCCAAACCCGGCAAAACCAATTATGAATTAGCTAAAAGCTACCGTCTGATATCTTTATTATCAAATTTTTCAAAGATTCTTGAAAAAATTCTCAAAAATAAAATATATGAATTTTATATTCAAAACAATCTATTAAGCCCGAGGCAGCACGGATTTATCAAGTGTAAGTCAACTATCACTGCTTTGAATGCTATAATCGATGTAGTAATGGAGCATAAACAAAAAGAACTGTCTACACTAGTTACATTAGATATCTCGGGGGCTTTTGATAATGCCTGGTGGCCAGCGATCATCAAAAGAATAGACTCAGATAATTTACCGGAAAAATCAATCAAAATTCTACAATCATATTTAAATTCCAGGACCATTTCTTTCAGTTACGACAATTTAACAACTTTAAAGACAATTACCAAGGGGTGTCCTCAGGGCGGTCCGCTTTCTTCACTTCTATGGACAATTTTACTGAATGATTTGCTGATGAATTTTCAGGTGCCCAATTGTGAGTTGATTTGTTATGCGGATGATATATCGGTAATATGCTGGAATAAAGATCTAACATCACTAAAAATAGATATAGAGGAAGCATTAAATACTATCGAATTATGGTGTATTAAGAACAAGTTAACAATCAGTTCCGAAAAAACAAACATTTTATATTTGCATAATAAAGAGAAGATCCCAGTTAAATTTAAAAGTGGATTAATTTCACCAGTACAAAAATAAAAATTTTAGGAAAAACAATTGCAAATCATAGAAGAAAATATAAATTGAATTTTGCTTTTCATATAGAGGAAATAGTGAGCAGAACTCAAAGAATAAAATAATTCTATTCTCTCTTTGCAACAAATCATGGGGTCTGAGCTCCCATAAAAGGATTACATTGTATAAATCTTTATCCAGATCAACTTTAACATATGGATCAGAAATATGGTTCAAATTTTTAAATAAAAAATCGATACAAAAATTAAACTCAATGCAATATCAGATACTAATATGGAGCATAGAAGCATACAAGACAACTTCGTACAACTGTGTTCACAGTTTGGCTAAAACTCCATTGATTGCAGATTACATTGAAGCAAAAAATATGAAATTTGACTTGAATAACTTATCGTTCGAGGACAAGCAAAAATACAACATCGATATTCCCTTTATAATTAAATCCTTTATAGACGAAAGAATGTTGCTCTTACTGAATAATACAAACGAGACATTTACAAGTTTTTTCAACCGGGGTATTCCAAATTATGTTCGCCCTAATTTCCACAACACACAATTTGTAACCAACCATGGTAATTTCGGGAGTTTTCTGGAAAGAATCCGCGCATCGGAGGATCCGGGCTGTTTTTGTGGATGCCGCATTCAAGATTCTACTCATCTTTTACTTGAGTGCCCAGCATTGCAAGACTACAGATTCAGTAACGGTATTCTCTGTACCGATCCAAGAGAACTGATATCCATCAGGGACTCATACATTGAATTCAATAGATTTTGTAAATTTATATAAAAGTTTTTAAATAATCTCAAGTGTTAGGTATAAATGTAACTGTATGTGCTGTATATATAATTTCTTTCCTTTTTTCTTTATTTTGAGGTGTGTTTAAATTAAATTACCTATGTATATAGTATGCTTGTTTGAAACCAATTTAAAGAATATGGTAAATGCCTTTGTGCATATATTTTCGGATATATAAATAGATTCTCCCTCTCTCTCTCTCTCTTGTATTGCTTTCCTTTGGGCGCCGTGTCCTTGGCGGGACATCGGGCTTTGTATTTATAGTTGAAAGTTGAATATATATAGATTTATAAACGTATATAAATATTGTTATTTGCGTTTAAATATATTTTTGAAACACATAATTTTTTTGAAAACATTTATTAAATTTTAAATAAGATATTTTCTTTAAATATATACAGTAGAACTTGGATAATTCGAACTTCTTTAATTCGAAAACCTCTTTAATTCGAATATTTATCTTGGTCCCTAGAATTTGAAATAAATAAAATTTCCGTTTTTAATTCGAATTTTTGGATAATTCGAATTTTTTAATGGTCCCTTGGGGTTCGAATTATCCAAGTTCGACTGTATTAATATTGAAATGCCAAGTTTTTTTACAACGTCATTGGAATATTATATTACTAAATCCTCAATTGATTATTAAATTTATTATACTTGGAACACATTTTAGTATTTTTACAATTTATAAATGTAATTTCACCATATACCGCGAGAGGCGCTGCTTGCGAGTGAAAGTAGAAAATTTGCAAATATAATTGCAACTAAATTTTATTTTAAATCAAATTTACACCAGAAACCTTCCCAGTAGTATAGTAAATAACTCACTAAAGTGTAACGGCGATTGGATAATCTTACCTTTTAAAAACATTCATCGTGTAAACAAACTACGTGTAAAATTATTAACCAATCAAATTCATTTATCGTCGCGACCAGTGCTGTGCCAAACGTTAAAAGGCTGGAACTAACGCTTTTTGGTTTTAGATTTTCAAAAAAGCACATTTACCTTTTAGTTTTTTGAATAGCCTATATGTTAAACGAAATCTTCAGCTATATACATGTAAAATTTCATAATGATTGATTCTGTAGATTTTGCGCAACGCGATAACAAACATCGGTTTTGGATTTCATTTTTATAGATATAAAGGATATATATGTGTATATTAAAATAAGGGCACATTTTGAAACAATATATTTATTAAAATTCAATATTTCAACGAGGCTGTTCGCCTATCTTCTTTTAGGAAAAATTCAAACTCCTTGTACGCTTAGTATCCGCGTGATTCGCGCCCAAGAATTGTTTTTTTTTTATATAACATATGTTGTGATATATGTGTGATTAAACCAATTAAATTGAATTATTGTATCTTCAGAAATAAAATGCTATATATATTTGGTTATTTTTGTTTTAACTTAGGTATGATTGTGGTATTTCTATCTTCCTATTGATGCTATTTTATCTTCTATAGATGTCCAGATCTCTAGAAATAACCGTGTGTGTTTATCCTGTATATTACTGTATAAAACTATTGCATTATCAAATTCTGGTATATGCCCTTGTCTTAATTGCATAGTCTACAAGAAATAATAAAGGGTTATGGTTTTTGAACGCTGTCTTGTGTTGATTAAATCTCTTTTTTTATGGTTTTTCCAGTTTGTTAATATGGGATGATGTACAGGATTTGCATGGGATACGGAGTATGAAGTTGGATCGAATAAGGTCGTGAGAAAATCTGCATAGAGTTCCAGTAACGAACAATAAATCATCTTTATGCGAACAGAATACACCTATACATTTGGCGACATCGCCGTCCACTCAATATGTTGTGGGACCAACGTGGGCGTCTATGTAGGCAGCAACACGTCTTGGTACTGACTTAATGAACGTGCGGATGATGAGGTATGGCTGAATACTCCCTTTCAACAATCAGTCACATTTTATTCTCTGAAAGCGGCTGTGTCAATGCACGCAAACGACGTCCAATTATATCCAAGACGTGTTCTATTGGTTTGAGATCAGGATAAAATGGTGGCCATGGAAGCACCGAGGATTTATGTAAGGCATGTCTGCTGATGGGTGCTGGTGAGGTCGGACGTTATACATGAATATGTACGACCAGAATTCGCACCATTTTCTACTCGAGAGATATTTTGCTGATTTTTCTCATCAAACATAATTCAGCAATATTATCACACATGAACAGGATTTTCCGACTAAAATAAGTTAATTAGTACCTAATTTGGGGGTTATATTTTCCTTAATTGAAAATTTTACAAATGCTCCTTCCACTATATCCTGTAAAGGTTCAGTCAGAGATTGATCAAATATAATGAGTAAACGTTTAGAAATATATATATATATACATGCGTTGAATTTAATATATATATAACGGTCGCCTCTTCTGTGTTAAAAAAGGCGCCATTCATGGACGACCGTCTCCGCAAACTAGCGGACACGGGAAGGTGACAAAATCACAACACCAGATTTGGTTAATCGAGCAGTGTCCATCTGGGGACTGTCAAAAGATGGTGTCTAGTTTTGGCGTCTATTTTGACGGGAGTGATAAACTTTATTTCTAAAGATCATTATTCTCTCGGCAAAACTTTCATATGTATCTATATATGAAAAAAACAATAGAAAAAAATAAAAAATTAAAGGCATTTCCTGACCAGGAGCAGATGTGCTTTTCAGAAGGCAGAGCGCCGTCTGGTGGAATAGAAATCAACTAAACATTGATTTAGCCTCTACCTGATATTTGGCCAACCCAATTTCTTGATAAATCAAGAAAAGCCATCCACGAACGCGTTTCGCGCTTTTGGCGCTCGTCAGCGTGAAGTAGGCTGTTATGGTCGCAGTGGTACAGTACTGACGTACGCAGTCGTGTACGTGAGGCGAGTGTTGATGTTCTTCCCACACGCGGACAACAAGAAGCAGAGGCAGGGCTAGATGTTAACACCGAGAGTGATCAGGAACAGCCCACGGGACAGAGGTAGAGGCCATGACACAAACTTGGATGCTTATCCCCGAGACATGGAGGGAGAGACTGTATGAGACAGACAGGCTGAAGCGAACTGCCGAGAAACACATCCTAGAACCATCTGCTGACCCCCCTGCCAAAACTTGTCCTGTTTACAGGGGGGGGATGTCTATAAGAATGTCCCTCGGGACCCCACATGGGCTTTAGCATTTTCCTCCCCTATTCCGAGCTGTCCCCAGCTGACCGCTCTTTGGATTTTTATTTTGACGTCAACATTTTTAGTCTTACATACAAATAGGGATTTACAGGTATTATTAATAAAGATATAGCATATATACAAAATATGGGGGTGGTAGCAAATAGAAACGGTGTACATTTTAAAAAAAGGGTATAATCTTTTAAGGTATACTAAAATTGTCATTCAGTTTAAAATATAAGATATATATATATTTTTTTTTAAAGCTGAAATAATGTAATTTATTTTCTCTAAATATATAATAAGTATTAAAAATATGTATATAATAATGTGTATATAAAATTGCATTTATTATAAAGTTATTAACGTGATAATCCTGTTGAAGGACTGAAAAGTCCAAAAGCTTGAAAATAAAAGTTAAACAAGAAACTTAACTCTGGAAGCTTCATTTATTTATATGTATTTTCTTCGCTGAGAATATCAAAAAGAGAATCAATTTCATAAAGATATAGATGCATATTTTGGGAGAGTTGTTAACAATATTGTATTACTGAGAAAAACTTCCAAGAGTCCAATCTGAAGACAAAGTACACCTGTATTGATATATTCAACAATCTTCATCAGAATCTCGTCCAATCAGAAATCGTATACCGTTTAATTGTAGGAAATGATATGAATGGTCAGAAGAGCAAAAATTGATGACTGTCTCAAGTCACAATTTTGGAAATTTTTTACAGCCTGCCGGATCTTTGGCTATCTTGTTTGAATACATCCCCGAAGATATAAACGCTTCCCTGAACTAGATTTCTCTGGATAAAGCATCTGAAATTCGAAACTTCTGGAAACGTCTATGACACTAGAAATATCATTCAAGACCCCGTGATTCGGTGTGGTATTTTGATGTATCAAGCCTACTGAGAGATTGTGTCTCAACATGGAATACCATCGACTCCTACGTTACTAATGGGGTTATGCAACCATGTAATCAAGTCTCAAGGATTTTCCACATTTTACTCAGTAATAAAAGTGTTATAAATAAAGCTCATACGCCTTTCGCACACACATTAAGGGTCATTTCTTATAATGATAACTCGCAAGTTTTACGTTTCTTAACTTCCTATTTACAAAACATAAAAGTAGATTTTGGTAATTAAACAAAATAAAAATATTTTTATTTAAATTTTTCAAGCTTCAGAAATCTATATTAATAACATGCAAATTTCATAAGTGTTGTTCACTTAAAACTTTCGTTACAATGCATCAATTTCGACCAAATTTTCAACATTTATGTAAAACGAGATGGAGCAGGTTTTGCTTAACATCAAAATATTTTTCCTAACTTTAACATGCGTAACTTCGCTGTTATCGATTAAATACAAAAATCAACAGAGTTAATTTTATTTATGTATAAATACAAAAAAAAAAATTCAGCAATTCATTCAACTCAATCTAAAAAAATATTCAAAACAAGCAATTTTAAGATAACACCATATGTAAAACAGTCGGCCAAGAAAACAACAACGATATTACATCTTTCTCACATATTCACACACAATCTTGATTAATAATTAAAACTAATCTTTAACATTGTTTATTATACTTCATAATATATAATATTCGTTAGGCAAACTTTCACTCGGATAAAACCCGGGCGAAGCCGGGTACACATCCGCTAGTAAAAAATAAGTTTTGTGTGTGATCTGAAAGCGTTTCTATATATTTAGTCAGAGGCCTAAATATCGATGTACAATTGATCAGTAATATCTTGCATAGATATGTTCCACCATTGCGTACGAGTATCAAGTAGATAACTGTATTAAACCGAGCAAAAAGTAGTAGTCGCACCTGTCAACATGTGTTTGACATACCTTAAACCAGGCCCTGATTCAATGCGTTGTGTACTATAATTCGGAATATATTTAAATTTTTATTCGGTATATTCCTACCCCATGTTTTGTTCTATAACTTTATCAATATGTAGAATAGAACAAAGCAATAACGCGCCATCTATACTTTGGGAGAATAAATAATTTCGTGCGGTATTGATAAAGATGGCGCTACTAGTTCATTATTCTACTGTTTCATCTGGCAACGCCATTATTTTGAAGGGTCGTCATAAGGCTTCCTTTTTCAGTAATCGTTATTTCTCTGAAGTATAAACAACATAGTTTCTGTTTACTCCTAAAATGTCAACTTTTGTACGAAATAATGTGTTTTTGCGGGGAGATTTGCTACATTATTTCAATATGAAAAAAAGCTGCTGAGAGTTCTCGTAGTTTATGATGACTATACTATAGCTAAACGAACGTGTAAGAAGTGGTTTGCACGGTTTAAAAGTGTCAATTTTTATTTAGAAGACTAAGAAAGGCCTGGAGCGCCACCAAAGTTTGAAGTTGAATAATTAGAGGCAAAGCTCGATTAAGATCCAACACAAACACAAAAGGAACTCGCAAAAACACTTGGAGCCACTCAACCAGCCATTTTTCATCGCTTAAAAGAAATAGGAATGATCCTATAAGTCGGAAATTGGGTACCGTATGAACTTAGCCAAGAGACGTTGAACGCCGTTTTTTTTTCACGTGTAAACAACTGCCCCGATGTCAAAAAAGAAAGGGGTTTTTGAACCGAATTGTAAATGGTGATGGAAAGTGGGACCTTTACGATTATCCAAAACGTCGGACAATGTATGCATACCCTGACCGTGCCTCATCATCGACGGCCAAAACGAATATTCATGGCGAGAAGATTATGCTGTGTATTTGGTGTGACCAGCTAGGAGTGGTAATTTTGACCTGCTACAACCAAAGTATCACAGGGAAGTTATAATGAAGAATGTTAATGCGTTTGAGCCGAGAAATGCGAGAAAAACGGCTGCAATACGCCAATGGACACGACAAAGTTATTTTGCAACATGAAATTTCTCGTCCACATGCTGCAGCACCCGTTAAAACGTACTTAGAAACGCTCAAATGGGAAGTCTTAACCCACCCACCGTATAGCCCAGACATTGCTCCTTCTGATTATTATTTCTTCCGATCAATGCAATATGGCCTGGCTGACAAGCCCTTCTCCAACTACGATGAAGTCAAAAAATGGATCGATGAATGGATATCGGCCAAAGAGCCGGCCTATTTCGGCGTTGGGATCAGTCAAATGAAATAAAAATTGGTAAAAGTATTGACTAGTGACGGACAATACTTTGAACATTCAAGATCTAACAATTTTTTCCCAACAAAGTTCCAAGTTTCAAAAAAATATTGCACGAACTTATTTATACTCCACATATATAAAATGAAATAATTCAAGCACAAATGCTTCTTTTATATACAAATCAAACTTATGCCGTCCTTACTGCGATGAAAATATACGTGTATATTGGAAGGGCTTGGCTTGTCAGTGGTGAACCATCCCAGAAGTTTCGCCAATTTAATCAACCATCCCTCTTCTTAGAGCTCTAATACTGTATTGGACGGTTCTGCTTATATCGGCAGCACTGAAGGGTGGAATCTCAGAAATGGTCTTCAAGAAAACTATGGACACAAGCTTATAGGGCAGTAGAATTAAATATAAATATTTTTCATCGCAGTAAGGTCAGTAGAAGTTTTATTTGTATGTAAAAGAAAAATTCGTGCTTATATCATATATTTTATGTAAAATAGTGAACAGCTTTCATAGTTCCACATTAGTTCCATAACTTTATCAATATGTAAAATAATGGAATGGCAAATATTAGAGTTACATTTTAGCGCAATAAATTTATTAGTCCATATTGTGCGCTCTTATATGACAAGTATATAAAATTATCACGTGAGCTATCGTGTTTTTTTAAATAAACAATTTTATTTAAATGATGAAAATATATTTCTGATATTTTTTTCTAATATCGTAAGAACCATTAAATATTGTTTTATAAGCTTTCATTTGTTTATTTTTGAGTCGACCATTGTAAAGTAAATATACATGGCGCGGCCATCAGCAACTTTCAGTTTCACGAGAAGGAGATGCCTTTTTCATAATTTATGCACCTTATCCCAGTACAATATCACATTAGTACTATTCTTTTCTCACATAATTGAGATATGTTAAATTTTCTATTGTAACTATTGCTATCATTCATTGATGTCCAACTTCATAGAAATAACCTTGAGTGTTTCTCCTGAATATTGTGGTGGAACATTTTATTTTATTGAGGACATTTTCAGGAGATTGTGCATTTATAAGTGCAATATTATATTGCACATCTTTAAGACAATATCTTGAAGCTTAATAACAAGTATATTAAAGGATTTGGTGATAGAATTTCTATACTCTCGTTGTAAACCTTGACATTTTTATTATATATTTTAAGACATTACAAGAGAAGGAATCGCCAGACAACATCTTGAAGAAGGAATCAAAGTTTAAGGCGACGAGTTTCTTTTATTTGTGCTATATAATCGGAAAGCTTTCTGTCTATGATGTCCTTTAACAGACAACTATTCCCTGTTGAAGGACGTCAAAGTCCTAAAGCTTGCCGATTATTCAGCACAAATAAAATAAACTCGTCGCCGTGAACTTTTATTCCTTCTTCAAGATATTAAGACATCTTTAAATTTGATGAAAGAAATAATTGAATTAATGCTATAAGATACTTTTTAAAACTTTAATAATGTTTTTATTCTGTATTATGTTTACTAGCCGAATAACTCGATCAATCGCCAGTATTTACTCGAGTGTATATATATGTATATATAATGAAATGATGTTTTTAAAACAATTACAATTTTAACAATTATCACCTGACTTCGCCAGGATTCTCCCCGAGTGAATGTTCGCCCAACAAATAATTATTAGACGAATATAATTTATTGTGATGAAAACCTGTTATTACGATTTAAAGTGTCATAATTTGAAAAATACAAATTTGAATATGAAACACGAATTGATGATGAGAGCAAAAAAAAATTAGTACATTAATTAGAATCATCCTGACTATAATTAGAGTGAAAATGATATTTTTATAATAAATAATATTTTTCAAAATTATAATCCCTTTTATCATATCATTTAAGTGAATTATTTTTGCAGTGAAAAGTTTCAAATCTTAGCAAATTTACGCAAGCTTTCAGGCTCCTGTAGCACTATGGCCCGAAAGCTTGAGTCATTTCAATAAAATTTTAATTTTAAATTTTAATATTTTTCTAAAATAATGATTAATCTTTATTTGAGCAACCATCGGGCAAAGCTAGGTCATTCTGATTCGTGCTGTGTAAGGTCGGGCGCTATCCTGCTGGAATTTGGGTCCCCTTTGTGTAAGAAAGCGTCTCCGGCCGCAGCACGTCATCCACGTATCGTTGGGCCGTTTAGCGCCATCAATACGAATCAGAGATGATCTTCTAATATAACGCGATGGCTAACCAAACAATAATGACGCGTTTTCGTTATGTGCGGCGTTCCACAGATGCGGCCGGATTGGACCTTACTCGATAACTGTCATTGCTAAAACATGAAAATTCTCCTGTGCCATTCTGCTGTCTATGTGGCTCTATCCTTACAAATATTTAAACAGAGTTGTGTGTGCCATCGGGTCAAAGACACTCTTCCTAACGGGCGCCTTGAGTGAAGGCCGCCAGCGTTTAATCTGAGTACAATGGTTCTGGTCGATAAGAGAGAATCAGAATCATCCATACTTCAAAATAGCAACAGTAGTAGACTCTGGGGCCGCCAACGCCTAGGTCCACGTGTACCGACGTCATTCTGGCCGCACAAGCACCCCTCAATCGTGTCACATTTCTTTGTTCCAACCATTTTCGCCATAACCTATGAATTGTGGACGCGTCATGGTGTCTGTCTGTAGAGATTTGACGTATGGACCAACCGGTCCTTCTGAGTCCAATCATTATACCTATCGTGAAGTCCTCTGTCTGCTGGTACTTCTGCTATGCGTTTGCCCGTGCAGAAAACGTTTGCTCCGAGTCAAAAAACAAAATTTTCAAATACCATCCCTGCCAGACAGAGAAAGGCGATTATTTCAAATTTGAAGTTCTTTCTCTTATATTCCAATCAACATGCGCGAGATAGCTGCGCAAAATGCATCAGTTAAACAATTCTGTGAGCTAACTATACTCTGAAATTTGCATATTTTTCTGCCCAGAAAGAACCCTGGCAATTGTTTTCCAAATTTTTTAAAAGAAAAAAATATATAAAATAGACGACACAAATATATATATTTTTGATTTTTTTTCCTTGAGTTATAAACGCGATTTCTCCCTTATATGGATATTTGCGTCAAATTATTAATTTAAACATATATACAATTATATAAAAACACTTTTCAAAAGAAAAAGGGAAAAACAAATCAAAAGGTTGAAGAGTGGATTTCCTGAAAAATATTGATATCAAAATATATATTTATAAAATGCATTAAAAATATATTTGTTCCTTAATCATTATAAATATATATAATTATTTTGTGTAAATATTACTGATTTTTAAATTCCTGATAATTATGTAATATAACAAAATATATCTACAATCTTGTATTTCTTCATAATAAACACCTGCCTCCTCCGCCTCAAGATTTGTTACGAATTAGAAATCGTAAATGTTTTTGGTAGAAGTATTATAAGTGGAAAAACTTTGAAAAGTGTTATTTATAGTAGCGAATTTTACACCCATTTTGGCCTTAAAAGAATTCGATTATACTTAGGGTGGGAGGCGCACGGAATTTATAACTTGATCATCTATTGTACGAGAGTTGCCCATTATATTATTTTCAATTATTCTTGATTTTATTTAGCCAATGAGAAGTGGTATATTTGCTACACTATAACACAATTATATGTTAATTGCTATGTAAGTTCGAATTGATAATAGAATAATTTGATATTGCAGAGAATTAAATTTTAGTTTGCCTCGGTTATATATAAACCTATTCGAATTAAACTTCTGATCCACATATGAGTACCGATTGATGTTTTATACAAAGTAAATCTCTTGTAGCTGTTCAATCCTACCCATTTTATCACTGAAGGTATTACTGAATATTTAATTCTCTTTGCTTCAAATAAAATATCGTTACTATGAAATGCAAATTTGATTTTATTTTACTTTTCATATTTAATATCTTTCCCGAAATGGTCACTTAATCCACTGACATTTAATAGTATTTTGCAATAAAAGAGTGCTATTTTTTTATGAAAACATAATAAAAATGCATTTAATAATATTATTTATTTTATCCTATTCTATTGTAAATGAATTTACGGCGACCCCCTGTCGCCCTTTCGAAGAATTCTATTTGGAATTGTTTACTTTGTATTTAAAAATTGGAGTTACTTGATATTTAAGAGCATGGAGCGTGCAGCTCATCGATACTCCAAACACAACGAAATCCAAATGAATAGAAAAACAATATGAAGAATATCTATAAAATCGTGGTTATTTGTTTTGGTTACACCATTTGATTGTGTATTCTATAATATTTTGTGTTTGATTGATTGATCAGAGATGTGTTTATCATGTTTTGTTTGTTTATTTTGTATTACTAAAATATATAATTCATTATTTGTGTTAATTTAGAATTGAATTGATGTATATCAGTTTACATGAGAAAAATGTCACTTCTGTGAATGTTTGAATTCACTCCGGTTCTTGGCCATCGTATGGGCGCCTGGTTAAGCGCCCCTGATGTGTGGACAGAAAGGGGGTCGGTCCCCAGACCCGACGGTGGGTGTTGAGGCTCTCCGTGCTGAGAGCGAAATGGTGGAGATCTCACAGAGACCGAGTCTAGACAGACGGAGGACGGCGACCAGAGAGAAGTTGTCGTGAACCGTCCCCTAAGTCTGAGTGACAACATTTAAATCCTATCATCGGTTTTCTCCGATTGTGCATTCTTAGGTTGTACGGGGACATTTTTCTCTCTGGTGGCTGGTTGTCTGTCTGTCTAACATTGATTTAATGATGCTCCTACTTCAAAATGACTATCTCTTATGCATGTCAATACCTTTCATATCTACCCTAATTGTGTATAGTGTTTGTGTATATTTATGAATATATATATTGCATTCATATTTCCCTTATCACAATATAGTCGAGTTATACCCGTGTTTCATGCATGCTTTCTAAAATAAAAAATAATAATAAAATAAAAATCATTGTATATAAAATATCATATTTACAATATTTTATTGTTACCTTTCATTGTATTTTTGTGACTTATTGTGTTGAAGGAATTATCTGCGTTGTGTCAACCTCTCTATTAAGTTGGAATAAAATATAACGAGTCTGTGTGTTGTGTTTTTATTATTTCTATATTGGACATACAATAATGGCTCTAAATGGTTCTGGTTCTATAACCTTTGACACTAAAAACGCGGATTAAGTTATTTATCGTAAAGATAGAGGCTGCCTGGCCGGCATTCATAGCTCTTTAAATTAAAGATACTTCGGCCAGTAAATCTTTTTATTATCTCGATGTTTCGACGAAAATCTTTTGTTCGCTCCTGACGAACACAGAACAATTTTGTCGAAACGTCGAATAATAAAAAGATTTACTGACCGAAATTTCTTTAATTTAAAGAGCTATGTTATTTATATTTGGTCAATAATTCGGAATTTAAAAATTCAACGACATGGAGGAATTTATTCGAATATATAGCGCATGAATCAGCAAGCTTCATTTGCACGATCAAGATATGCCTATTGTTTATTGTTATTTTACTTCTATTTTACCATATTACTTATATCACTTTTTATTATTATATTACTCTTATATTATCTATATTACTTCTATATTACCAAAGGATAACAAAATCATGAGGTAAAGAGTGGCTTGTAGGATTTTTATTTATACGAGCTTCCGAGCATTCCTGTCCATTAACAGGAATAAAATAAGAACGAATATATAAGAATATATTGTTATATATAAAGTAGAACCTCCCTGTAAAGGACACCTAATTGCAGAGCCAAAGTGTCCTTTAGAGAGAGGTGTCCTCTTACCGGAGAGTTTCAAAATAGTAAAAATTGCAATTTTGTAAATGAAACTGTCCTTTGTAGAGAAGTGTCCTCTAGCACGAGTGTCCTCTCAAGGAGGTTCTACTCTATATATCTGCCATATATAACAATGCATTCTAAGTTCTTATTTGTATTCCTGGTGAATAACTGGAATTCTCGAAAGCTCGTATAAATAAAAATCCTAGAAGAAGCCTATCCCCTCCAGTTTCTTTTTCTTCTTTTGATAATACACTATCCAGGTGATAGTTCGACTTATAATTACTTCAATATATTTATGCAAAAAAGGTATTAACATACTGAAATTAAGAAGTTATTATATAATACAGATATTTCGACCGTTTTTGAGTTATTTATTTTCTCGACGTTCCGGTAATCCTCTGTCACCGTCGAAATATAAATAACTCAAAAACGATTTATGAATTTATATTCTTTAAAACAAAATCCAAACCAGCAGAGTAGTTTTTATAAATATTATTATAGTTATACACTACAGAGGTAAAACTTAGCATCTTGAATTTGCAGCTTAAGAAAAAAAACATTAGAAAATATTGTTACTCGTACAATAACTATATTAGATTATCGTAATCGCTCAATTAGTACAATACAGAAATATCGTAGCTTAAAATTTCCATGAATTTATCCAAATTACACAAAAGGTCAACGGTTCCTTCAAAGTTTCTTAGTGACTTCTCCTGTGTCTGTCACAGCGAGACTTTGGACTAATCGGAAGCAAGGGGCAAATGGAAGATGAGACCTTCGTTTGTAAACAATAAAATGTAATTCTTTATGTTGATTAGGTGTTAATTATAGTTTCTTATCGATACTTGTAGTTGTTTCTAGATGATGCAATAAAATTGCCTTGCTACCATACCTCTTTTGATTTAATAAATCAATAGGAACCAACACTTACATCCTGGCATAAACCAATCCGATATTTCCCAGTTTGTTAATAAAGAAAGTAGAACTAAATTATGTACCAAGCACCCAAATGCGGAGCAATCACATTTTTGATTAACTACATTTGTTCATCTACAAAGAATGATCAAAATCGCTCCATGCAATAATCGCAAATTTCTAATTAATACAGAGTTTGTTGATTTATAATAGGAATCATCATAATCATCTATTTAATGCGGTGAATTACCACAGATTTGATCACCCACAGTTTGGATATCTACAATATATCCAATGTACAATATGATGATGAACAAAAGTCGAATATTTGACTATCTACAGTTAGAGTATCTATATTTAATCGTCATATTCGTCTATTAGGTAGTACATAATAAACAAAATGAGAATTATTATTAAAAATTAATAAATCTACGGCTATACTTCATATTTATCGATTTAGTGCCGTATAGAAGACACGAACTTCACTAAACTTTGTTATCTAAAATGAACATTTATTTTAGTGCGGTTAAAGAATCCCAAATTTGATTACTTAGTTGCTAAAATACGATATCCCTACCATGGCTTATTCCGAACTTGGAAACGTCATTATTTTTACATATTTTTATTATCTGATAATAAATCTTTCTCTCGGAAAAAGAGTCTAATTCTGATCCGAAAATATTTAGACATATATAATTTTTCTACAAGTAAACTCCGTATAATTGGTACAATTGTATAACGAATCACAAGTTTTTACGAAGGAGCTTCTTTATTAATCAATAAAGAAGCTCCTTCGTAAAAACTTGTGATTCTTTATACATATATAATTATTTGAAAATATATAATTTTTATATAATGTAATATATAATGTTTAATTATAGGCAATTATTTAGTAGAGTCAACTTGATATTTGCGGAAGAGAAATTGCTCGAAGCATGTTATATATTTATAATTATATGTATTTATAATGTCGTCTCTTTCTCTCTCTCAAAGCTTCTGTCCATAGTACATTTATAAAATACATTTCCAAGAGGTCAAATCCAATATAGGTATAAAAGAAAAGCAGCAAAATGCAATATCACAGCCGTATGGTAGATTAAACTGGCGAAACCTCTGGGAGGGTTCACCACTGATGAGCCAGGCCTTGCCATTAATTTATCATTGCAGTAAAAGCATTAGAGAATTGTTTAATTTAAAAATAATCATACGCGTCTAAAATAGCTACAAATTATCATACACGACATTACCACCTACGCGCAACTATTGATGTTTTAGACCTTGCATGATCGTTATATCAAAAGGTAACTATCCACCCTCTGTAAGTGTGTTAAGTTCCATCAGTTTGTGTTTGTGGTCATTTGGATCAATTCGTATGTGAGGTTTCAGCCCAATTCTTGGTCTTCCTTTAAGCCGGTATTAAATCCCAGAGGATTCAAATTAAGTCAGGTCAAATTCAAATCTCAGAGCTTAATTTCATTTCATGTTTAGTAATTCTAAGGATTTAAATGTTCACAATTTGACTAAGACTCGGTGTATTTAAATGAATTTCATAGGTTGAGTAAGTTGATTAGGAATTAAGTGTCAGGGCTCACATTGTTGTCCCATAACAAGTTCTTTCATAACAAGAAGTCGTATTTAGACCTAGGTTTCTCACAAACACACAACAAGAGCTCTGAAAAACTAAACTAGAATTTTAGGACGGGAAGTTAGATTTCATAAATAGCTGTTTGTCTTGGCAACTCTCGCACAATTGTAAACTATACGATTACTATTTTTATTCCCATATGATAAATAATGGCCAACTGGATATATTTTGGCTACTGGAGATGATTCAGAGACGGAGAAGAAGCATGTGTGGACATTTTGTCCGAAACTGGGAGAGGATAAAGGTATTCCTGGAGAGGGATTAAGAAGAAAAACCCAGTATGAAGAATTCCGAGGTAAAATTCGAGAGAAGAATCTACGATACCCTCGAAAGACTAGCCAGAAAGAGATATCTTAGAATACAGAAATACTGCTCATCAAAATAGATGAACAAATGATGAAAATAGTGCCGTATTACTTGTGATAAAAGAGCATATGCATAAGAACATAACGCAATTTCCAATAAATATGATAACAGAAGTATTTTCATGGTTTTATTGAGTGTTGTCAGCATGAGGATTAAACAATAAATCAGGTAGTGGCAGAATGCTGGCAATGAGTATGTTATTGCCATTCCATTGAAAATAAAAACGCTATTTTTTTTCTATTTTTCTATATATGTATACACGAGCATCAGCGTATCAACATGTAACGGAGAAATTCGAGTATATCTATTGCCAAAATATACCGAACTTGCTTATATTTAAACTTAAGAAAAGGTAACAGTAAGATATATATTATTAACGACACTTGATTTTGAATTATATTGAGTATATTTTTCTAATTTAACTCTAAAATAAATCACCACTCCTGATTTGGAACAAATGGACAGGTATCGCGTATCATTTGTCTGGCAATCTCGCGCATGTCACTCGCAGACCAATCAGCAGTAGGTATAATTTTTTTGTGTCAACAAGACATTTTGAGACCTTAACTCCATCTTGACCGCACAGATGATGGCAGGATAAAAATGAACTGAGCATGCGTAAGCTAGTTATTGCTACGAGGCGGAAAAAGCCACTCAGCGGGAAATTATGTCCTTTTGACACTATTCTAACATATTGTGGTAGAAAATTATAGAAGATATATAATAATGTCTATATTATAGCATTATGTATAGTAAAATTTCTTTTAACAAATGTTCTAAATTTGAGTTTGAATAAAAACATGTTTATTTTAGTTTAGTCACAATCGTATTTCTCCGTCCTACTGTGGACTAATGTTCTAGAGAAGGAATAGAACTCTTTCAAGTGAAAGTTCAGAATCTGGTGCTGCACACGTCTCTGTGTCATAATTACATACTGAAATTTCATTCTTAAATGGGCTTAAATAGGTTTCAATTAATTACCTTAATTCAAAAGACATTACTCTAAATTCAAACAATAACCAAATCCACACCAATTGATAAATAAAGCGTGAAAATTTAATTACAGAATTTATCTACTTACAAGACTTTGGTTTGATAAGTACCCTCATGGACAAAACCTAAGGAAATTATATTTTAGCACGTATATCCGGATTCAGACAATAACTGATAGATTTTTGATACACGGTGACCTTATTGAAGAACTAAGAGATAACCTAATGTGAACAAAATTATCTCTGTCTCCTTAAAAAAAAAAAAAAAAAAAAAAAGAGAGACGACCGTAAAAATCAAATACTTCAAACTTTCTTAAGATTTCTCCATGAGTATATAGTAAAGACATGATCTATAAATATACTGATTTTATCTATCGCCACAACGATGGATATGTTTACTGTGGAAGCTAGCTCAGCAATTGGGAACATGTCCCTCCAGCTGATTCTCCAGATTGAGGTATATGTGGTACACAGAGACTTACATGTTAGAATTGCTTCACCTGATTGTGGATAATGTAGTAAGTGGCATTTCATCATCTATGTGTGTAACTATCTTCAATAGAGATAATATAAAAAGGCATATATATATATATATATTAGATTGAATAAACATTTTTCTGCCCATATTTTTTACTGAATCCAATATATACCTTTTTTAATTTCATCATTTAAGTATGGATTGCTTTATTTTCAAAACTCTTCACTCTTCACCCCAAAATTACCACAAGGTTTCATCTGATGATGAATCGTTATACACGTCTATCCCACATAAATAAGCCATTAGTAAAATTTCAAAATTCATAGACACCAAACCACAACTTAATTTAGCAATTTCCAACGAAGCACTTAAAGACTTACTCGATCTATGTTTATCCTTTAGTTATTTCAGTTACAAAAACCAGTATTATAAAAAGATTAAAGGCCTTCCAATAGGCAATCCAATTTTTTCTGCCCTCGCCAATATTTATATGAATCATATCGAAAATATTATCATTACAACCAAACATCTCAAAATAATAGCCTGGAAACGATATATTGATGACATCATGTGCATCAGTGAAAATAGCAACCTCGACAATATTCTAACCTTCCTAAACAGTTTAAAGCCATTTTTAACTTTTACATACGAAATATAAAATAATAGCTCTTTAGCATTCTTAGACATCAAGCTTACCAGAATAAATAGCAAAATAGAAACCAGTATATGTAGAAACCAACGCATACAGGCAAATATCTCAATTTTAATTCATTTGGCCCCATTAATCATGAAATATCCGTTATAAAAACACTATCTAATCCACCCACTGCCCCTCAAATATAATAATGTTAAAGCTGAACAAAACATATTTTACAATGAAATGAAAAATAATGAAAATCCTCCAGGTTTTATAAAGAAACATATATATAAGCCCACCAACAGTCCTACAAACAATAGTGAAGAATCGAACATATACTGTGCAATGCCATACAAATATGGCATTGAAAGAATAACAAGAATACTTAAAAATTACAATATCAAAACCCGATACCAAACCACAGCAAATCTAAAGAAAATTCTACGCCATTCCAACACTAAACATAATAGCAATCATGTATTCAAATCAAACGTAGAATATCGCATTCCATGCAAACCATACCCTGCAATCTACATAGAAGAAACCGGTAAAACTCTTGAAGAAACAGAAAATCAACAATAAACAGCTTTTAAAAACCATAGCCCATTATCACTTTTGGTGAATGAAGCACTCAAACAGGACCATATACCAAATTTTGAAAAAAACAGATATTATATACAACAACATTCAAGATAAACATTCAAGACTCTTTTTTGAAAGTTGGACCTCAATAAAATATACCAACAGTATTGATAGAAAAACTGACATCCATCCGTTATATTTACAGTTCAAATGGATTTGAAATTATTTTATTATACTTATTAGGAATCATATATTATTATTTAATTTTTATAAATGTGCATATATAGTCTATACTAATATATATTTGTGTGTATATATTTTATATTTTAGCCCCTTAGTGTTGTAAATATTTTATATATCGTCGCGTGAAGGCATCGCGTGATCAGTTCAAAAACAAGAAAAGCCCTGACGAAGTTAGGCGTAAAGCCTATTTAAATATTGGCATTTTGTATTAAATAAAATGTTTTGTTTTATTTTAGATCGAAAATATGGCTTTTAAACATTAATATATATAATGACACACAGCGCGCTATCCGTACTTTATGTTTGAAACTATTTTAGCACGATTTATCCTCTATAAATTAATCAACTTTCTACTGTCCCGTCTGCAATGAAAAATTATTGAGAGGGCCTGGCTCATCAGTGGCGAGCCCTCCCCTCCGTTTTCTCAGTGTAATATTTCAGACCTCTCTAATATTTTATTGGAATGTATTGGTTATATATCCTTTAATTTTGAGAAATTCTTGGTAAAGGTATTTAAGGAACTATAGATGTAAGCTTTGGGAACAGTAGGATTTTCTTTAAATATATACATCTAAATGGATCGGATTATATCTTTTTTCCGCAAACCTTACTTAAATAAGTCTCTCACTTAGTGAGGTATAAATTATATATAATGACACACAACGCCATCTATAAAATGCTTGACACTATTCTAGCGCGATTTATTTTTTTTTATTAATGAAATAATCCTCTACTATCCTTTCTACGATGGAAAAATAAATGGAGGGCTTGGTTCCTAGTTAAGAATCCTCCTAGCGGTTTCATCAGTTTAATTTTCTAGATATCTTTAATATTTCATTGATTAATTGACACGAGTCAAGTCCACCAAATAATTTTTTGATTTCAGAAAAGGCACGAGAAAGTAATTTTATTTATAGTAGAAAGTATATCGCTAAAATTTTCAATATCATATATTATGTATTGTACATAGATAAATATCATATATATTACTTCAAGTTTAGGAAGAATGCTATTGATGTTTCAAAAATTAGTTTTACAGAGCTGCGCAAGAGAAAAAACAATAAGAGAGCTGTGTGTAAATGGATATGTAAATTAACGATCACCTGTAAATAACTTTTTTAAGCAATTATGTATACCAGGGCGAATCCTGTGTAGGGTATAGGTCCACAATATAAGGCTTGTTATCATTATGTTTCAAAATTATCATATCTCCCTTCAAATATGAATTAAAACAATGCATTAGCTTAGGGTGTTATATTCCTATTTATGATTTTCTAGCATACCATATTCTCTAACTCCCCACCAACAAGAATGCCATGTATTTATATCAAATATATGTGTCATTGGAGATAAGGCTAGTAATCAACGTGTCTGCCAGGATTCGAAACTATAATGTGTCGATCCACAATAGCTAAAAATTGATCAACACAACGACTAATTTAAAAAATTAAAGGTTGTACGCGACGTAGACAAAAATTAGTAAAAAATACCCTATAATATGAACAATATTTAAACAAGAAATCAGTAACATTTTGACAAGAAATCCGAATGATTCAGAAATAAAACACGTACCCTTTTTTCTAATATAAAAAGTTTTTTCTTTCTTTTTTTAACTACGGAACATATAATGAAAATATGAATGTGTATCCTCGCGTGTTATGTGATTCATTGTATTTCAAAATACAGATTACGTAAAGTGACGATAAACTTCACTCTAAAATACAAAAAACGTAAATTAAAGTTGGCACCCTCAAAATACATAATATATTAAGTAACGATGAACTTGCACTCTCAATATAAAATATATTTAGTATTGATGAACTTGTTATCTCGACTACACAATATATTAAGTAACGATGAACCTACACCCTCAATGCAAAATATATGAAGTACTGAAGAACTTGTTATCTCAACTACACAATATATTAAGTAATGTTGAACACACATCCTCAATACAAAATATATGAAGTATTAATGAACTTGTTCTCTCAACTCCACAATATATTAAGTAATGATGAACCTACACCCTCAATACAAAATATATGAAGTATTGATGAACTTGTTCTTTCAACTACATAATATATTATGTAACGATGAACTTTTTACACTCTAAATACAAAATATATGAAGTATTGATGAACTTGTTCTCTCAACTACACGATATATCAAGTAACTATGAACTTACTGTATTGAGAATAAGTTACCATCTGACAACCCGGCGGATTATCGGTAGGGTAATCATCATCATTACTGTTTTTGTTTACCTTAAGCTGGCGGAAGTTCCGGAATAGCTGTGATTGTTATAAGTTAAATATATTGCCTTGTAAATAGTTAAATAGATAAAACTAAGCGATATAAATCCTTACGGTAAGAGTATTTCCTTATTTATAACAAGGCAAAACACCATACATGGTGGCAGATTTGGCTAATATAAAGTAAAAATAAGAAAGGTAATGCAAAATATAAATCCTCCAGAGCAATTTAATTTTAAAAATCCAAATGAATGGCCAAATTGGATTAAAATATTTGAACGTTTTAGAAAAGCGTCAGAATTAAAATCGAAAAAGGAGGAAGAGTAGGTAAATGCTCTAATTTACATATTAGGAGAAAAAGCCAAAGATGTGCTGATATCATTTAGTTTAAGGATATAGAAATAAACAACTATAAAATAGTTGTTAAGAAATTCGAAGAGCACTTTATAGGTAAACGAAATGTCATCTTTGAAAGAGCACAATTTAATCGTAGCTATTAGTAGGATGGAGAAGCTGTCGAGGAATACATAAGAGTGCTTCACAAAATGGCGGATACTTGTAACTATGGATCTCTGAAAGAAGAAATGATTAATGATAGAATAGTTGTAGGAGTAGAAAATCTGCAACTTTCAGAGAAGTTGCATTTAGAGCCTAACTTGACCTTGGAAATGGCTATCCAAGCTGCTTGCCAGACAGAATGTGTGAAGCAGCAACAGACTATTCTTCGGTCAACAACAACACAGGCTGCCAATGTAGACCAAGTCTATGAAAAAAGTTACCACCAAGAAGGTTCAGTGGAGCAAGCCTGAAAAATCTGGATGTATAAGATGTGGTGCTTCAAAATTCCATCCATATAAAGACTACCCAGCAAAAGAAGTTAAATGCCATAAATGTAAAAAGTAGGACATTTTGAAAAGGTGTGCTACAATAAGACAGTAGGACAAGTCACCCAAGGTGACGACTACCATTTTGTTGGTAATATCTATGAGAATGGACAAAACTCAAATGATTGGGAAGTTTATGTAAAAGTAGATAAGATTAAAATACTTTTTAAAATGGAGATACAGGAGCGGATGTGAATATAATACCCCAAGAGATTTATTTTTAAAATTTGGTTACAAGAAGTTATGCAAACCTGATATTCAACTTTTAGGACCTAGATAGGTTAAATTGCATGTAATGGGAAAATTCACAGCTTTGATAGAAAAAGATGGAAGAAGCATCCCTGGAGAAATATTTGTTGTTCCTCAACTAATGCAACCACTCTTGAGCGGAAAAGCCAGTGAATCTCTAAACCTAATCAAAAGAATTCAGTCAATTGAGAAAAGAAATTCGCTTAATCCTTTTGAATAATATCCAAAGCTTTTCACAGGACTCGGAACACTCTAAGGGGGCTACACAATTAAATTGAAGGATGAATCACAGCCTCATGCTATATATACTCCCAGAACAATACCCATTCCACTTTTGAATAGAACAAAATAACAACTTGATCAAATGGTTGAAAAAGGAGTAATTGGAAAAGTTGAGAAACCAACGGATTGGCGTGCTCCAATGGTCATTGTGCCCAAACTGTCTTCTAATGATCTAAGGATTTGTGCAGATCTAACAGCTCTAAACAAGTTTGTTAAAAGAGAACATTATCCAATTACATCAGTGGAATATACCCTGGCACAAAAAGGAGGAGCTAAATTGCTTTCAAGACTGGATGCCAACAGTGGGTTTTGGCAGATACCCCTGTCAGAGGAATCATCTAGCCTTACAACCTTCCTGACCTCATTTGGCAGATACAGATTCAAACGGCTACCCTTCGGAATTTCTTCTGCACCTGAGGTATTCCAGAGAAATATGAGCAATCTACTGGAGAGCCAATCTGGGGTAAATTGTCACATAGACGACATTGTGATTTGGGGAGCTACACAAGAAGAACATGATGAAAGGTTAAGATGCCTCCTTAGGAAGCTTCAAGATTCAGGACTGACCCTGAATAAAGAGAAATGAGTCTTCTCAGTGAAGGAAATCAAATTTCTTGGTCACCTGATTACAGAAAGAGGAGTGCTACCTGATCCAAACAAAGTCCAGGCCATCAGGGAGTTTCCATCACCTTCAAGCATTTCGGAAGTGCGCAGATTCCTGGGAATGGTGAACTTCACAGGTAAATTTATACCGGGCCTTTCAACTATCCTCTACCCACCTAATCAGCTCCTAGTAAAGAGAAATGATTGGAGATGGGATAGTGCTCAGGAGGAAGCATTTGAAAAAGTGAAGAAACTTCTTTCAACTTCTCCAACACTAACATTTTTTGACCCCGATCTATCAACTACAGTGTCTTCAGATGCCTCTTCATATGGACTAGGAACAGTGCTTTTACAAAAATCTGAAGATGGATACCAAAAGGCAGTTGCATACTCGTATGCTTCCAGGACTATGTCTGAAACTGAAAAGATGGGCTCAAATTGAGAAAGAATCTCTAGCAATAGTTTGGGCCTGTGAAAGATTTCAAGACTATCTGATGGGAAATACATTTTCCATTGAAACTGACCATAAACCTCTCATTCCAATATTTTCAACCAAAGATCTAGATGAAATGACCCCACGCATACAGCGACTACGACTTCGGATGATGCGCTACTCATATAGCATTCATCACACGCCAGGCAAGGACATTGTTGTTGCTGATGCTTTGCACAGAAGCCCAATTAAGATATCGAACGAGAAAGATCTGGAGAATGAAATCTGTAGTTTTGTTCAACAGATCACTTTATATCCTCCATTCAAGGATGAAAATATGGAAGAAATCTGGCAATATCATAATGAAGAGAGAGAGTGTAGAGAAATAAAAGACTATTGTGAGAAGGGCTGGCCTACAAAGAATGAGCTTTCTGCAGAAGCAAAGGCCTTTTGGTTTCTCGGAGATGAAATATCTGTCATAGATAGTCTTCTAATGAGATATTCCAGGATTTATATTCCTAAGTCCCTCAGATCAAAGGTTCTAAACAGCCTCCATGAGGGTCATTTTGGCATCGAAAAATGTAGAGGCCGTGCCAGATCATCTGTGTGATGGCCCAGAATCAGTCACGAAATTTGAGAACTTGCGAAGAACTGCCCAAATTGTATTGAAGAAAGATCTAATCCCCAGCAGCCATTAATTGTTTCTGATTTCCCAAGCAGGCCATGGGAGAAAGTAGGAATCGACCATTTTTACTTAAAGGGCAAATAGTATCTTCTAATTGCAGACTATTACTCTAGATTCCCAGAGTTGGCATTGCTGGAGGGTCAAACGACACATTCAACAATTAAACATTGCAACTCAATTTTTGCTCGCCATGGAATACCCGAAGAGGTTAGATCAGATAACGGCCCACAGTTTGGGTTAGAATTCAAATGTTTGCAAAAGAATACGGTTTCCACCATATAACATCTAGTCCCAGATTTCCTCAAAGCAATGGCTTCATCGAATCGATGGTGAAGAATATCAAACACCAATTGAAGAAAGGAAGAGATCCATATCTTTCTCTTCTTTGTTATCGAACCGCTCCATTGGAAAATGGTTACAGCCCTGCTGAACTATGCATGAACAGAAAACTCAGAACAACTGTGCCGACATCAGCAGTTCAACTCCAGTCAAGAATACCTGATTTTGAAAATCTAGAAAAAAGAGAAAAAATCAACGGAACAAAAAGAAAACCCATTTTGATAGACATCATCGTGCAAGAGAAATGCCCATCTGGATGAAGGAACTAGAGTATGGGTGAAAGACTTGAGAATTCCCGGTGTGGTACTTGAAGACGCTGGAAGTCCAAGATCTTATATTGTCAACTCTCCAAAAGTAATTTTAAAAATAAATTTATTAAAAATTAGAAATAATAATTTTTGAAACTTTCATTTATAAAGAAGCTCTTTCTATAGACACATTTTACTGCATTGAATAGAAATAGAAAGCGAAAGGGCCGTATAAGGTTTGTATATGGTTTATAGTTCCACTAGATGGCGCTCTACCATCTTAAAAGCACATGTGCTCCTTTTCGGGATATGCCCCCCCCCCTTCTTTATTTTTAACCTTTTTCATTTTTAATATCATTTTTCATATATATTCATATATATGTGTGTATGATAAAAATAATAAACAAATTTACAAAAGGTTAGGTATTGGTATTAAAAATAAAAAGGATATTTCCTAGCCGCTCATATAAGCATTTTAGATGGCAGAGCGCCATCTAGTAGAACAAAAATATTATTGAACAAACTTAAATAAACATTTAGTTTATTTTTGTTCCACTAGAAGGCGCTCTGCCATCTAAAAAAGTGCTTATGTGAGCGGTTAGGAAATGCGCTTTTTATTAAATATATATAATTCATAAATTATATATACTTAGCCGCCAGGAGGCGAAACTGTCCGGACGTGCGTCGCTAGGCTCCGCTAGTTCCGGTAAATATTATTTTAATATTTTAATTATTTAATATATTGCAAGTCTTATAAATTGTTTAATTAAAAATATCATAAATTTTGTTTTATAAATTGGCAATCACTGTTTAAGAGTTTAGGAGATTTCCTTTTTTTTTTGTTTTTGTTTTGTTATTATTATTTTTGAAAGCCTTTTCAATTGTTGTTTTCGCACAAATATGTAAAAATAAAATATGGAAATAAATATTCAAACATTAAATGATAAGTTGGATGAAATTTATAACTATTTTGACAAAAAAGTTCAACAAAATAAAAAAAAAATCTAACTAAAAATGATATTACATTTTTGTCAACTATGGTTAGGCAAACCAATGATGGTATTTCAACTTTAAAAGAAATAAATAACCAAGATATATTGGAACTAATGACAACAACAATTACAGATGTTATGGACCAAACACTGAAAGGGATCCAAGATAAATTAGTTAAAACAACTCCAAAATATGCTCAAGTAGCTCGTACAGAACACCACAAGATTACATTTAAAAAAAAAATTACATAAGGAGTTTACAATAGTGGCAACACCTATAAATGTGGAAGATAGAATTTTAGGGAAAATAGATTAGGTCGTATTAGACACCTTGATGAATTTGTAGACAAAAATGAAAAGTATAAAAATTTTGATCAATATTGTAAATACATATACAACCCTCTTTTGAATTGGAAAAAAGAGAAGGAATCTTAGAAAAAAAGAGAACTGCGATGCTTGCTCTGTGTGTTTAGCTTTGTTGTTTGTTTTCTCTTTAGACAGTTTTCTTTAGTTAAATTATGTAAAATAATGAATTGAACAGGATTGTATATAGCCGAATTGCTGTGATGCAGTGAAAGGTATTGACGCAAATATCCCTGAGTTTGGGATATCGCGTTTCATGATGTTAATAAAGTTTAATATATATTAAAAAATAATTTTGAAAAAGTATTTTTATCCCTTATTCACACGTCGAGAGTTTTCTAGAGTCAATACCTTAATTAAGAATATCATAACGTGCTGGATATATAGGAAGAACAGCCCAATATAATACTGAAGCGGTTTGGTTGATTAAGGCGACGAAACCCCTGGGAGTATTAATCACTGAGGGAACATTAGCTCTCATTTTTTCATCGCAACAAGAACAGTAGGGTGTTTGTTCAATTTGAAAAAGCAGAGGCCGTGCTGATTAGTCATAATTAAAAAAGAAAGATATGTAATAGTAAATATAAGGTATGTATACTTTGTCTCCTCTCTAATTGTAAATACGCTGCTGTATCACCTCATAAGCATAATAATAATAAGGTATGTAAAGATAAAAAGAGATATGTATTGGTGAATAAAGGAGTATATAGAGAATATAAAATACTCCTCTCTCTCTCTAGACAATATATTCTCATATGTATTTACAAACAACCGTTTATATAAACCCAACATCTTGGAAGTTTAGATGGAATTTTGCCGGCAGGAAATTGATATAAAAAATCAAAGCTTGCTTCCCCGTCAAAATAAATAGATGACGTCTATTTTTGACGTTTATTTTGACAGGAGAAGCGACCTTTGCTTTTATAGCCCAATATATGTTAATAATAGATATGTAGGAAGAGAATATTAATATAATGAAATGTTAAATAACATTAAGAAATAAGGAGAAGAAGGTAAAGTGTGAAGACGAAGTGACTCACACAAGCAACGCGCTGTTGAATACGCTGGCGCCTGTGGCTCTAAGTCATGCCGACAGGGGGAGCGACAGAGGATCAGTCGCCGACCAAGAGTTAGCCCGCGCACTTCTCTCTTTACGGTGAGTGGGCTTCCTTGACCGTTTGCCCAGAAACTAACTGAGGTATTTTTAACGGTTACATAGTTATCTTTTATTGCTCTCTCTCTCTCTTGACACTCCCATGGCCCTCCACGTAGTGAATACTCCAGGACTCTCATGTCTTCCTATTGGTGAATCTCTAGCGCTTTAGCATGGATATCATAACCATATTAGTATACGCCGAACGATTAGTTATAATTATATATCAATTAGTACATTATAATTCTATTATTGTTTATTTTAACATAATTTCTTTTGGTATTTTTTGTTTTGTTATCCTTAATTGTACTAAATATATCAATGAACTTTTCGATTTTTAAGTCATTATAAGATACCCCATCCAACTTTTCTTATTCATTTTGAAGTTCCGGCAATACATACCGTCGCCATTTCAAAATATAAATGTTCTAACGTTAACAATCGGAGTAATACGATATGAAAATAGGATCTAAATGGTCATTATATCTTTTAAAACTGTTTTTTTTATATTTTGAAATTAAAAAAAAGTCTAATGTAAAAGTACTTTTAAGTCATTTGTAAATAGGAGGTGTGAATTCTGATATTTTTAAAATCCTCGTATAAATAGCTTAGAACTATATCATTTTTTCAACCTCGTACACACAATATGAATATTTTTATCCTAATTGAAAATTCATATATTTATCTTACTAACCTATAATTCACATCATGAGGTTGAAATGCTAGATCCATATTATACATTCATACTATATAATGTTTATATGGAAAACTATTAATTATACAATTAAACCTTTCTAAATTACAGCTATTTTCGAATCATTTGAATTTCTATACAATTAATTTTTAAATATTAAAGAAGAAAAAGGTAAAAAGAGAGTATAATATATATAATATTATACAAAATACTCTTATCTCTATCATGAACTGAATTCATTTTTACTTATTGATATTGATTGTCTGATTTTAAAATTGCTCAATTTCCTTCTCTACCCTTACTAAGCATTTAATGATTTGTTATATCACCTTTTGTTATATATTGTATTTGTACTTGATATAGTTGCAAATATGGGTTTGTTTTTTTACTACAAAGTTGTTTTGGGGATGGTTCAGAAATGTTGCTTTAAGAATTAACATAATTAATATATTTGAGAAGTGTTTTTGTTTTCCTTCCCCCCCCCCATTGATATAATCTTCAATTTAACTTTTTCTATAACTCAAAATCGTTTTATATATATAATTCAAGATAATATAATGCTGCTCGTGATTGTAAAACGACATTTGAAAATTATCCCGCATGAGTTTCTTTTCAACGAAAAATCAAAATTTTATTTTAAGGAGAAATAACGAATATTTCTAACCTTAGGGATGAGGTATGAAAGGATGAATTGTGAAGAATAATGATAAACGGGAAAAAAAAGTGTGCCCGGTAGGCGGAACACTGTGGGTTCGATTCCCATCGCAGGACACTTTTATTTTTCCGTTTATCATTACTCTTCACACTTATTTCTCCTTAAAATAAATTTTTGATTTTTCGTTGAAAAGAAACTCATGCGGGATAATTTTCAAATGTCGTTTTATATATATAATTGTTCTTCGATATATTTTGAAAGTGTACTTCGACTCTAATAAAATTACATATTACGAATATTTATATGAATATATTTATTTATTATTTTTATCTCTCTATTATATTGATTGTTAGCAATTGTTCTCACGAATCTCCCTAAACAGTATATAGAGTATAGGCTCGCCATCACAGTTTTATAAATTATAACCTATATATTCTTAACGCATAGGTTTCTTTTTTAATAAAAAAACCTTCTTACTGCCCTTACTGGAATGATAGGATATGGGGAGGGTCTGGCTCATCAGTGGTGAACATTCTCAATATGGGCAGAAGGGAAAATTGTTGGATTTTTTAAAGAACACCACACATACGCGCGTTAATAGGGGGGGGGGGTTATATATATATATATATATATATATTATATAATGATTTAAGTATGGGTTGCTCTATCTTCAGAAATATATATTTAAATATACCTAGAGAGGCACCTCGCACTTTAATTATGCATTAGGACGTTATATTATATTCATCATTCTCGTAAAACATATTATTAGTGGTGATAAATAATGACCTACAACACCAGTTTTGGAAAATTCAGAAAAGAATAGCTATAGCACGAAACGATTGAATACGTGTTAGCTTTTTGTCTATATTTGACAAAATGGTATTGTGGCTCATTCTTTATCACCACTAGTAAAGTTTATGATGGTAATGAGCATAATGCATCACTCTGATGTTATGTTAGATATATATAGTATATAAAATTATAAATATATATTTTTATACAAGGAAGTACCTCTCTATTTGTAAATGCACTAATATAATGCATTTTGTTTGTCACACAAATATAGAGATTTGATTATAGAGTTCATTTCAGTTCAAAAATAACTTTATTAAGTACCACTCTAAAATATCTATCTAGCTCATGGTATTTACAACGAATAATATGTGCAGGTTCATTACATCCACAGTGTATTAACATATTTACATGGTTAGAGCCTTGTGAGGTGGGAACAAGGGTTTGGGATGTTCTTGCTACTAAAATGGCTCTTTTCCTTATTTATTTTGTGTTCTTACCATGTTTTTCATTCTTTTAACCATTTATCTTCATTTTTTCTAAGTTAATAGAGCAATTTACTTTGCTTTTTTTTAGGTTTCTTTCCTTTTTTTTCTTTATAATTTTAAACTTCTTTTAATATTATATTTTAGAGCTTTTCTTATTTTTCTTAGAAATTTTCAAAGATTGACTTATTATAAAATATTTTGACAGGAGAGGCGCCTTTTTAAAAATAAAATCTTTAAATTTTCTATTTTGGGATCCCCTTTAATGATACTGCCCATGAAAAATCATGGAGCCTCTATAATATCTTTGATGATATGGTTTTCAAAACTTGAAAATTTGTTCAACGTTGTTCTATTTACAGTGATGATGACTGGATAACCATAGGTAATAATTAGTCTTATAAGGGATGTGTCAAATGTTTGCTTGCAGTGTGTAAAGATAGTTTGCTTACACAGTCGACTCTCGATAATTTGAAACTCAAGGAACCAGAGAAAATTTTCAATTTATCAAGGGTTCAAAATAACAGGAGTTTATAATAAGAGGGAGGGAAAATATCAACTAAACAAGTTTCGGGCCGTTTCGGGTATTTATTTATTTATGCTTATGAGGTGATACAGCAACATCTTTACAATTAGAGAGGAGACAAAATGAACCAAATCTAGAAAAAAGAAGTGAGGACATATCGGACATATTCCTACTATGTTGATACAAGATTGAAAAAAAGACTTACCGAAATATTTTGAAGTATAAATGTGTTAGAAGCTTTTTCGGATCTTTCCCTTTCTCAAGCAAGATTTTGATCTCAAAATTCATGAATTATTATTTTAAACACTTGAACAATTATTCACAAATTTTCATTTTAAAAACAAGTTTAAAGTTAGTATAAGTGTTTTAAAATTACTAATATTTTCTCACAATGAGTATCTTTTTATTTTAAAAAACGCTAGCTTTCAAGCGTTAATCGCTCTTTAACGGGCTTACTAAAATATCGACTTTATCCCACCAAAAATATTTACAAAAACAAACACGCGCAGCGTGGAAACGTTTTTTACAATTTTATCATGAATAGAGAATTAGTATATGTGTGTCAATATTTGAAAAAATAACGCTGAGAATAGAATATTTTTATATGTGTGTACATATATATTTATACCAATATATCTGGGTATATATAGTTTTTTCTGATAACAAATATATTATACAATATGTATAAAATATAGAATACAGTACAAGGTTATCGTGCTGTATCAAGATGAAAAAATTGAGATATTGGTTTTGGTTTCAGTTTCCTTCACTCGGAAGATCAGCGATTCTTAATTCTATTTCAGTGATTTCAAATATCGATCACATATACATATCATCCATTTCTCTCAGCTTGAATACCATATATGATATTTCTTAATTATTACTATGGTTCTCAGTTTAAAATGATTCAGTTGAAAGTCTGATTAAAATATTGCGCTCTATATATTTATAATTGTGATAAAATCATTATAGAAAAATATGATAAATATATATTCATATTAAGGAATGATCGCAGATGTGGTTTTTATAGGTGAGATTCACACCAGAATCTAATCTGTATAATATCGTCGCTATTTGATATAAGAACATGTAAAACACACGTTTGTATTTGTTTTGCATATGAGTATTTACATATTGTACAAGGTGTGTCCAATAAATAATGAGACTGGTCAAAAATAAAGAAAAAATAGAATGATTTTTAAAAATGTATTAGTATTTTTCAAAATAATCCCCTCCCGCATCTATACATAATTTTCATCTCTTCTCCCATGATTTAAAACATTAAGAAAAGGCATCTTTCGGGATGTTCTTCAATACCTTTTTCGAATCCGCTATGATGGACTCTCTAGTGTCAAATCTCCTTCCTTTTAGTGCCATTTTGAGTTTTGGAAAGAGAAAAAAATAATTTGGAGCTAGGTCTGGGGAATAGGGAATATTTGGATGCCGTGTTTAGCCAAATAAGTCAGTAAAGATGTAGCGGTGTATGGTGATGCATTATCATGATGGATAATCCAATTTTTGGAATTCCACATTTCACTTCTTTTCAGACGAATTGATTCACTTACACGTCTTATAATGTTTAAATAAGACTCCTTATTGATTGTTTGACCTTCCTCTAGATATTCATAATTCACAATTACCTTTATGTCAAAGAACATGACCAATAAGACTTTGTTTTTTGACTTGCAAAGTCGGAATTTCTTCGTTCTTGGTTCATCTTTCCCTTTCCACTCCATGGATTGGCGTTTTGTTTCCGGGTCATACCCGTAAACCCATGTTTCGTCTCCAGTTATTACCTTTTTCTTCCAATTAGGGTTTTCTTCCTCCATTTCAAGTATTTTTTTGGCAACGTCAACGCGATTCACTTTTTGTTGGATTGCGAGCATTTTAGGGACAAATTTTGAAGGTGTCTTCTCTAACTGCAAGTCTTCTTTAATTATCGATCCAACTAATGATATTGATATCCCTGTTTCTTCCTCAATGTCCCGTTACCCTATTTGTGGATTTTCTTTTATCAAATTTGAAATTTGGCTCACCTTTTCAGGGTTCCTGTGCAGAATTAGACGTCCAACACGCTTCTCATCTTTCACCGATTCCATTCCATTTTTAAATCGTGAAAACCATCTAAATGTGGTGGGCTTATTTACATTTTTATTTCTAAATGCCAATTTCAACAAATCTGAAGTTTCTGAAGCCGATTTCCCAATTTTGTAGCAAAATCTAATACAAATTCGTTGTTCGAATTCTCTATCCATTACAAATTAGAAGTTGTTATGCAAGGCGTTCTTTTTACAAACTTACAATTTATCTACTACGCGCGCAATCACGTGATGTGATATACCGCAGTGTAGCTGAAGCTTTCTATTTTTTAATAGACTTAAAAAATTATCATTTCATTATTTATTGGACACACCATGTACATATGTATTCCCTATAGATTAGATTGGAACAGTACTATACGTTATTGCACCGAATGGAATATCAACATTTGAGTACATACCACAAATAGATCACTATTTCGTTTATATCAAATTTGAGCAGTACTTTGTGAGAATTATAATAAACAATTTTTAATTTCAATAAAACACACACACCAATAAAGAAAATTATAATTTCTTATATAATTACAATTTTAAACACTATAAATAGATATTAACAATATTCTAAAAGGTACAATTAGAGATTTAAAGGTAAATTATTTCTCAACAAGCAAACTTTGTTCTTTTATATCAAATTTTATTTGAACATATGATTTTAAATAGCTTTTTACATCATCTACAATAGTATTAGATATTTTAAAGTATAATAACGTCTAAAAAAACATAAATAGTGAAATAATACGTCGAAATTAGGTTGCTAAATAATCTTAACAAAAAATCACGCCAATTGCCGCCAGGAGGCGAAACTGACCGGACGTACGTCGCTAGGCTCCGCTAGTTCCGGTAAATATTGTTTTTAAATATTCATTTTGCTTATTGTATAATTTATAAAAGTCTTATAAATTGTTTAATTAAAAGTATCATAACTTTTTTTTTTAAATTGGCAATCACTGTTCAAGAGTTTAGGAGATTTCTTTTTTTTTTGTTTTGTTATTATTATTTTTGAAAGTCTTTTCAATTGTTGTTTTCGCACAAATATGTAAAAATAGAGTATGGAAATAATTATTCAAACATTAAATGATAAGTTGGATGAAATTTACAATTATTTTGACAAAAAAGTTCAACAAAATAAAAAAATCTAACTAAAAATGATATTACATTTTTGTCAACTATGGTTAGGCAAACCACGGATGGTATTTCAACTTTAAAAGAAATAAATAACCAAGATATATTGGAAATAATGACAACAACAATTACAGATGTTATGGACCAAAAATTGAAAGGAATCCAAGATAAATTAGTTAAAACAACTCCAACATATGCTCAAGTAGCTCGTACAGAAACAACACAAGGTTACATAAAAGAAATGTACATAAGGAGTTCACAATAGTCGCAACACCTATAAATGTGGAAGATAATACAAAAATGTATCAAACTATATCAAGCAAAGTTAAAAAGCTTAGGGACGAAGGAAAAAAAATAAAGATTAACAAAATTTTAAATGCTAGGAAATCGGTAAAAAATAAAGACCCCTACAGAATCAGACATGGAATCTTTAAATGATGAGTTAGGCAGGGCAGAGGAACTCGCAAATATCAGCAAAATATTTATCCCCAAACAGGAACCGCTAATTTTACTAATACAATCTGCAGTATGAACCCTGATTTGAACGAAATGGAAAACGATATCCATGTTCTGTTTAGCATGAAATCGAACACGCCACACCACAACATAGTTCTAAGGGTTTCTCCAAAGGTTTACCAGATCCTTAAAAATATTAATATATACAGTTATCAGCGTCATGCACAATTCTTTCTTAATTCTGTCACCGTTTGCTTTTGGTTCAGTGGTAGAATGCTCGCCTGCCACGCGGGCGCCTCGGGTTCGATTCCCGGCCGATGCATTTTTTTTTTTTACAATTTTTAAAACTCATTTATATTATTAAAATATATGTGCTTTTCCTGTCTATGTACAGATTTATGGTCTATGTACACAAGTATACAAGTATGTATACAAGTTATTTGCAAATTGCGTGGCAAATTTGCCCTTTCGCTCGCAAGCAGCGTCTCTAGCGGTGAAGATGGGAGGTAATATCAGCTGACCTAATGGACATGTAAAACGTGTTTTAACAGGACATAGAGAAAAATCTGGAAAATATATTTTTCAGATTTTTAGTCAAGAAAAATAATTTGACAGGTTCTGGGGAAAATGTAGTTGTTTTTTTATTAAGAAAATGATGATGACAATATTGCTGTATCATATTTGATTATCAGATACAAAATTATATCCGGAAAAATTCCAAAAAGCAGAAACCACGGGTGAAGCCAGTTCATTTTTAGTATGCAGGAACAAAATTCTAACAGAAAAACATTCATTCGAGCAGAAGACACAAAGCCAGATCATCTCTTTATAAAAATATCGCTTCTCAGACACAAAGTTTGGAGCGGGACGTTTCACAAGAATGACATCCACGGCGCCAATTTATAATTATAACGAATAGTATTTTAATAAAAGCATTTAATCGGGTAAAACCCGGGCATTGCCCTTTCTTAATCAATTCTGTCACCGTTTGCTTTTGTGAATGGAATAAATACCCAAATATGGCCATTTCTCATAACCATCGGTGGTTCAGTGGTAGAATGCTCGCCTGCCACGCGGGTGGCCCGGGTTCGATTCCCGGCCGATGCATATTTTTTTTACAATTTTTAAAACTTATTTATCTATATATATATAAAATGAATGTATGTGTGTGTCTGTTTGTCCTTTATGCCTGATCAAACCACTCATTGGAACGCCATGAAACTTTGGGAAGTTATTTAGTATAGTAATGGGAAGGTTTCTAGCAAATAAATTTTTTGAAATAACTTTTCGCTTTAAAATAATCAAGATAAATATTATAATTTATCTGTTATAATTCAACAATCTGCTCTAAATATTATCATGATGATACGATGATTTTGTAATGTAGAAAATTAGGAAAGACAAAATTCAGGATGACACGGCAATTTATTTGAAACAAGAATAATGATACAATTCCAAGGCAAGATACTATTCCTTTAACTTCCAATTACCGAGGGAACCAATTAATATTGATTTTATTCAACTTATCGAGTATTTTTCAAGGGACCGGGAAAAAATGTTCACTTTATCGAGAGATTCGTTAGACAAACCTTTACTCGGGTAAAACCCGGGCGAAGCCGGGTACGTCCGCTAGTATATTATACAAGAATGACATCCACGGCGCCAATTTATAATTGTAACGAATAGTATTTGAATAAAAGCATTTAATCGGGTAAACCCCGGGCGTTGCCCGGGTCATTCGGCTAGTTAATATATACAGTTATCAGCGTCATGCACAATTCTTTCTTAATTCTGCCACCGTTTGCTTTTGGTTCAGTGGTAGAATGCTCGCCTGCCATGCGGGCGCCCCGGGTTCGATTCCCGGCAGATGCATTTTTTTTACCATTTTTAAAACTCATTTATGTTATTAAAATATATGTGCTTTTCCTGTCTATGTACAGATTTATGGTCTATGTTCACAAGTATACAAGTATGTATACAAGTTATTTGCAAATTGCGTGGCAAATTTGCCCTTTCGCTCGCAAGCAGCGCCTCTAGCCGTGAAGATGGGAGGTAATATCAGCTGACCTTTTTTTTTTTTTTTACTTATCCCTAGTACATGTGGTACAGGCCATGATAATAATGGTGGGTAGTTAGCGACTGCTTTTTTACTGTAAGCACACCACATGTCTACACATGTGAAAACAGTTCGACTTTGCACTTACAAATGTGCCAGAGCCCCGTTTGATGACTTGCACTCGCTGGTGGGGTTGGACTTTTGCAAGAATCGGGGGGCCATTGGAGCATTTTTTTGACAGAAAAAAGTGTCCAATGCGGGAATCGAACCCGGGTCGTAGTGGTCGAAAACCAAATGGTTTAACCAGCCTTTTATTCAGAAAATGATGATGACAATATTGCTGTATCATATTTAATACAGTTATCAGCGTCATGCACAATTCTGTCACGTTAAGTCACGTGTCAAGTTACGGTAAGTAAAAATTTAAAAATTAAAAAAAAGATGCCGAAACCCGGGATCGAACCAGGGACCTTTAGATATTCAGTCTAACGCTCTAGCTATTCCGGCTTATTTTAGTTATTTCTATAGAATCTTCTATCTTTATAATTATGTATATTATCAAAAAGTCAATTCACACCTCTACGCTGGAGACCATGGGAATACTGACTAATTCATTATGCTAACATAATTATAAATACAAGTATCAGAGTCATCAACAATTCTGTCATCGTTTGCTTTTGTGAATGGAATAAATACCCAAATAGGGCCATTTCTTATAAGCATCAGTGGTTCAGTGGTAGAATGAACGCCTGCCACGCGGGCGGCCTGGGTTCGATTCCCGGCCGATGCATTTTTTTTCTTTTTTACATTTTTAAAACTCATTAATATTATTATCCCTATATATATAAAAGTCAGCGTATGTATGTATATATGTATGTTTGTCAACTATATACGTCCAAAATACGTAACTAATCTGACTGATATTTTAACAGTATATAAAGTAGAATCTGGAAAAACTCTTAGTGAAAATTTCAGGTCTCTATCCCGAATATCCGTCGTGTTATTTGCAAATTTGCTCTTTCGCTCGCGCCTCTAGCAGTGAAAATGGGGGGTAATACCAGCTGGCCTAATGTACATGTAAAGTATGGAGCGGAACGTTTCACAAGAGTGACTTCCACGGCTCCAATTTATAAGTGTAACGAATATTATTTGAATAAAAACATTTAATCGGGTAAGTGAATAATAAATTATACACTGACTTTGAACGCTGTTTTGTGGAAGATAAGATTCTGGTAAAGCAATGTCAGAAATGCCTTCAATTTAATCCCAACCATAAATTGGCCGATTGTACTAACGTCGAGATTTGCAAATTATGCGGCGCGTAAGGAACTTATGATTGTTCAAAAATTTGTAATTGTTATAACTGTCTAAAACATCCTAAATTTAGAAACACGCCGAATCATAGAGCTAATTCCTCGGACTGTCCTCTATACAAAATACAGATACAGAATTATCCAACGAACGAGATATCATCCAACCGCCAATTAGGCAAATTTCGCAGCATAAGTTTATTGTGTATTTATTTTGATTATCATGCAGGGAAAAGGAATTAAATGTTTACAACAAAATGTATGAAAAAGTATCTTGGCACTGAATGAGCTTCAAGCTGCAATAAAAGACAACCCACCAGATATCATCCTAATACAGGAACCTTATCTGATTGATAGAGATGTAATTTCCGATTTGGAATCTCAAATAGTGCATTCAACGACAGATGAACAAATTTACACTGCAACGATCTTTATGAATAAGAGTTTAAATCACAAACTCCTTTTGTACAACCACTTCTTTAAATTCAGCAAAATCAAATACTGTTATTGCAAACTTTATATACATCCACATAGATTTAATGACACTCATCGATAATTTATCCAGGAGCTTCTGGATACCTACAATCAACAACCTATTATACTATGTGGTGACTTCAATTCTAGACACCCAGTCTGGTTTGATCCGACAACAAACTCCAATGGTTTCAAATTCCACTCCATCATAGATGAACATAGCCTATTTATTCATAATCTTAAGATACCCACCTGCCAAAATTCTAGCTTTATAGACCTTACGATTTCAAACAAAAAATCAATAAGTTTTTTACAAAACTGGAAGACGACTATATTGACACACATTTCAGATCACGTTACAATAACCTTTGACATTTATCATAATTTTAACAGGCAAAGGACAGTTCACAACTCAACATGGAAATTTATAGAAAAAGATGCTGATTGGAAAACATTTACCGATAAAATATCAATACAAGACGTAGATAATATTATCACCATGATAAACCACGCGTCAAACATCAAAGATATTGACAACATTGTGAAAACTCTCACACAAATAATCAAAGAGGCAGCGTATCTGTCACTAAAGGTCAAGACAAGAAGCGGAAATCATAAAACAAATACATATTGTGGGATGGGAAGCTGGAGAAAATGAAAAACGATTTCCACTATATTAGAAATTTGTATTACCGACATGGAGAGGTTCTTGAAAAGACCTATAAATCATGAGAAATAAATATTTAAATAAAAGTAAATAGGCAAAAAGAGCGAGTTGGAGAATTTTTATAGAAGAAAGTCATTCAACTAACTCATTTGGTAATGCTTACAGGATTTTCAAGTCATTGAGATCGAAAAATAGAAATTTAGGATTACCACTAATAGATAATTTACCAGATCATTTAAAGATCGACAAAATAAAAAGTTTAATGAACGATCTATTTCAGGATGATATTGGAGGTTTGGATAAAGATGATAATATTTTGATTAGAAATTATACGCCTAAATATAAAAATAAAAATAGTGTTTATATCGAATCTAAGGAAATAATTTTAAAAACAAAAATCAAAAAAGCACCTGGCCCTGATTACATTAGTAACAATATGATCAGACAAGCTAAAATAAAAATAATCCCATTTCTGCATCAATTATTCAATAAATGTATAGAAATGGGATACTATCCGGATGAATGGAAAAAATCATTCTTAAAATATAATTCCAAAACCAGGCAAAACTAATTATGAAGTAAATAAAATTATAGACCTATATCATTGACATCTAATCTCTCTAAAACATTTAAGAATATAATAAAAAATAAATTAAGTAAATATTATTTAGAGAATAATTTAATGAGCTCAAGGCAGCATGGTTTTATGAAATCCAGATCAACAATTGCTAGAATGGATAAAATTATAGAAACCATATTGAAACATAAACAAAAAGAATTGACTTCCTTGATAGCTATAGATATTGCGGGTGCTTTCGACAATGCATGGTGGCCTGCGATTATAAAAATAATGGATAATGATGATGTTCCTTCAGATTTAATACGGATCATAAAATCTTATTTGAATAAATAAAGGGAGGTGAAATTTACATACGAATAAGAAACTTTTCATAAAAAACTAACTAAAGGATGTCCACACGGTGGACCTTTATCTCCACTTCTATGGAATATTTTGCTAAATGATTTGTTGATAAATTTTGATTCAATGAATGCAGATATTATATGTTATGCAGACGACGTTACAATAATTTGCTGGAATAAGACTATTGAAGGACTAAAAACCGCAAGTGAATACACCTTAAATTATGTGATCCAATGGTGTAATAGAAATAAATTAACGATCAGTACAGAGAAGACTAATATGCTATACCTACATAACAGACAAAAAATACCTATTAAGGTTAATAACAATATAATAATGCCGGTCAAGCAAGTAAAAAATCTGGGAATGAAATTTTCAAATCATAAATGGAAAAACAAAGTTAACTTTACACCGCATGTTAATGATATTCTGTGTAAGGCAGGGCGTATGAAAAATTTATTATGTGCACTAAGTGGCAATATGTGGGGCTTAGATACTCAAAAGAGGAACACTTTATTTAAAACAATCATTAGGCCTGTACTTACATACGGTTCTGAAATTTGGTTCAAATATTTAAACAATCGTTGTAAACAAAAACTGAACTCCATGCAGTACCAGATCATTTTATGGGCAGTTAGAGCATACAAAACCACTTCATCAAACTGTGTGCATAGCTTGGCAAAAATTCCACTCCTAACAGACTATAAAGAATCCAGAATAATCAAATTTGATCTAGCTCAACTGTCCATTGAAGATCTAATTACTTACGAACCCCATGCTCCAAGTATAGTCAAATCATTCTTACACGCAAAAATGAATGGAATTTTTGATAATACTAATGAAAATTTCAGAAGCCTTTTCGTATCTGGAATCCCAAGATTTTTCCGTCCAAATATTTATAATATCCAATTCATTACAGATCATGGCAATTTTGGGAAAATTTTGGCAACTATCGGCGCGGTGAAGGAACCAGGATGCTTCTGCGGGGGTGAATTCAAGACGCGAGACATCTACTTCTGGAGTGCCCAATTTTCCGGGATATTAGGGAAAATAGATTTGGTCGTATTGGACAGCTTGATGAATTTGTAGACAAAAAAGAAAAGTTTAGAAATTTTGATCAATTTTGTAAATACATATACAACTTTCTTTTGAATTGAAAAAAAGAGAAGGAATCTTAGAAAAAAAAAAGAACTGCGATGCTTGCTTCGTGTGTTTTGCCATGTTGTTTGTTTTTCTATTTAGACAATTTTCTTTAGTTAAATTATGTAAAATAATGAATTGAGCAGGATTGTATATAGCCGAATTGCTGTGATGAAGTGAAAGGTATTGACGCAAATATCCCTGAGTTTGGGATATCGCGTATCATGATGTTAATAAAGTTATACTTATACGGAAGATACATATATATATTAAAAATAAAAAAATGCATTTTCTGACCAGGAGCACATGTGCTTTTCAGAAGGCAGAGCGCCATCTGGTGGAACAGAAATACACTTAACATTGATTTAGCCTGTTCCCTGATATTTGACCAACCCAATGTTAGTTGATTTCTGTTCCACCAGATGGCGCTCTGCCTTCTGAAAAGCACATGTGCTCCTGGTCAGGATATGCCTTTTTTATTTTTAATATCAACACCTGACCCACTTATTATTTATCTTTTTCTATATAGAAATTTGGTCAGGTGTTGAAATTATAAACAAAAAAAAAAACATTTTCTGACTGCTTATATGCTAAAATGCTCATGCAAGCTGTCAGGATATGCCTTTTTTGTTTCAAATCTACTTATATTATTGCCTTATTCTATCTGTGTGAAGTTCACTGTGTGAAGTTCACGGATAGATTTTGGTCATCAACGCGCGCATCATCATTATGATCATTATCATTATCTAATGATAATTATTTATTTATTATATATCTACTTATATAATTGCCTTATTCTGTCTGTGTGAAGTTCACGGATAGATTTTGTTCATCAACGCGCGCATCATCATTATGATCATTATCATTATCTAATGATAATTATTTATTTATTATATATCAAAATACTTATATAATTGCCTTATTCTGTCTGTGTGAAGTTCACGGATAGATTTTGGTCAGAATGGATAAAATAAAAAAAGTGTCAAGGGTTGGGAATCGAACCCACGACCTTCCGTTTACCGGGCAGATGCCATGACCACTAGGCTACCTAGGACAACGATAGGTTATTTTAAATTATATATAAATTAAATATTAAAACTATATATTCAAATTATTCTACTTAGCTCACGAACAGCGCCCTCTATCAAGGTTATAAATACGTTTAAAATCGAAATCTTTTCAAAATTTTATTAATAATAGTTCGCTTACTAATTAGAATACTTGATCTAAATCGAAATATTTATAGACGCTCGCTCGATTTGAAGATTTATATCGTAACTAATCTGACTGTAAAGTTTGGAGCGGGACGTTTCACAAGAGTGACATCCACGGCGCCAATTTATAATTGTAACGAATAGTGTTTGAATAAAACATTTAATCGGGTAAACCCGGGCGTTGCCCGGGTCATTCGTCTAGTAAAATATATTTATTTATATAGGTTCCAAATGGTTAAGAGAAAAATATAAACAACCCTAAATTACAACAAATACCTTAATTCAAATTCCTTAATATCAAATTCCTCAATTCAAACTTTTCGATAAAATTCCATTTTCACAAATATACATGAGAAGTAAGGAAAACCTATATGCCCTTTATCTTTGGACGAGTATTCCGTCTATTCCTTTGAAAAGTAGGATTTACCTAAAAGTTTAAACATTTAGAATGAAGAAGGTAACAATTAAATAAATATAAATGATTTATTTAGAGATACACTCTAATAGACATAAGCAGTAGAACCTCCCATGGGAGACCACTCATCTATCCTGGAGGTGATCATTATCGTAGGTCATCACGGCATACCATTTTGGTATCATAAAAGTGATCGTTCGAAGAAATAGTGGTCTCTAATGGGAGGTTTTATTGTGAATCTTTAATTAACGTTCTATATAAGGGTGTAATGTCGCAGAACCAATGGGCCCGCCCAAGAAACGAGGCCGTCCCTCCACCAAGGAGACCCGGAACGAACCGCAAGAAAGACGTGAGTACTGTTCTTATCTTAGACTGGGCGACTACACGGGAAGCTGTCACACAAACAGTCGGTTAGGGCTATAAGTAGGTTGTAAAAGTGATCTTGATTAATTTTATCCGAGTGAAAGTTTGCCTAACGAATATCATTGATAATAATATTCCAAAACACACAGAATATTATTAATATAATAATGATAATAATATTCGTTACATTATATATTTATATAATATATAAAATATATTTTTCGAGCAAACATATCTACTCTCTCTACTGAATAGATTTTTAAAAAGATATATGTAAATAAAAATATATAGAAATATATTACATGATCTTAGCCAAAAGGCCGAGAAACAATATTTTATATATAGAGATGACCTGGCTTCGTTTGTCTTCTGCTCGAGTGAATGTTTCGCTGGTAGAATTTTGTTCCTGCCTACAAAAAATTATTATCTGGCTTCGCCTGTGGCCTACTTTAGTGAATATTCCACCTAAAGAATTTTGTTTATGTCAATCAAGCATGATACAGCAATATTGTCATTATCATTTCTGACTAAAAAATATTGTTGCTCAGTACTTGGTTAATTATAATTTTTCTTGGTTAAAAGTGCGACAAAAAAAAAACTCTTAAAGATTTAACTCTCTGTCCTGTTCAAATTTCAGCAAGATTAGTTACATATTGAGGGCGTGCATAATCGACAAACAAATATATATGTTCCCAGCTTCGCCCGGGTTTACCCGAGTAAAGGTTTGCCTAACGAACATTTGTTAAAACGATTCTAGCAAACATCCAATCCCTACTGAATCTACATTTGTCTATACTCTCGATAATTTGAAATTTTCCCGGTCCCTTGAAAAATACTCGATAAGTTGAGTAAAATCAATATTAATTGGTCCACTCGGTAATTTGAAGTTGAAGGAGTAGTATCTTGCCACAAACGAACATTTGTAAATAACTGTATTTAGCGAATGTACCCGGCTTCGCCCGGTTTTTACCCGAGGAAAAGTTTGCCTAACGAACATTTGTTAAAACGATTCTAGCAAACATCCTATCCACCTATATATAGACTTATAAACGTATATAAATATTGTTATATGCGTTTAAATATATTTTTGAAACACATAATATTTTTGAAAACATTTATTAAATTTTAAATAAGATATTTTCTTTAAAAATATATTAATATAGCTGACTGGACCCGGCTTCGCCCGGGTACTGTTCAAGTGGAGTTTACTCATGAATGAATAGAGCCCCTAACTGTTTTAAAACTTATATTAATGAATTTTCTTCCAGCACAATGGAGATAAACTGCAAATAATAATATTGAAAATGGTTAAAAGAATCTGAAATATAAGATCAATTTCACAACACATCTAATGAATAGAGTGCTGTTTTGGAGGAGTGGTCTAAACTGTTGATTTTTAAAAACCCGGGATCATCGAATCCAGCTTTGGGCACTTTGTTCGGAAAAAAAATTGCCCCAGTGGCCCCTGATTCTTGAAAAAGTCCAACCCCTCCAGTGAGTCCAAGTAACCAAACTGGGCTTTGGTATCTAAAAAATGTAAAAAAAAAAATATAATGATTAGTGTAATTTAGGAAAATGGCCCTCGCAACCTGAAAATTTCACTTTCTTCACTTCACTCTCGCTGTTCAAGAAGAAACACCCAGATTAAACATTTTAAGGGCACCTAAACCGGCACTTTCATCTCTAAAAAGTTGAGCAAATTTTATAAATGCA